>CM060897.1:133602675-134045175 GCA_030762935.1 Hymenopus coronatus | reverse complement strand
TCCATCTATCTGAAAAGGAGACATCTTCAGACTGCTACCATGAATTTACCAGTAGATCTCTGCTGAGAATGGAAGCAAGGGCCTCTAAAACATGTTCAGAGTCTTTCTTAAAATAGTAAAGTTAGGTTGTGATACCAGTTATTTTCTTCTTGATAATTATGAATTATATTCCTGCTAATGTTTTATGCCAAATTAAGTTTTGCTATTGCCTCTTTATGCTTACTCTGAGTGTTCTCGGGCTTAATGTCAAGTGAGGTGGTTGGAGCCTCGACATTTTAGGAGCGTGCATCTCTTCCATCATCAGGAAGATAAATGATTTGATCACTGTATGTGATTTGGTCTTAAAACATCATCTTATTTTCCAATTACAGATGACACTGTTACAATGAAAAGTGTAATGGAAACTTTCTTTGATTCTTATGACAGCATTCGTGGTCCTATTATGAATCGGAGATAATAATTAGATGAAGACAAAGCTAAGCTAAGCCCCCACCAAAATAGATTAATGTTACATAGAGTTAGTTATACAGAAAGAAATTGCTTAATGGACATTAGTGAAAATAAGGCTGGTGAAAAAATACTGCCTGAAAGCATTCAGGGAGAGAAAGATATACAAAGAATCTGTACAAGTGCTATTAGATCAATGCAGAGTGGCATAATGACACATCAGGTTGCATTAGAATTCACACCAGAAGTAAAAATATGTAAAATCAAAAGAAATACTGGAAAGACTATATCATTGAGAACAGTAAAGCTACACCAAAAAGGAAGATTAAACCACCCAAAGTATGCAAAATGAAGTTCATGGATCATGTGCTGGAGGAAGAAAGGAATGTAGTGTTTCTTGCTTACTGGAGCCTTGAGGAATACGATAAGAGTTTCTTATGTAGCAAGTCTGATGGAAATAGTATACAAGCAGACAAGCAAGTTCAGGTCAAATACAAATAATGTACATCACAAGAGATGAGTCACTTTCAAATACAATTTGAGTGTTAACAGTGAAAATGTTCCAGTATGCAAACAATATTTGGTCAAAACATTAGAAGAAACGAACAAGTTTTCTACAAAAGAAGCAGTTGGATCAAAGTGGCATCACATAGCTGATACTAGAGGTAAACAAGTTTAATCAGATAAGTTATAAGAAAAAACTAAAAGTTCATTCTAGTCACTACACTAGAAGAGGTTCAAACAAAAACTATCTTGCTCCCCATTGGACTCTGGCTGCACAGCATGAGGCTTACAAACAAAAAAATTAAGAATATATGGTAAATAGGAAGTTTTTTGGAAATTAATTTCATAAGCTGAATTTATCTATAAAGTGACCACAGAAAGACACTTGCCAAACATGTGTTATGCAAAATCTCAGATAACAAAGCTGAAATTGAAGAAGTACTGAGAAAGCATACCAGACATAGGATGCAGGTGAACAGAAATCTAAGAATGATCCTTCAAAAAAAAACAGTTTGTTTTGTTATTCAGCAATATTTGCCTACACCCAAAGTTAATAGCTCTTTGGCCTTCTATAAGAGACAGCTGCAGACTTTTAACCTAACAGTCCATGACTATGATGACCTTCAAACTCATTGTTTTCTATAGAATGAAACTATAGCTGGAACAAGGGCTAATGAAGTGGCCACTTCTGTGTATAAGTTTCTGCTCTCAATTTGGAGAAAAAGCTCAAACATATTATACACTATAATTTTGAATACTGGAAGTGGTACACTGTGAAGCTAGCAATTAGTTTTTAATTGGTAGTCGAATATACACACATGTGCTTCACAAAAACTTGAACATATTAGAAATATCAAAAATAGGGAAACTGAAAAATCTGCAGTATCGGCTCATTTTTGGAACAACCAACATGAAATTAAACAAGACATCCATCTTTTAAAAAATGTACAACGGACAGTAGAACTTGACGCATGGGAGAAAATATACATGAAAAAACATGAAGCGCACCTCATGAATTTTGATCGTCCCTTTGAAGAGAACCCGCTAATGAAGTTCATCAATCCAACACCAGAGGGAAGACAGTCATACATCAAGGATCCTCGTGTTGTATCCGATAGTCGAAAGCAGTAGACAATGCATGTAACACGCATGCGAAACTAGTTCTGCGTAAAAGTAAGTTTGTGTGAAGCACATGTGTGTATATTCGACTACCAATTAAAAACTAATATTATACACTGTTTCCTGACACATGCAGTGGCCAAAATAAAAATATTTATTTTGCAGCAATGTGCATGATTGCTTTGCAGAAGTCTCCAAACTTACAGACAGTGGATCATAAGTTTTTGTTTACAAGAGCACACACCTATAAAGTGAGATACAGATCACCGCATCAAAAAGAAGAAGAAAAAATTTGACATTCCCATCAGTCACCCACATGACTGGGTTCAACAGATATGGTAATGTGGAGAAAGGAAGCCTATGCTTGCTACAGAAATGTATGCTATGATTTCTTCAATTATTCAAATTTATACAAGGGACCCCTCACGCTACACAAAGATTTTGATGGAGAAAAATTAACTGCCATCAAATAAAGTGGTTAAACTATGAAAAGGAGAATAAATTTCACTTGTTCTTCAAGACAACTTTGAAAGAAGAAGATGCCTTCAAGAAAATTTCCTTTGCAAGGAAGGGAAAATCAAACCCTTTGTTGCACCCTGAATTCCGTTATGATGGACCTCAATCTATAGAAAAGAAGAGAGATCTCCTAGACTTGTTGTCTTTCATTAACACAACATTCTATCCATTCTTTAAAAACTGACACCAATGTGCGAGATGTTTATCCTGACCCTGAAGAAAACGAACACAATATCAATAATGCCAAGTAGGAAGTTAGCAGCATTATGAACTACCTATTTAATTTTACTGCAAAACCTATTTTATTGTCATTTTGTAAGATGCAGATTGTTTGTTGTTCAATGCAAAGTATTTATAAGTCTTAAAAGGAAATTAATTTGCATTTCAAATAAAGTTAAAGCAAGCTTTCATATTTTTATATTTGCATTTAACATTTAATTTAAAATTCAACAATACATTCCAGATTTAATATATGTTATTTTTGTCATGGTAACCATTTAATTTGGATTTACCACAAATAAAACACACACAATAGTAAAACTCTAAGAATTTTAATAACTTTTAAAATACCTCAAACGATTTTGATTAAAATAAACTATGTTTTAGATATTTTCGTGACAAATGAACTGCATATCTTGAACTTTCTAAAATAGTCTTTGAAGACCTCCTTATTCTGATGACTTTTCTATAGCTTTTGTATAACTGGTAAACTGTAAGAGATATACAAAAACTTGCTAAACAAACAATGTAGATCTCATCAAAACACACAACTTATGTCATACATCTTTTTTTTTTTTCTTTGTAGTGTTGCTGTTTTCAAGATATTTTGAGTTACTGGTTTCAGTTTTAAGCTACCTAAACTTTTGTCAAAAGAGAAGTCATCTTTCTTTTTGTCTCTCTTTTATTTAATCCTAGCAAGCTAAGAGAACTGAATTTCAGCTGTTTCATATAGTGACCAGATTTTAAAAGATTTGACTATCACTTTAGCCTGCACATTCCCTAATTTCCCTGGTTACCATGCTAACTGCATGTACCCAAAGTTGCAGGTTCAAACCCGGCGGAGGACAATGGATTTTTTCGGGTGTAAAAATCTTCAGCATGGCTTCTTTCGAAGGGAAGTATAGCTGTTGGTCCCATGTCATAGATTTATGGTACGTAAAATAACCTCAAGCCTGATAGAGAGACCTCTGAGCAAAATTAAGCGGTAATTCAAAATGAGATGCTGGGAACCACAGTAGATAAAGAGCGTCCATAAATAAAATGCCATTTACATTTTTTATTTACCCAAGTTTAAAATGTGTGATTGTAAAGAAATAGGCATTCCTGTAAATAAAGGTTTAGTTGTCTCTAACAAAACACATGAGGCAATTTCACTACACAACCTTACAAAGAACTCATTGACTGATTGATGTATTTAGTAATGAACAATAGTTCTGATATATGTTTTACTCTAAATTTATTCAGCAGATTTCAGGATTGTTCTAATAGCACATTGGGTTTATCTTAAAAGAGTAATGTTATATTTAAAACACAGTATAACTATGTGATTAGTTTACATAGGTTTTTTTTTCTTTTCTTTCTTTTCTTCTTTCTTTTAAAGTGCTTTAACTGTTAAATCACATCAAGTAATGAATGAATGAAATGAGCCCTGGATCTATTATAGCTTAAAGTTACTCGACATTCATCTTTTCAGAAGGGAAAAATCCCAGAAAGAAACCTTATCCAACTAACTCCTAAATAAAATCTGATTTGGGACCCATTGAAAGTAAGCCAGACATGCCAGCCCCACCCCTCGGAGATGGGCATGGACCCAGTTACTGGGACGCAGACTCAGATTGTGATGCAGATCATTTGATAGAAAAAATCTGATGTGATACTATCACATGACATTCTCTTACTATTCTACAAACAGATTTCTTACAAAAGATTATTCTTCCTATACCATGCTAATCGAGATAGATAAGCATTAGCAGAATGTACTTATTACTTAGTTCCTTAAAAGTAGAAGAGAACTAAAGGAATACACTATTCTAAAGCGATAATCAAATGTTTTAAAAGCTATCGTTATGTGATTGTCATTGAAATTCGCTTCTTTGCTTGGCTAGAAGTAGAACAAAAGAAAAAGAATACTTCCTTCTGAGAAAAGCATACATATGTTAAAATTGAAAACAGTAACAGTAACAACGATTACCTTGGGAACAGTCAACTATACAACAAAAAGGATATGACATAAATTGTGTGATTTAATGAGATCTACATTTTTTTGTGTGGCAAGTTTTTGTTTTGCACGAAAGCATCAGCTAATAATAATAGTTTTGTACTTTTTGACATTGATGATAATGAAATTATTAAGGTTGTTCAATTACTAAAAAAATATCAACAGTGCTGGTATTGACAATATATCTATCAAATTTATACTTGTGATCAGTGACATACTTGCATTTCCCTTAGCGTTTTTATTTAATAGTTGTATTGAGAATGGAATATTTCCGTCATCACTGAAACTAACCCTAGTTATACCTATATATAAAAAAGGTGATACCAGTAACGTAAAGAATTATAGGCCCATATTGTTATTAAGCACAATTTCCAAGATATTCGAACGTCTTTTGTACAATAGAATGCTTGATTTTATATTGAAATTTGATTTAATTACTCCTGATCAACATGGTTTTCTTCCTGGAAAATCTACAGAAACTGCCTTATATGAACTTAACAACTATGTATAAAAAATCTTGATGAGGGTAAACATGTAGTATTATATTTTGATTTATCTAAGGCCTTCGATAGTTTGGATATTAACTATATTGCTTTAAAGTTAGAAGCCTTAGGGTTCAGAGGCTGTTTCCTAAATTTTTTAAAATTATATCTATCCAATCGTAGGATTTGCATAAAAGTTAATGACACTTTTTCTAATAATTTTGATATGCATATGGGAGTCCCACAGGCCTCTATACTTGGCCCTTTAATATTTTTATCATATATAAATAATTTATCAGAATATATAGATGTGGGAAAAGTTTTAATTTATGCTGATGACACCTACTGTTTGTTCCAATGTATATGACGCTTTATTAGACAAAATCAAAGTAGCTATCTCTAAGTTTAAATTGTGGTGTGATAATAATAAACTAATAGTTAATATTGAAAAAACTGTGTGTCTAAAATTCATAAATAAATAAATAAATTGATACTACTCTAAATGTACAATTTGAGAATAAATTGATCCAAAGTCAACAAAGTTCTAAATTTCTTGGAATATATATGCAAAATTTATTAACCTGGAATGAACATTCTGACTTTATTGCCAAGAAACTATGTTCTGTAAATTTTGCCATATTGCAACTTAGAGATATGCTTGACACAAAAATCTGATGTGTACCATTCACATGACTTTCTCCATATCCCTGCAACAAATTATTCTTAAAAAGCTTATACTTTTATTTACTTTCTGCTAATCAGAAAAAAATAGCAGAAATAGTCTAATTACTTGCTTCCTTGTAAGTAGAAGCGAAATAAGGGACAACTGTAGGTTAAAGTGATAGTCAAAAGCTGGTTGCTATGTCAATGAAGTTCCTTTGTCTATATGGATAGGAGTTGACAAGTTCCTGTATGAGAAAAGTATAGATTTTTCATAGCAGAAACCAAAAATAAGGAATGTCACAAAAACGACGAACTCCACGAAAAAAATGTATATAACATAAATTGTGTGTTTTAATGTCCTCTACATTTTTTGTGTAGTAAGTTTTTGTCCATCTCTTACGGTTAAGCAGTTATTCAAAATTTAGTAAAATTCATTCAGAATAAACTACTCTTCAGAGGCTATTCCCAGAAAATTCAAGATATACATTTTATTTGCCAGGTAAATATCTTTAATATACGAAATTTTAATCAAAATCGTTAGAGCCATTTTTGAGAAAATCAAAATTTTCGAAAAAAGTTCCATGTAAAGGGTAGTTGTGGGTGGGGGGATTTTTCTCAAAATCTTGTGTCGCATCCCTGGAAGATACTAAACTTAAATATCAAGTTTGTGAAAATGCTTTTTGTGAAAATGCTTTCTTTTTGGATATTGGGAATCCTAAAACATATATTTCCGGTGAAATCTCGGTATCAAATTTTTTTGGTGGAGTGCAATACTTTCTCTATACACTATGTACATAGTGCATATGGAGAAAGTAAAAACACTGATCTCTGTATACTACTCTCTTGTTTTTACACATCTTAGTTATGCTGTGTTCCTATGGGGCAACTCTAATAACGTATATAGGATATTTATCGCACAGAAAAGAATTCTACGCACCATCTTTAAGTTAAAGGGTATGGATTCCTGTAAACCTTATTTTATGCAATATAAAATTTTAACGTTTCCTTCCATTTATATTTTTAAGAGCTTACTCTTTTTAAAATCGAATGAGAAATTATTTTACAAAAATTCAGATTTTCATAATTACAACACACGATATGCATATTTATTATCCATTGAAAATCATAAACTCACAAAATATGAAAAATCACCTGCATATTCTGGCGTTATGCTTTTTAATAAGTTACCGTTGACTATACAAAAATTGCCTTACAACAGGTTTAAGCAAAATGTAAAACGATTTTTAATGAATCAATGCTTCTATTCCGTGAAAGAGTTTTTAAGTTACAAGTTTTAAAATGTTATTAATTATGTATTTTACCATGTTATCAGTAATGTATTTTACTGTGTTTTTCTTATTATACTGACGTGTAAATCCATGTATTGCTGGCATGTTACAAATAAATTTCAATTCAATTCAATACGGTTTACTATTATGCAAAATTCAGAAAAAAGTATCCAGGACAAATAGGGCTTAGGAAAGATATCCCCAGGAAATGCAAGATATAAATTTTATTTGTGGTGTAAATATGTATAATATATTTTAATTAAAATCATTAGAGCCATTTTTGTGAGCAATAAAATTTTTACAACCTTTCCATGTAAAGGGTAGTTTGGGGAGGGGGGATTTTCTTGAAAATCTTCGTGTCACATCCTTGGAAGATAATAAACTTATATACCAAGTTTGTTTAGCGGTCTTTTAGTTTTTGAGCTATGCTGTCCACAGACACACGCATTTTTTTTAAATGCTTTTTTTGAACTTAGGGGACCTCAAAATATATACTTTTGGTGAAACCTCGGCAATACAATATCTTCTTAATACACTATGCACATAGTACCTGTAGAGAAAGTAAAAAACATAGTTGAAGTGATAAACGAAAAAATCTGTGTGTTCCATTCACATGACTTTCTCTATAACTCTATAACAAATTATTGTTAGAAAGCTTATGCTTCTATCTACATCATGATAATCAAGATAAACATTAGAAGAAATTGTCCTCATAGCTTGGTTCCTTGTAAGTAGAAGGGAAAATATCTAATGTGTTCCATTCACATGATGTCCTCTAGTTGTTCGGTAAACAAACCTTTTATTCAAAACATTAATCTGTTCTCTATGTCACGCTAATCAAGATAAACATAAGCAGAATTAGTCTTAATACTAGCTTCCTTGTAAATAGAAGAGAAATAATAAAATGCACAGGCTAAAGTGATAGTCTCGTCCTTTAAAATTTGGTCGCTATGTGAAACAATTGAAATTCCAATCTCTTTGCTTGCCAGGAGTAAACACAATGAGAAATGAGAAGAAAGATGTGTTCTAGGTGGAGAATAGTTTAAGAGGCTTAAAATTGAAAATAATAATCCTGAATATCTCAAAAATGGTTAATTCTACAATAAAAAATGCATCTGACATAAACTGTGTGCTTTAATGAGAACTATATTTTTGTGTAGTAAATTTTTTTATATCTCTTATGGTTTGCCATCCTGAATGGCTTTTGCACATACATACCAGCATGCACGCACCCACCCACACACACACATGGGCCTTTTTCTAAAATGCCTTTTTCGGACTCTGGGGTCCTCTAAACATGTACTTCTGGTGAAATCTGGACATCAAGTTTTTGGGTGGAATACAATACCTTCTCTATACACTATGTACATAGTACGTTTAGTGAAAGTAATAATGTTTCTGGCTTCTGGTTATCATTTTATGAACACTTTTAATTTGAGCTATGAGAAAAGAAGAAACCACAGTTAAGTCTAAGTAACTTTCAGTAAGTCAGCTTTAAAGAGCAACAGAGGGTTTTTTGTTGACTGATGATTTAAAATTGTCTCTAATGTACATATTATTGCTGGAAGATAAGCAAAGCTGTATGTGCATTACAGCAAACTGACAAACTATCAAAAGACTGAAATATGTAGGCATTAAACACCATTTTATTAGCGAGGTATTGGAAAATGGTGACTATAATTATTAATTTTCCTTCCACAGAACAAAAATCTAACGTTCTTACAAAGCCTGTATTTAAGGAAGTGTTTTATAAATCTAGAAATAGTTGGCATACTAGTATCTGTTAAGAAATTATTTGAATTAGGTATATAAATAAAGTTCTGAAAGTGTTGTTCTGGTATAAAAAGAAATTACATTATCATTAAACATTTAAAATAGCTAAAAAAGGTCTGTAGTACATATTATGTTATTTTTCTTGAGCTTCCTGTTTTGCCATAAAAGAGGAACAACATAGATATAAAGAGATGAGTATATCCTCCTTTTCTAATAACCAATGGCCACCCTACAGCTTATATAGTATAATATATGCATTCTCATTTCATAAATCCATTTTTTCTTAGTACCCATTTATGCATAATAAATAAACTTGAAAACAAATGTGTCCCTCCAATGCAATATGATGAATTTGCTTAAGTACATTTTAAAAACCCTAAATTTATTTTTTGTTGTTTTTTGTTTATGGAAGTTTGGTTTAAATATAAATTAAAGCAATTTAACTTTATTCCACACTTATCCAACAAACTTACTTTGCTGTGCTATTCACACATAAGAGTTGCCAACATGAAAACAAAAACTGTGATGCCCAAAGCTGCAAAGCATAGCTTAGTATTGAGGGTCCTAAGCTGCAAAGCATAGAAGAAGGTTGTTTTTTGTAAGTAGAGAAGTGAAACAGTGGGCTTTTCGCTGCCACTAAGGAACAATAGGGAGACATAGCCAGGGTAGAGTCTGAAAGGCTAAACTCCAGTGATCCTAGGAAGTTCTAGCAGATACCACTCCCTCCATTAGGTTGTCATTAGTCACTACACATGTGCAATAATAACAATATGGCAGATTTGTTAGCATCACACCAACTTTTTATGTAAAAGAAAGGATCCTTAAATGGATGGGTTATTTTCTTAGCTTTTTTAATTTCAATGTTATGGAAATGTTCCTGTTAAGCACGAGTGATAATATTTTGCAGTGTTTTAACAATTTGGAACTTATTCTATCCCATCCTCTGAATTTTTACTTTTGAAGGATTGAATAACTTAAATTATTTAGGTGTTGGGTGATTCACATTACTTTCAACTTATTTCATGTTGCTTTAGAAACCTTAGTGTAGTAAACTTCAACTCTAATCTGCAAAGTTTGACTCCTTGATACTGTGCTACAAGTGATTCCAGTCTTCAGTAACATATTATTCTTATCGGTTGCATAATCTAACAAGCATATCAAGATATAAAGGTATCAGAGACATGTAAATTAACCATCAGTTTCTTGAACAGTTGCGTACGAGGCATGGGAAATCTAACAGCATATTACAACTGTGAAGTAAGAAACGGCAGTTTGGTTACAAGCTAAACGATCTTACCTAATGGTAATAGAGAATGACAGATGATAGTTATGACTGTCCTTCGAATGTGATATTGAATAAATCGTTCATTTTCACTACTAAGCCAACTTGAAAACATATGCTGTACTGTGAGACCAAGAGATACAAATTCATTTGGTGGTAAAATAAAGCACACTGACATTAACATATAAAATATTGTGAAAAATAAGGCTGAATTAGTCATCTCCCTTATCAATTCTTTGAGGTTACCATATTAACTAAATACTTAAGGCGGAGAGGTTGGCAACAATGTGACAATAAAGTGGTCCAACTTACTGGAGTGGCAGTGGTACCAACAACCGCTTACTATATCAAGCTGACCTATTCAATTTCCTGATCGGGTCTTAAAACTTACTGCCATTAGGATCACTCGATCACACCATAAGCATTGTCATTGATGTATGATGTGTAATTTTCAGAGTTACTAATTAAGAATTGTGCAACTGTGTTATGGAAATTAGACAGAAATTCTTGTCTTAGTCAAAGCTTACCCCATAACTTCTACGCCTTGTTATTCCTCTAGTTACAGTTATGACCGCTGGTAATGCTTAACCCCCGCCTCATTCTGCAGATGTCTAAGTTGGATTGTAAAGATTATAGTGGAAAAGTGGGGTAGGGGGAATTCAGCGTTTACATTTTAACATACAAGTTCGGTTGTTTTTTTTTTTTTTTTTTTTTTTTTCCTGCAGAAATGTTTCATTTGGATGAAATTAAAATGTGTTACATGATGATTACAAAAAAAACTTTACTCAGGTCAAGGCAACGCATTAAAACTTCCTGGGCTTTTCCCCTTTAAAAAAAACATACACACAGTATATTATGGAAGAAAAAACGAAGTTGTAAGTCAGTTTGTATGCGAGGGTTATTACACTTTTTTCTCGCTTCTAATATTTTAGGTATTTTTCAACATTTAAATTACTTCTTATTGTATGTATAATTTTGAAGCTAATGAAGTGAACATTGGAACATGGTTTCGCCAATACAAACTCATAAAACCTGCTATCGACTATGCCATCAAGCATAACTTTAACGCTTACTTTTCTAGATCAATAAGAAATATACATCTGAAGTTTCGTTTAAATGGAATTAAAATTACATCGAAATAAGGATATTTTATTAAGTAAGCTTAAAGTGATTCATCTGAAGAATTTCACAAAAGAATTTCAAGTCAGTTCATTCGAAATTATTGGTGCAAACCAGGTTTAATAGAGACCAAATTCCATGCATACTTTTAAACTATTTCCAGGGATATTCATTTTACATTATATTTTATCCTTTGAAAAATGGCTGCACCAGAAGAGAAGTACAGTTATACTTTAAAGTTAATATTTTATAATTAAAGTCTTTTATAAAATATGAACTTTACGAATACGTTTTAATTGTCTTACAACTTTCGGGGGGAGGGGTGCAATAAAGGTTAAAATTTGTTGTACAGGGGTTTCAAAACGGCACTGTACCAAAATATGAATGTTGTTCCGATTTATGTGATACGAATATATAGTTTTCAATGTCAAAAGATTAGCGTTGATTAAAGGCACCTGATGTGCAGATTATGCAGTTATCCACTTACAAAACCGTACATCTAGCCCACCCTATCGGAAGTAACGCAGATAGTTTTAGGAGCTCAGGCTCGCGTGCTTTCGCAGGGTCTTTTATAAACATACCAACATGTTGCATATCGGTTAGCTCACATTAAGGAATTCGTTGTCCCGCTACAGAATGTCCCTTTGCTTTTAATTGCTTGCTTATTCTTCCACCTTACAGTTTCTCATAACAGACAACTGGATCGGCGAGAGCTTCTAGTACTCGTAAAGGAGCTGGAACACTTCCACAAGTATCTGCAGAGCGAACCTGAGGACTGACCATTTCACCCCCGCCTGGCTATTGAGTTTCAAAAATCTGAAGGGAAGCCATTGGGTCCAGATGCTCCAAGGATGTAATCCCACATGAGAATATCGGAAAGGAAGGAGCCACTCCAATGCGGATGCTATGTCAAGACAACCTTGATCTGAAAAGTATGGTCACTGGACTAAGGTGCAGGAGAATGGGAGTGCCGCAGTGGTCTATGTGATTTCAGCGGTTCCTCCAACTGGAAGGGATAGTGCAGGCCTGAGGAGTGAGCAGCTGGCGGACACCGAATTGGGGTCACTCTGAGAAAAGTGGAAGCAGGTGTTAGGATGAGCTGGCAGGTCATCGCATCCAGCTATAGTGTGTCCTTCCAATGGGACACGCTGAAGACGAAGATGGAGGTACTTTACAGGTTTGGGAGCCTCCTGATACAGAGATTTAGAGAGAGAAGTCGATCCTCTCTTGTACATTGGGACCCAACCAAACCTTCGACAAACTACAACATCGGCATTACAGGCTGAGGCTAGGGGCAGACATCAGAGGTAGTGCAGCCAATGTCGCGGCTGACAGACGAGAAACCGCGGTCGCATGCAACCATATAATGTGGGAGCACATTTGAACGTATAGCCATTGCCATACTTGAGCCATCCCCTGTGACAGACAGGGGTAAAACTGATACTGAATCTGCTGCTGATGCTGCTGATGATGATGATTGCAGTTTAAAAGCGTTCAAGTGCGTGGTTGTTGCCGCCATACAGACAGGGGTGGATATGGATTACTTCTCCAAGTAGCCGTAGGTGGTCGTCATCCCTAACTAGGAGACCATTGCGAACTGCCTCTTAGAAGAGCTGTTCTGCCGCTATGGGATACTATTGGAGCTACACAGCAATTAGAGCATCAGTTACTATACAACGTAATTTTTGGGAGCCCTCATGGGGCAGAACACACAGCATCGACTACGTTAAAATCTCTAAGAACCAACTTCACGACATGAATGAAATGGCCCCTTAACACGTCCAGATATCGAATGATCGGATGAAGACCAGTTACCATTGGTAGGCCAACAGCCGAGGTTTCCAGCAGGATGATCCATATACCCCCCCCCCCCAATATTTGCTTTATTTTCTTACCCGGACCAAGGAGCGCTGCCTCAAACCTCAACCACATGTCAAATGTGTTGTGGTGAAGAGGTTTAATGATGTCTACCGCATCCAAAGGCTGTTTCGAAGGAAAAGGCAGCTGATGTACTTGGATTGTCTAGCCCACTATGATGGTGTTAGTCAGGACGACCAACCCTGAGGCAGGCCAGTGTGACTATACGCCTAATGCACTCGCCTATACCTTGCCACCCTGAATCGCTGTAGTGCGTGAACGGTTTGATTTCCTTCGGCTATATATTGTTGCTGGTATGCGTAAAATTAACATGTCGCATTCTCGCCTGCTTTCTTACACCTCGGGGTAACATGGTTACCCTTCATGTAATGTACAGTGTAATAATGATCTCTACTTCAAGTTTCTTCCAAGTCAACAAGAGGTATATAAGTGGAACTGGCAGAAAATTGGAAATTGAGTTTAATTTATGGGTGCTCCCTAACTGCTATGGTTCTCAGCGACCCATATATGGGGCGTGAAAGACCGCTTAATTTTGCCCAGATGCTTCTTTTATCAAGCTTGAGGTTCTTTTACGTGCCATAAATCTGACTCGGAACCGACGGCTTTACTTCCCTTCCGAAGAAAGTCATGCTAAGGATTTTTACGCCCGAAAATATCCGTCGTCCACCACCGGGTTAGGACACGCGAACTTGGGAACATGAAGTTAGCATGGTAACCGATACACCACGAGGGCGACGGAGCTGGCACAGAAGTTGTCGACTGGCAATCTGAGAGTAATGACGTACTTCGGGACTTCCTCTGCAACACTCTCAACGCGCTTATAAGCGACAGAAGCAGGCCGGCAACTCTATAGCATTCAGTCATGGAGATTCGGTCTTTAACATAGCAATCTTCAGCTTCTGAGAACATCTACCAATCGTGCTATCATCTGATAGACCGATCACTAGTACTAGAAAGCGACTCACTGGGGAGCTTTCACGACCAATCAACAAAGCAGACCAGCGGAATTACACTAGGCAGCGTGTAACCGAACAAGGCCACAGCTACCTTTCCTACCTTTAAGTATGGCGCACCTTGGTTTTCGGCACGTCTGTAGGTCAGTGGTGTTATAGATTAGTTGTAGGTGCGCTGCATATTAGCACTGGTTTCAACAACGGCGCAGCCCGGGCCTCCGGCTTCAGCAACAGCTGAAAACCCCAAAAGTCCCACACACGCGAAAGCGGAAAGGGACTTCCATCCGTTCAATCTCGGACTAATCGACTGATAGAGACAAATCACCACTCCACTACGAGCAGGAAAATTTTCTGATTTGGAGCACTCGGATTAACTGTCACATCACAGAATTTTCGACCCATTTGGATAAGAATTCTCTCTTCTCTTTCCATTCTTCAAAAATGGGAGGTAGTTAGCGGAACTCCCCGAGGTCGGCGATGACGAATTCATTGCAGTAGGAAAAATATCTGTGTTCCACTCACATTACTTTACATCTATGTAACAAATTATTGTTAATAAGCTTATTCTTTTATCTACTTAATGCTAATCGATAAACGTTAGCAGAAACTGTCTTATTTCTTAGTTCCTTATAAGTGTGAGAGAAATTAGGGAATACGCTAGACTAAACCGACAGTCAAAAAGGTTACGACGGGATTGAATTCCGTTTCTTTGCGTGGCCAGGAGCTCACAGAATCCCGTTTGAGAAAAGTTTAAGCATTTCAAAACTGAAACAATAATAATGAATATCTCGAAAACGATCAACTCCATAAATATACAAAACATAACACAATTTATTATAACATAAATTGTGTTTTAAATCCATCTACACTTCGTGTGTAATAAGTTTTTGTCTATCCCTTACGCTTAGCAATTATATAAAGTCAGAAAAACGCATCCAAAATAAAGGTCTTTCCAGGCTATTCCCAGAAAATTCAAGCTATACATTTTATTTTTCATGTAAATATCCCAAATATAAGAGATTTTAATCAAAATCGTTAGTCATTTTTGAGAAAACCAAAATTTTTGAAATTTTACCATGTAAAGGGTAGTTGTGGGTGGGGAGATTTTTTGTTAAAATCTTCATGTCGCATCCCTGGAAGATACTGAACTTAAATACCATGTTTGGTGTGTAACAGACTTTTCATTTTTGAGCTATGCTGCCCTTACACACACACGCACACGAATGTTTTTCTAAAAATGCTTATTTTTTTCTTTTTCCTTTCTCAAACATGTATTTTCGGTGAAATCTCGGTATCGAGTTTCTGAGTGCTCTATACATTTTATACTATGTTTCATAAAAGTAAACACCCTCCGCGCGATGGGTCATATAATTCTCAGGCGTTCTTCACTAGATGACATACGAATAAAATTCGCCATATGCTTCCCTTCCCTTTGCATTCAAGTGAGCATGGCAGTCATCCGTTCACCTTGTAGTTTTGGAATCCATTATTTCAGCAATCATTGCAAATTCAAATACGCTTGCAGAAAATGTGTTATTATGTATCAATTTTGTAGTGGACCTGAAGTAAACGCTCCTAGTTATTAGCTTAAATTTAGCTTACTTTTCTACATTTTGATATAAGGTGCACACATTTTCTTGATATTTTAGGATTACAGTTTCATTCTGTTAAATGTAGTAAGTATAGATTATTAAGTGTTTTGTTTATAAAGATAAGTTTAATCAGTAACGACTGTGCCTTTGACTAGAATAGCCGATGTGGTCAAAACTGAGAATCCGGGAGGTGGGTCGTATTCCAGTGTAAGGCGTTTCTTAATTTGTATTTATTTATTTATTTATTTATTTTGGAAAAAAATATTTTTGTGACCTGTGCCCAATATAAATTTAGCAGATTAATGGAACTTTTTTTGCAATGGAATGCAAATTACATGGTTAGTTTTATTTTGCATAGCGTTGTAATACAATATGCCGCCGAATTTCGAACGCTGCAATATGATTGAAATTTTACAACTAAATGCTTTATAAAATATAAATCGGAAATACTGCAAAAAAACAGGTAAATACGCCTACCTCTATTGGCAAACATTCCTCACAAAATCAACATTTACCACCCACCCCTCATTCAAAGTTATCTGTGTATAATTCTCGGATACTATTTATTTCGGCCATGCATTGCTAATGTTTATATTATATTACAATGGATTTACGGAAATATTTTTAACTCCTTCATGTTAAAATGTCTCGTTAGAGAGGCAGGAAATTGAAATGTTACAGGTTCAGAAAATGAAACTAATTTCTTTAGAAATTTTAAGTGAACTCAGCATGATTACATTCCTTTATGGCTAATAATGCAGTAATGTCCACATTAACTGGCTGTATAGAAGTGTGCCTTTATCCTGAATCTCCATTCATGGTGACAATAGATAATCTCGAGAAAGATTATCCATTGTCGTTATCTATTATATATTAAAGACGTTTGTGAATGTTCCGTTTCAGAAAACAAGTACGCAGGAGGTGAGGATCAAACCTTCACCTACTGGCACTTTTGGTTTCACGGATAGTGAAGCAGCAACCTCAGTTATTTTGCAATTGGGAGGTTGCGGTCTCTTCACCTAATATAGAGTCCTACTCTGTTACTTACTTGCAAGGAATTAAGACTAGCATCCTGAGAAAAGGTAAATATTTTACTTTTGTTTCTAGATATTAGTTACATTTATTTCGAGGATGAAAAGAGTAGGTTATCTAGACCAAACGTGGGATTTAAACCCCTTAATTTGTTTTAGTTAATGGGAGTGTAATGATGAAGAAATCGCTAAACTCATGTAATAGTTTTAATAGTGATTTGAAAATAAGGGTATTCGAATTCAAATAATTCATATACAATTCACTACCTTAATCTTTTCCCACTTTGTCATCATAAAATGTCAGAGGCATGCGCGTGAAACATCACTCCTGCCATTCTCTGACTATTGCCATCTTTAGACATTCGTTGCAGACTTTGTCCACGTGCTTGCCTACTTTTGACAGCAGCAAATATTGGCGAAATCAGGGTATTCTCACAGTTTCAGTGTTCTCAGGATTTCTAGAGAATTTATGGGTTCCAGACTAACATATACTTCTATTTTTATATTAACTCTCCTATTGAATATAATAATACCAATAATTATCTTATTTTAGATTATCTGACAATATGATTGACTCTTGAGAGTAGGTACTCGAAATAAATGAACTAAGACTTGATGGAAACCCGAAAAAAGCGCAAAATTGTCTATTCATTACAAACAAGATTTATTTTGGACCTTTAGTTTACAAAGCATCGCTCTGCTGCTAAATCATGGCGGAGGGTTTGCTTATGAAAGTAATGTTATTAAACTATAATACTTATTAGATATTTCATATATTTAAGTTTAAAATGTCAATGATGCTCTAAGTCAGCATATATTCAGTTCTCAATCCTCCGTCATGTATGAACATGAATCTGAAGGACAATATCTGAATTTTTTTTCTACACAAGCCGTGTTTAGGTTTGAAGTTGGATAGTGGGGTCAGATTGAAAAATGCAATGCATAGTCGGGATTTGAACCGCAAGATCCCTGTGCAAATCCCGGTTCTAGCATTGAATCTAGCATCTGGATCTAACTATAAAATATTTTCAAACGCCTGTCAACGGGAACATGTAATAATAATTATTGAATGGTTTTAAACAGTTCATCTTCATTTGTCTGTCATTAACAAAATCATCTAAAGGAATTCATACCCAATACTGAAATCTGCGATATTCGTGTGTGTTCTGGATAATCTTCTCTTTTTATCCTCGAAATAAATGTAATTAATATCTAGAAACAAAAGCAAAATATTTGCATTTTCTCCGGATGCTACGAATTTAACACCTTGTAAGGGAACTTGTTGCAAAGTTAGCAACTGAGTAACACTTTGTATGAAGTGAAGAGAGCGTAACCGCCCAATTGCAAAATAGAGGACATGCTGCGTCGCTATCCATGAATTCAAAGTGTCAGCAGGTGGTGGTTCATCCCAACCTCTCACTTACTTATTTTCTGAAACGGAACATTCACAAACGTCTTTAATTCCGAGATTATCTATTGTCATCAGGAATGGAGAATCAGGATCAGGCCACACTTATAGATAGCCAGTTAATGGGTACATGGCAACATTGTATAGTGCTGGAAATAAACTAGATAGCAACGCTGCTGGGTGTAAAGGTTTTTTCACCTTCCAGGAGACAATATCTACATTGTGCTATGTTTAATATTACATTAACTAATTTATTCGCTGGCATTTACTATTGTTTAGAATACATTTTGTGTCCATTAATATAATTGTTACTCTATTACATGCTTTCCTATGGTATATAATATACTACATGCATTTGCTTATGATACTTTTGAGTCCTGGTCTTGCATATCACTGTACTTGTGTCGCGTTACTGCATAACTAACTAGAAAAGACTGTAATCATACTGAGTTCAATGAACATTTCTAAACAAATTATTTGCGTTTTTGTGCCTGTAATATTTTCATTTCATTTCTATCTTGAGAGACATTTAATCATTGAGGAGATATAAATGCGTCCTTATATCCCTCGTAAGTTAATATAAATATTAAAAACACATGACCGAAATAAATATTTTAACCTGAAACTAGTATTCCTGAATTAGAGACAAATGCGTTTGAATATGGGTGTTTAAAGGAAAATATTGATTTTGGGAGGAATATTTGCCGGTTGAACTAGGAGTAATTCTCAAATTATTTGCAGCATTTACAATTTATATTTTATGAAGCATTTAGTGGTAAAATGTCAATCGTATTGCAGCGGTCCAAAGACAGCGGCAAATATTACAACGCTATACGAAATAAAACTAACCATATCATTTGCTGTTCTATGGGAGGAGTTTTTTTCAGGTAGAGGTTCCGTTAATCTAATTATAAAAAAAAGATAAATAAATAGAAAAACAAAGCTACGCGTAACGCGGGATTCAATCCTGCTTCCCACTTTTCTGTATATCAGCAAAACGAGACCACTTTCGCTATTCTATTCGCAGGTACAGTTGCTGTCGATTAAATTTATCTTTGTAAGCAAAGTGCCCAACGCTAGGAACGCTGTATCTCGGGTTCACTACTTAATCGAAACACAATAAAAAAAAATCTGCTAGTGTATTTAGTTACATTTGCAAAGGTTTCGCGTTAGCTTACAATGATTACTGAAACATTCATCCCAAAACTACGAAGTAAGCAGATGGCTGCCATGCTCTCTTGAATACAAACGGAAAGGAAGCATGCAGTAGTTTTTATTCTAATACCACCTATGCAAGAGCGCCTGAGAAATAGGTGACCCATTGCGGTGGATATTTACTTTGTGAAAGATAGTACATAGTACGTGCAGACAAAGTCAGAAGGGGAAGCTAGCGGCTCCCGCATACAGAAAAACCAAGGAACCAGTAGCGGACCCCAGAGGCATGATAAGAGCCCCCCCCCCCTAGCTCAGGCTCCTGGCTAACCAAATACGCAAGATCGAGGACATCCATCTGTCATTGACTTTGCGATCACTAAGCATTACCCCTACCATCTCATGCTTACTTCACTCACAGCGCTTCATTTCGACCATAATCCCGTGTTGGCAGAAGTCACCACCAACCACAATTGCTCAGGCCACTCCAGAGAAACTAACTGGGTATGCGTAAAGGATTACCTCAGCGCAGTACTCCCACCCATGAGGTCCGTGTCCGACTACGTGCGCAAGCGTGGTTTGCCAAGATGTCCATGAGGGATCTGGAAGATGGCGATGTCTGGAGAATCGCAAAAAGCCGCTGACGCCAACGAAATCAATATCATCTCCCACTTCAAGGCAACTAAGGCATTGTGTACGAACCGCATGAAAGCAAATGTGCTTGCGAACTACACTGAGGACACTTGCAGGCGAGAGGAGATCCCCAGGACGTAGTCTTTACTGCCCGCGAGGAAATATGCCGCTATCTGTAGCTTCAGCCTAATGAAACGATAGATGCTCTCCCAATCATCTAACCTAGCGAAATCCAAGGCATTCTGGCGTCTCAATATTAAAAAGACTTGTGGAAAATATGGCCTGACACCCTCAATGTTACACAAGCTTCCTTTTAGAGCAGAGCTGTTCCTCATCAAGGTATTCAATATGTGCCTAATGCTGTGGCACTTCCCACGCGAGTGCATCTTAATACTTGCCAAGGACCCCGCACTTCTCTTTAGCTATCGCTGCATCAGCCTCCTTCCAACCGTGTCGAAGGTCTTCAAGAGGCTAGTACTTCTCTGCTTGTCACCACTACTGGCGGATATTCAAGCCATTCCACACCATCAGTTTGGATTTCCTCCTCGGCATTCAACTACCCAGCAGCTGTTGCGGGTAGATGAGGCTGATGCCCTGGTGTGCCAGGGCATTGGCCTTCACGTTAGTGGTGTCTCTGGATCTCGAGAAGATCTTTTCAATCACCTGACATGAGCATCTTCTCTACAAACTCATCTAGCTTGGTATACGCAGACGATTTATTTACATGTTCCACGGTTTCCTACACCAACATCCAACTGTAGTAGTAATTGCGGAGTAAACATCTACACAGAAATCCCTACGAGATGGAGTCCCAGAAGGCTCTGTCTTATCACCCACCTTGTTTATCCTTTCTATGGCAAACTTCCCTAAAATTCAGGGCGTCAACATGGTCCAGTTTGTTGATGACGTCCCGCTCTACCGAAAAGATAAAAACTTACACAGTACCTTCATCCCAAACAGAGACACCTGCGTCTTGTCCAGGACTGGTGCAAACAGCGGTGGATGTCTGTCAATCCGGACAAAAGTCATGCTGTTCTGTTCCACAGGAAACAACCCCTGCTCAGATACCCAACTTCTTCTATCAGGGCCAAAGGTAGACTGAGGAAATTCCATCCGCTATCTAGGCGTCACTCTGGACAAGGGTCTAACTTTTCGAGAAGATATGTAGGGAGCGACGAATAGAGCAAGGAAGCGGCAATGGCTGCACTATATCCTTTGCTGGTCTACCAAATGCCTATTCACTTTAAGCTGTGAATTTTCAAGGTGCTCATAGTCCCTGTGATGTTTTGACTCTGTAAAGTATGGGTCTGAAGCCAGACCCGCGGCTTCTCTGGTTACAGCGACTACAGAATAGAGGGCTCTGGTCCATCTTTTCTGTATGGCATTGCTTCCCAGTTAGGCTACTGCATGAAGCTTCGTCTCTCCCATACGTGGAAAATATAATCAAGCGCCGGGCTCAACTTTTTTTCGCCAGATTGACCCAACACGAGAACATCCTTGTCAGATTTTTGTCAGAACGCCGATCAGGCATTTCCGAGGTAATGAAGGTTTCAAACCAGCCAACAGCTAAAAAAGCTGAACACTTTCGCCTCCCCCACAGGAGCGGTCATCAAAATTAAAACCAACTGAAACAAATGAGATACCAACGGAACTGCGAAAAGATGGTGCTCCTGGAAAAACAACGGTTGAGGAGCCTAACTATAGCACTACATCCTTACCACCATCAACCTCAACTCTTCCAGTAATGATAAACTTACCAGTAAAAATAATATACTATTTAAATGTATTCCAATGAATTAAAATATCTTTAAATGAAAAACCAAACTTGAATCTATCCCCCTACATTCCTGTGGCTACGCCCTTACAAGTTTAAGTACACAGCAACTATACCTAGGCTCACCATGAGTCTACTAGTTCTCGCCCGCACACACAGTCAGTTTACAGAGAGAGCTCCAAGAGTGTAGTTGAATGAGAATGAGCAGTCGTCAACTGGGGCATTTATTGTAATCACAATTTGAAGCAATAACCATATTTTGTTACGCCAGTTTTGAACAGGGTTTCTCTCTTGGATTGAGGCACATTTGAGATAAGTAAAATTAAAATTTACTGCAGATTTACCACGGACTCAAGCAGGATGTACTCTCCGAACCGTTTTTCAACACAAAACAAAGGTGACAAGAGCGGTACCCTCACCAGCCGAGAGTGTATAGAAGTTGTAGCGACTCCGTCTCTGCAGCACTGTCATATCAAAACGTTAATCGCATATGCGCTCTCTTATTATTTGTTTTGTGTGTGTAATGGACCCAGCATTAAGTGATATATTTGGAAGTTAAGGTAAACATCGTAGGACGAATGATGATTAGGATGCAGAAGATGAAGTTATGAAGATCAAACTATATTGGACTTCGCTCATAACTCCTAATTCTAACGCAATATACAAAAAGTATACATGCATTTAAAATGCTGTAAAACTACTAATCGTACCTTAATTGCGAGAAAAATAAGACCTGTTAGAAGTAGTTCACAAGCTATATGCAGAATTTATATTTTAGTTTCTTTCGGAAGTAAATTAAATTACTAGTCATATATTTTCACCTGCTTTGAGCTGCAGTAAAATACACAGAAATAAAGCATTTTTATTTAATTATACCTATAGGTTAAGATGCAAATATTGCAGATTTGACTTTAAAGAATTTAACATTCATAGACACACGCGCACAATAAACAAACTGCTAAAGTTTGAATTTTAGACTGATTTTGTTCACTGGAAAAACCAAATAACTTATATATGTATAAATATTATATGCAATTTATTTACAAACAGTGTGATAGTATATACTAGATGAGAAACTATGCTGAGTGAGATGGCACTGCGGTAATGCGTGAGGCTCGCATTCGGGAAATGCTGGTTTGGGATCCTAGGATATGCCACTTTGATGTTGGTTTTGTTGTGCTCTTATCTAGTTGGCAAGGTGAATGCTAGGATGGTTACTCTTCTTTCACGAAATGTATTTCCCTCATTTCCTAGCACTTTTCATGTTTCAGGTAAGCTTAGGGAGTGTGCTCTTTGGAAAGCTCCTTTCGGCCCAGTCAGATGGCAGACTTCTCTGAGAATCTTATATGGGTGGACTCTCTGAGTAGCCTGCGGTGTTATCGGATCATCAAGCTTGGAAATGATTCGGAACTCCTCGTATCTGTATCGGCCATCTTATGGTCTCTTGCGGTGTGGATGGTAAGCTCAAAAAATCCGTTCTATTGGGTATTCCCTCCGTTCCTGGGTCTTGTTATTATTACTTCTTTCGAATGCCAAGCATATCTTGCATGATAGAGATCAGGATTTTCCAACTGAAAATTGTATGACGCCAGAGCTTGGCTTTGACTGAAGAGAAGCCTCACGGAGTGAAAATCAGAACAGCGGCGTTGTATATCTATGTAATATACTACGTTATATATGTGCACCTCAGTGTATTGTTATGTTTCAACGAGTGGTATACCTCAAAGACCCTTATTCCAACAAATTTTCTTCCTATTTGGGAAGAAAAAATGTAAATGGCGTGTTATTATGGACGCTCTCTTAACTACTTTAGTTCTCAGCGTCCCATTCTAAATTGGGCGTGAAAGACTACTTAATTTTGCTCAGAGGCCTCTCTGTAGGCTTGAGGTTCTTTTACGTACCGTAAATATATGCCACGGGACCAACGGCTTTACTTCCCTTCCGAAGGAAGCCATGCTAAGGATTTTTACACCCGAAAAAATCCATCGTCCTCTTCCGGGTTTGAACCTGCGACCTTGGGTATGTGAAGTTACCAGTACCCACTACACCGCGGAGGGCAACTATTTGGGAAGAGTTGTTCATGTTTGTGGTTACTGGAACAATGGCAAAATATTCAGCTTGTTCCCAAGAAATGTAGCATTTTCATGCCATGCTGCTGAATACCAAGCAGAAAAACGTGCCAATATAATCATGAAACTTAAACAATTACATATTACATAATACTGAAACAGAATCTCTGAAACTCTCTTGCAAGGATTATAGCATGCATATGTGTATATGTATATATACATGTTTGTACTTATAAATGCTTATACTACAGTAGCAATTATCTGAGTCCCAGTTCCCTATGGTGCCATGGTTACAAAGTACTTACGAAGCTAGTGCAAATTAATACTTATGTTGGTTGATTATAATTTATCCATGGTGCTAACACCACTGCTCCAACAAGATCAAGCGGCTATATTTGTTCCGTATTCTCTACCAGCCTGCGTCAGAGCAGAGAGAAGCTCTGTGTGACGTCACAGAGCAGTCGGTTATTTAGAAATGTCTA
Organism: Hymenopus coronatus; assembly: GCA_030762935.1. NCBI lineage: Eukaryota > Metazoa > Arthropoda > Insecta > Mantodea > Hymenopodidae > Hymenopus > Hymenopus coronatus. The sequence continues at coordinate 134,020,791 of CM060897.1, read as the reverse complement.
ATATGTGACACCAAACGCTTTTGGAGAAGTTACTTAAGCAGATGCACAAGGTAGGCATGGCCACCTTTTAAGTTTCACAATTCACCAATTGTGAAACTTTTTGCAATGCTTGAAATGCTGCTAACATTTTTAAAATAAGGATTCACCTGCTTGCCCCGTTACGAAAGTAACATTAAATGCATTCTTTATATTAGTATCTCCATTATTTACATTAGTTATTACACTTGTTTTCAATTATATAACATTGTAAATAATAATAATAATAATAATAATAATAATAATAATAATAATAATAATAATAATAATAATAATAATAATAATAATAATAATAATAAATAATGACAAAATGATTATGGTAATAGTAGTAGTAGTAGTAATAATAATAATAATGACAATAATGATGATGGTAGTAATAATAATAATAATAATAATAATAATAATAATGAATTTAAACTTCATGTTCAGTATAAACTTATTATTGCAAATGTCATTTGATACAGTGGTTTATAGCTTCATTTGATTGTGTAGCTTATTTTTTACAATTACGTCATTCTCAGAGTTAGTGTATACTGTATTACATATGTTTCTAGTTTATATGTCCATTAATTTAACATATTAGTTCATGTTGTAATATTACTTCTTGGTTACAAACAGGGTGTATATTTTCTTTTATGAATATTGATCTCTTATCTTCTTTGTATAGTCGTATATTAGCTGGTTGGCCTCTGCTGCATGTGCTCGAGGGGTCACCTATTATGTGAAATTAGCGTGACATGGCACAATGGTTATGAATTCTGGGAATATTGGGAGCTTTAATTTAAGGTGGGCTTCAAATTGGGGGGGGGGGAGATTTTAGCCACTGCTCCTTTTGTAGTGCTATACCATCTAACCTACCATTCCTCCACACCTGCCTGTTTATTTCCGTTTTGATAATGGCTGTGGGAAATTTGTTGTCTATTATTACTTCTCCTGTAGAGGCTTTTTTAGCTAATCTATCAGCCAATTCATTACCTAAGATGTCATCCCGGGCCATCACCAGTTGAATTGGGGGGGGGGGGTTGATGAAAAGAATTGTTTATTTTATTTTTTCTTCTAGCAGGTAAGATTCTTGAATGATGTATATTTTCGTCTACTATTAATAGCAAATAATTAATTGAAACTATTTTCTTGTCCGGGAAAAGGATATCACAGTACTAGAACTATTTACAATAACAAAATGGAATTTAGTATTACCAAAACAGTTAGAGCGCTGTGTAGTCAATATACTCTTCAAATGATAATAACCAGTGGAGTAATATATGTGTAAATATTGCGTATTTTTTCGAACACTTTTCCTAAAAGTGATAAAACGCCAAACTAAATCAAATCATGCCTGCCATGAACTTGTAAAACATTCTATAAAACACAAAACTGTACTGGTAGAGGTATATATCAAGTTATTATAATAATGCAGGAGAATGTGAGTGAAAGGAACTTTGATTTTATTAATAGAGACAATGGTTAACTTTAATAATCAAACTCAATATTATTAAATGTTTTGAAAAACGGACATGAAATATCATCTCCTTCCTAGCTGTAACATTTTTCTAGCCAGGTAAATACGTGGATTAATTCCACTCCATATGACTCCTCATTCATGTTAAATATCAGTTGTTTCACGTTTGAAGCTGTCATGCGCACCAATCTAATGCTAGCTTCATTCCGGCACTATAAATACGCGATTCCGAATTTTCAATTAATCAGTTTACCCTGAGGACAAAGATGATGCACATATTGAAACGTTGGAGTATTTATCTGACTAGAAGTCCGAGAATATTGGAATTAATAAATCACGAAAGCTTCAGCTTTTACTTTATCTCCTTCGTAGTTATCTTGTGTAGTAATGAATTATCTAGGAAGTAATAGAAAGTTTCGTCTGGAAGTTTATACTAGGCAAAACTATTGTAACTTTTAGTAAGAGTACGTGACCGCAACTCTTCAATTGCCAGTTTCAGATCAAATCTTTTCCTTCATTCAGAAGAAGTTCATTCTGTAGTTTTAGCTATCGGTGAAATAAGGAATAGCGGACCATCGGAGCTATTCTGTAACTTTTGGGTTTAGAAGATCGTTATTCTTACGGCTAACAACAAATCCTGAGCAATTTAACGCTATTTGATATTCTGTAACTGTGTTGGTTATGACGACGGTTTGTTGTCTTCCATGCAATTAAGCATTCCAGGGACTAATCTCGCTCGCATCAATTTTTTTTTTTTTTTTTTTTTTTTTTAAGTTTCAAGTGGAGGGGAAAAATCCACCTTAAGGACTAACCCGGGCTGGCATGCCCGGAGTGTCGGGGTCTCCCAGAATGGGCCTACCGACTAAAAAACCCCTCCACCGGTATTAGAAGGTAAGGATACTGCGGTACCGCTGTTGCACCCGCGCAGTAAAAGGTAAAGGTGAACTGGCCCGCTGTGCGGCCGCCAGGGGTGAGGGTTGTGCTAGTAGACCGGCTTGACCGAGGTCCAGCCGGCCCCCGTAGCGAATTATAGGTGAGGAGTTGAGGATATTGTGGGTGGTTGGGAATTATTGGTGAGACATGGGATTGGAAGTGCAGGGAGAGCTGCCACTCTCTCCCTGTGGTGATGATGTCGGTACTACCGGTTCTTCCTTCCCCTGGGGGCTGGACCGGTAGCGATGTATGCGAGAATGTCCGTGGTGAGTCCTGTCTGAAGGTCGTGTAGCTGCTTGGATATGGATTGATGAAGTTGGTGCTGCAGCTCTCGGACACCCACGACCGAAGCCTCAAGAGACCCCAGCCGCGGGCACTGGTCGTCGCTGTCCTCGGAAGGTGGATGGACGAGGTGGCTCTCTATGCGGTCCAGCTGGCGCTGGATGGACGCAAGCACCGCGCCGTTTTCACCTGCAACTCGATCTGAGTCCTGGTGCTTGGCCTCCAATGCTGCGAGTCGTTCGTTGGTTTCCCTCTGAAGTTCCTCGAGACGGAGGCCGAGTTGGTGTGTAGCCGCCTGGATGGTGGCGATGTTCTGTTTTATGGAGTCTACGGCGTCCTTCAGAAAGGTGTCCGTCGGTGAAGTGTTCGGTGTCGAGTCTGGTGGTGGTGATGGTTGGTGGTGCTGCTGTGAGTTTTGTGGAGGTGAAGGCCTACTCCGGGGATACAGGGGGCACGTGGCTTGCCCTGTGTAGTGCGAGTTCCCGGAGCAGGTAGCGCAGTAGCGGCGTCGACGGCGTAGATCATGGTTGGAGCAAGCGGCTGTGAGTGAGCTTGCCCCACAGTAGTGGCACTTCGGTGCGGCGTGGCAATCCTCCGAACGATGTCCGTAGGTGCAGCAGCGTCGGCAGGGGACCGGACGTTCGCTTCTGCTAGCCTCGACACGTAGCTGTTGCCCTAACAAGGGCAGGCGTGATGTCAAGGCAGCTTCGGCTTCAGGCGCAGACCCCAGGTGGAGGCGGACCAGCGATGTGGGTCCCCGAGGTGATGTGATCCGGTTGGCCTTTACTGCAGAGGGCCAAAGGCGGCGTGCGGCATCCAGCACGAAGCGGGATGGAAGGTCCCTCGGGACCCCTATGACGACCACTGTAAGGTGGCCATCATGGTGCGAAGAAGGCCGCACCGATTCCCGGGTGGGTTCCGGTACGGCGGTGGAGGCGGTCGGCGGTTGGGGCCGGGCCGGTTCCCGGTTGGGTTCCGGCACGGCGGCGGAGGCAGTCGGCGGCTTGGGCCGGGTCGGTTCCCGCTTGGGAGCCGGCACGGCGGCGGAGGCTGTCGGCGGATGAGGCCGGGCCGGTTTCCTCCTGGATACCGGTGCGGCGGCGATGTGTGATGTCTGCTCAGTAGCGGTAGGTGGCGTGGCAGGAGGCGGCTTAGTAGGTGGGGCGGAAGGCGTCTCCATTGTCCGCAGCAAGGCGGCACGGCGCGCCAGCGCCCACTGACTACTGGCATGGTGGTTCTTCCTTCGCAGTGCCAGCTCTTCCTTGCTGGCGGTGTTGTAGAAGGCCATGCCTGCTTCGAATGCTGCCCTTGTAGCTGGATCCATCTATAAGAGTCGAAGTCCAGGAGCCTCGCATCAAATGTTCAATCCTTTTTCCACACCATACTGGACGAACGTTATAGAAACAACTCACTTAATCCAAGATCTTCAGGTGTTCGTTTCTGAGAGCTTCTTTCAAGCAAGATATTGCTATGCCCTGTACGTTTCTTATGGGGGAGAGAGTGCACCCTCCCCATCGCCCTGGTTATGTGCGACAGCCCACGTAGGTCTCAAGATGACGGCATATTAGAAGCCTGCGATAACATGTCTATTCTTGATTTTGAGAGGGTTTGAATTTGCCTATACACCGATGGATGAATAGACGATGATGGATGTGCCTATGCTATGGAACCGAACCGTATACATTCGGTTTTCATAGTGGCACTTCCACTTCTAGCGCAGAGCTGTGTGCCTTCGTGAGCTGTACAAACACCACCCCATATCCAAGGTTCCCTCCTTGTTTTACACGCTTCTGCCGTTTGTGAAATGTATTTGGACTCCTACTGACGGATTGCCGAGAAATAAACTGGCGGATTTTGCAGCAGAAATACCAACAATTCTTATTTCTAATATGACTTGTAGCAAAGGTGTGTAGCGACCTTTTCGGCGGAGTTTCATCTAACCCGACGCCGTGTTTCAAAAACTTTAATGTTCTGTAACTCGATAACCACATTTATGGGCATACATTCCCGGTAAGAAAACACTCAATTGAGTTTCTATTTAAAATTATTCGCTGTTATTCTGACTCATTCTGATTACTGTATGTGTGTGTATTGAATTTTATATATGAATTTTACTATTATTTATATTTATAGTTTATTTTTTATATTCGTGTTTATCTCTGGCTTCTGAATCATATGTTTTGTAAAGGGCGCTAATAATTCTATGGTTGAGTGCTCTTAAATATAACATTATCATCGTCTAATCTCAAATTAATACGTTTTGGACTTGTGTTGCTTTCCCCCACCGTTCTGGGTGCGGTAGTATTAAATACAGCAGATTGTAAATACTGAGTTCCTATTCATTGCGGTTGAAGATAGAAAAATAATAATGTGTTGTTAAAACAGTACAAAACGCATTTTGAACACAGTAGGAATAATCCTATTAAGTATAAAACTGAAGGCTCATTTCAGCTAGTGATCCAAAAGAATTGGGAAGCATTGTGGACATATTAGGTGTTTGAATAATTTGAAAGCTAGCATAACAAACTGTTGCTCAAAAGACAAGCAAGTACTGTATACGTCATAATTAACTATAATATATTTATATAATGTTATACGCAAAAATGTTTTCACACGTGATACCCAACTTACACATCGCAAAGAAGCAAGGCCGTGTTATACTACATTTCTATAAATTGACAGCTAGCGTACTTTAGTATGTTTAAATCACAAACGTGTGCTGTATAATTATTAATTATTAGAGCACAATTACCTTGATAAACAAAAGTCAGTGTATGTATGTGTGTATGTTTGTGTGTGTGCATGTTCCTTACAGATTACATTGTTGCGTTGCACTGGTTTCCACTAAACTTGGCACAGATAACTTTTGATATAAGGTAAAAAAAATTTGATGTGTTCCATTCACATGACTTTCTCTATTTCTCTGCAACAAATTATTGTTAAAAAGCTTGTGCGTCTATTTATTTCATGCTAATCGAGTAAAAATTAGCAGAAATAGTCTTATTACGTGCTTCCTTGTAAGCAGAAGAGAATCAAGGGAGTACCATGGGTTAAAGTGATAGTCTAAAATTGGTTGCTATGTCTCTGAAGTTCCTTTATTTGTATGGACAGGAGTTGAGAAACTCCTGTATGAGAAAAGTATAAGTTACTTAAAGCTTAAACAAAAAACAAGGAATATCTAAAAAGCAACAAACTCCGTGAAAAAAATGTATATAACATAAATTGTGTGTTTTACCGTGCTCTACATTTTTTGTGTGATAAGATTTTATGTATCTCTTACGGTTTAGCAGTTATGCAAAATTCCGTAAAATTCACTCAGAATAACGTAATCTTCAGATGCTATTCCCAGAAAATTCAAAATATGCATTTTATTTGTAAGGTAAATATCTTTAATACACGATATTTTAATCCAAATAGAGCCATTTTTGAGAAAATAAAAATTTTGGAATTTTTTCCATGTAAAGGGTAGTTTGGGATGGGGGTATTTTTCTCAAAATCTTCGTGTCGCATCCCTGGAAGGTACTAAACTTAAATACCAAGTTTGGTATTTTACCGACTTTTCGTTTTTGAGTTATCTTGTTCACAGACACACGGACACACACACACACACACACACACACACACACACACACACACGCACACACACACACAGGGATCTTTTTCTGAAAATACTTTTTTTGGATACAGGGAACCCTAAAACATATATTTCCGGTGAAATCTCGGTATCGAATTTTTTGGTGGAGTGCCATACGTTCTCTATACACTATGTATATAGTACGTGTAGAGAAAGTAATTACGGTCTAGTTTAGAAATCGAAATTTCGTCCCGTTTCACAGCGTTAATTGTGTAATTTCATATAATGCCTACAAAAGTTCGCCAGACCATTTATATCTTTCTCAACAATTATTTCGAAATAGCGTGAACATTGCTAACATAAAAAAAATCTGATGTGTTACACTCGCAAGACTTTCTCTAGCTGTTCTACGAACTTCATACATAAGATTCTTCTTCTTTCTGCACCTTACTAATCGTGGTACTCATTAGCACAATGTTCTTATTATTTAGTTCCGTATAAGTAGGAAGAAAATAAGAGAATACTCTAGGCTAAACCAATAGTCAAATGTTTTAAAAGCTGTGGTTATGCGATTGACATTGCAAATCGCTTCTTTTCTTGGCCAGGAGTAGAACAAAAGAAAAACGGACACTCCCGTCTGAGAAAAGTAGAAGTACTTCACAACTGAAACTAATAACAATGAATACCTCGAAAACGGTAAGCTCCACGAGAAAAATGTATATGACATAACTTGTGTATTTTAACAAGACCTAAATTTGTTGTACAGTAAGTTTTTGTCTATCTCTTACAGTTTACTAGTTATGCCAAATTAAGCAAAATTCATTCAGAATAAACAGGTCTTCAGAAGCTATTCCCAGAAAATTCAAGATATACATTTTATTTGTTAGGTAAATATCTTTAATATATGATATTTTAATCAAAATCGTTAGAGCCATTTTTAAGAAAATAAAAATTTTCGAAAAAAGTTCCATGTAAAGGGTAGTTTGGGGTGGGGGCATTTTTCTTCGTGTCGCATCCCTGAAAGATACTAAACTTAAATACCAAGTTTGGTATGTTAGCTACTTTTCGTTTTTGAGTTATCGTGTTCACAGACACACGGACACACACACACACACACACACACAGACACACACACAGACACACACACACACGGACCTTTTTCTCAAAATGCTTTTTTTGGATACAGGGGGTCCTAAATCATGTATTTCCGGTAAAATCTCGGTATCGAATTTTTAGGTGGAATACAATACTTCTCTATCCCTATGTACATTGTACATATGGGACTAGAGAAAATAATAACTAGACCTTCACATTCTTATAAAATAACAAAGGATCAGCCCGTTCACATATTATTCTGACATTGATCATGTAATAAACCCATTGAAATAAATAACAACTATTATGTTTGTACACATCCAAAGAATATATAGTCGCATGGTTGAAAAATCTAATGTGTACCATTCCCATGACTTTCTCTATATCCCTGCAACAAATAATTCTTAAAAACCTTATACTTCTATTTACTTTATGCTAATCAGAAAAAATTAGCAGAAATAGTCTTATTACTCGCATCCTTGTAAGTAGAAGCGAAATAAGGGACAACCGTAGGTGAAAGTGATAGTCAAAAGCTGGTTGCTATGTCAATGAAGTTCCTTTGTTTATATGGATAGGAGTTGACAAGTTCCAGTATAAGAAAAGTATACGTTTTTCATAGTAGAAACCAAAAATAAGGTATGTCACAAAAACGACGAACTCCACGAAAAAAATTTATATAACATAAATTGTGTGTTTAAATGTGCTCTACATTTTTTGTATAGTAAGTTTTTGTCCATCTCTTACGGTTTAGCAGTTATTCAAAATTTAGTAAAATTCATCCAGAATAAACTACTTTTTCAGAGGCTATTCCCAGAAAATTCAAGATATACATTTCATTTGTCAGGTAAATATGTTTAATATACGAAATTTTAATCAAAATCGTTAGAGCCATTTTTAAAAAAATCAAAATTTTCGAAAAAAGTTCCATGTAAAGAGTAGTTGGGGGTGGGGGGATTTTTCTCAAAATCTTCGTGTCGCATCCCTGGAAGATACTAAACTTAAATACCAAGTTTGGTATTTTACCGACTTTTCGTTTTTGAGTTATCGTGTTCACAGACACACGGACACACACACACACACACACACACACACACACACACACACACACACACACACGGACCTTTTTGTGAAAATGCTTTTTTTGGATATTGGGGACCCTAAAGCATATATTTCCGGTGAAATCACGGTATCGAATTTTTGGTGGAGTGCAATACTTTCTCTATACACTATGTACATAGTGCGTATGGAGAAAGTAAAAATTAACATTTCCAACTACATTAGATTACAGTAATAACAGCAACAGCATCATTCGTATAAAATATTATTACTTCATCATCCTAGTTACCTTCATATGATTATGATTAAGACCAGAATGCGTTGGAGGAGACTCAGCACCGAACCTGTGGTGGACAAAGCGGTACAGGGGCGGGTTTTCTCCGGTTTACCCCGTCATCGCATTCCACTGGTATTCCATCTCCGTTCCACGTATCATCAGTGTCATCGCCTGCGGTGCATTTTGTAGTAAAAGCGTGCGTTAAACAATATAAAATAATCCCACGAGGGAGCACTCCGGAGTGAGAAGTGAGGTGAGAGAATATACCGGACGGATGGAATCAGGAGCGACGGCACGGCAATGGCAGCATCCCACAGTTTCCAGATTGAAGCATTCCGACAGTCGGACAGGTAGACCGGGCACCCCGCCCCATGTAAGATCCAACGCCTCCACCAAGGGCGGTTCTCACCCCGGCAACCAATCGAAGGGGGGGAGACGGTGAAAGTCACAATGAGCATCCTTTTTGCCATGACACGCTGCATCGAGCACCATTGCCGACACTTCCAACCCAGAAAGAAATCAACAGGATGAAGGATGAATAAAATGGCAATGGAAACGGCATGGAGGGACAGGAAATTGGGGTATGGAAGAAATCTCCCAACATTCGCCTGGTGACTTGAGGAAACCCTCTAAAAATCCATGGGACAGGTAGGTCGGCAACAGAGATCGATCCCGCGACCTCCCGAATGCGAGCCACGAACGAAAACTATCCTGTTCTGCTCTTCATGAGTTTTGTGTATTGATATAAAAGAACACAAAGGGTTCAATATAATCGCACTGATTGCAAAAGTTGTATGGTGCCGAAACATCGCTAAAATTGAGTAATAAATAAGTCACTGATAACATTCACACATTCTCCGATGATACTTCGAAGGAAGGGAAGCAAACTTTAGTTGTACTCTTCTTGCTGCGATATTCATACATTAGCCCTTTTTTGTTTCATTTCTTTTTTTTTTTTCTTTTTTTTTCTTTTCATAGTGGATAGAACGTCATTTAACTCTGTAGGTCATATCGATCGATGAATGAAATTTTTGAAATGATGTTGCAATAAGCTCGGGGTCCACCATACCCTCAGAATAAGGGAAAACTCCGAAGAAAAAAAAAAAACTTCGGGTAATTCAACCTAACCGAGATTCGAACTCGGGACCGCTTGAATGTGAGGTAGACACATTATTCCCACATTACACACGCGGGCCACTAAGTCATTATAATTTTTATTTTTTTATTTTTGTAGTCTATCTGTACGGGAAGTTTGTGATTTTTATAAGCATAAAAATAAAACTTGGTGACATATAAAATGATTGGGCATGGATAACAGCAACAGCATCACACCAGACGGAATATAATTTGTTATTATTTTTCTTCTTTTATTCTATATGTTAACTTTGTTTTCTTTCTTCTTTTTTTTTTTTCTTAGTGTTTTATCTATGTTATTGATAATAAACAAAGGATATATTGCCGTTTCTTAAATATTTATTACTTCTTCTCAACTGAGATTTTTTCTGTAAATAGCGACGAGACAAATTGAATGTGACAATATGAGCCACAGTTACATTCAGAAAAAGCATCAATATTAACTGTAGTATTTGTGGTTGTTCGGCCATGCTTTTGCAAAGTGTTTTCTTTCTTTTTAATGTCTGGCAGTTTTAACTATTTATTTCAGCATGCTGTCTAATCATTTCTAATTTCTTCCAAACGCAAGTGCAACCTAAGGCTAAATGTTGTAAGAATAAGCCATAAACCATGGAAAAGCCCAGGTTTTTCAGCTAATATATCTATAATAAGCTCTAACCAAACTCAAATGAAGTGAGTTCTGATGCATCCTAAATATGCTCTTTCTACAATTATAGCTTCTATGGTATAATTTATTCGAAGAAAATCTCTTTGTGCATTTTCCTTCACTTTCAATAGGCTTACTCTGGCGTCAGTTGGTGCAGGGTTGCCAAATTAGGCAAAAAATAGCGAAATCGGTTGTACCCTATCAGGGCAATGAAAAAGCGGCGCAGAGCGTTGTGGGCGCAACCATTGCCGATTACATCATTCTCTTTTCTCCCGTCTATCCATGTTACACCAGACACGCATGCCCATCGCGAGGTTTTTGGATGAGAGAGCATTGCAATTAATGATCACAAACATCCTAGTATATTGTTTATTGTAAGAGTATATAAACTGAGAATTATTAACGGTAATGTTGTCCCTTCTAGGACAAGCTAGGGAGATTATTTACAATGTTACTACCTGGGAAAACAAGTACTTGTTCTCATCCTACATTCAGCCATGTACGCGCGCATTTAACATTGATAGAGGGGTGATGGCAAGCGTTCTCTACATGTCTTTCTTACCATCTTCGAACACGGCCGGCTAAAGCGGGAAGAGGGGAAGTAATTGAAGGCTTTAGCTGCGCGAACCGAAAAATGGTAGTATTTTAATTACCTTGTCAATCTATACTTTTATTTTGATGCGACTACACAATTTCATGGTGGGCTACTTGCAATCTTTTGGGCTACTTTTGTTTGATACTTTTGGGCTACCTATTGAGCGGTTAATTCGGTATGTATTGAGAGGCAATGAGGTAATGAGGAATTCGGTCTGATTTGTATTAGGCTGTTGATAAGGTTAATGCGTAATCGTAACATGAAACGTGGCCAGGTTTCCTATACTCAGCAGTGGCGTAGCGTGAAATAAAAAAATGGGAACGCTATAGTTTAAGCGCCCTACTGCTAGAAATAAAAGGTGGAGATGGGCAATTTCACATTTTATCGAATATTGCGCCTATAAATTAGATTTAAGATTGACAGTGAAAACAACAAATAACAATGTTAATATAATGGTTATATTGAAAACAATAACACTCACCTAAACTGACTTATACACCAAATCCATCCATCGGTTCTTCTTTGTTGCGAACGTGTCAATTACCTTCTCAATAAATGCGGCATCAGAGGACAGTTTTCCCAACAGCTTTTTTTCTACAGCTAAAATGCTTACGTTGCACAAACGGTGATTGGTCATTGAGTTTCTTAAGTATGTTTTAATTCTCTTGAGTGTACTCATCGATCTCTCACTACTTGTTGTAGCAGGATACGTTACACTAAACGCAATAGCTTTTGTCACCTCCTCATACACCAAGTCTAAGCCATTTATAACCAAATACTTCAGCAGATTTTGTGGTGATAGATGCTTTTAATCATCTGCATAAATATTGAAGAGCTCATTTTCAAGCTGGTCTGAATTAAAATAACCAGGATACTGCTTTATTAGTTTGTAAATTTTCGCCTGAGGAAATTCTTTCTTATGTTCCATGATTTTTTTTTTTTTTTTTTCATTCAGTAACTCTACAAACTCGAGCTGTGGAAAATCATCAAATCTGGATTTCATTTGAAGAACTTGGCAGTCAGTGATTTCATATGTTAGCTCTTTCAATCTAGCCTTTTGAGAGTCACTGAAACTTACATTTGCATTCAGCTGGATACTATTTTGCACACACTTTTCAATGAAAGTTTCGCATCTTAGGTTTTGTATATTTGCAATGGCGAGTTGTATCTCATTATGGTAGGCATTTATATTAATCAGTGACTGCAGAACTTTAAACACATGTGAACAAAGCATGCCTCATAAACTTTTAGCAGGTACACAAAATTTGCGTCATCCATGAACTTAATTAGACCCCGTGCACGATTTATGGTGTCGTAGTCCCAGTAAGAATGTTCATTGTCGATTATTGCATTAAAAACTTGGTATAAGTCACTGAAATGTTCAATTATAGTTGTGACGGCCCATGAGTGGAAGTTCCATCTTGTATTGCAGGCCTGCGGCAACTTAAATCCTTTTTCAGTAAGCAGTGCAGTGCGTTTGGACGACTTGCTGAAAAAACTATGAAATGCTCTCAAGTCAGATATAAACAAACGTACTTGTTTGATTGTTTTTTAACCATACAAAAGAACTAGATTCAGCTAGTGAGCGTAGCAATGAATAAAGATTGCGTGAGGGCATAACTCCTTTACTATATGCTGTACACCTCTTTGCTGGCCTGCCATTACGGAGCAACCATCGTAGGTATGACTTATCACTTTGTTTTTATCTATGTTCCACTCTTCCAAAACCTTAAGAACAATACCTGCCAGACCTGAGCCACTTTTATCACTTGACACATCATAGAAACCTACGAACCGTTCTTCAATCCTGTCTTGAACACAGTACCGGAAAATGATGCTAAGGAGGCTCTTGCAAGACACGTCTAAAGTCTCGTCGGCTTGAATTGAAATAAAAGAAGTCTCTTGCATTGGTAACCTAATTTTGTCCTTAGCAACTGAAGTTATGACCTCAATAAGTTCATTTTGAATCTCCGGCGAAATCAGGTTCAATGTTGATGTGGACTGTAAATGGTCTCGTATAACCAATTCATTTTGAACAAGTAAATTTAGAAGCTCTAAATAATTGGCTCTGTTATTTGATTCGTCATGTTCTCGATGACCGCGTAAAGGTAATTCTTGTTTGCACAGGTATATGATAGTTTGAATTATACGTCCAAGAACCTGTCTATTTAATGCTACCTGTTCATTATGTTTTATTGCCTGAAGACGTGCAGCTTCGGAAATAACATGGTCAATCCGATGTCTTCCTAAGAGCTGAAATTTCTCTTGATGTACCTTTGATTCTTTATGTTTGATTGCTTTTTTAATAAAGTTACTTAATTCAGACATGCCTTTTGCGCACCACTCCAAGTCTTTTTCACCGAACATGATGCAAACATAACAATACATTCTGTTTGTTTCACAACTACCCGTAAGCGGGGAGGTCCTGCTAGCCATATCACGTACAGAGAGTGAAACGCTGACTCGTCTCAGCGTACGCTGATTTGGAACGGAACGGATTGACTTATAAATATTGTGTTTGCTAGTTAGGCTTATTACAGCTGCTCAACAGTATGATCTGCAAAAAAAAATCGCTACTAAATGATTCCATCCTATAATTGTCCTCCTTTAAAGCTGTTAGAAAACAAAATACACATAAAACAAACACACAAAAATAAAGGGAACGCTCAGCGTATTAGCGTCCCCTAAAGCGACGCCCCTGATACTCAGTAGTGGCTCGTGAGTATACATTCTGGGTATTCACAAAAGTTTGAGATTCGGATAGCCCTAGAAATGTGAATAGCATTATGTTATGATTACGAACAAGTGGATACAACTGCAACCGCTTACAACAACAAAGAAAAAGAAGACAATGAGGATATTTGTCTTACGAAAGAAAGGGTGCCTACTTATGTAGTCGTTTGTTGCATAGTAGTACCTATTTTGTTTTCTTTCTCCCTTTTTTGTTCCGTATTCTTCAATTTTCACACTGGTTTTGCCCCTGTAGTTGTGTTTCTTTCTTTGATCGTAGTTTTGTTTTTCTCTCATCACCTCGGAATACAAACATGTGGATGCACGTTTTTATATTACAAGAAGCGAAACAATAATTTTATTACATGCAGAGCAAATTATTGACACAGTAGCTTTCTCATAAAAAAAGGGAAATACCGTTTATATCCGAATACAAGATGCCCTCAAATGCAATACAATGCACTTTTTTCAGAACTTAATTTTGGAATTTAGAATATCGTCAACATAAATAGAAGCCACGATAACTTACGAAATTTAAATTATTGCACTGACGATGCTTAAGTCTTTTATGAAACCTAACTCGAATTTGCTGAAATTCACGTAAAGGGCGGTGTGTGTGTGTGTGTGTGTGTGTGTGTGTGTGTGTGAGAGAGAGAGAGAGAGAGAGAGAGAGAGAGAGAGAGACAGACAGACAGACAGACAGACAGAGGGAGAGAGGGAGGGGGGTTGGAAATGAAACAGTGTCGCTGGATGTGTTTTTAAACCAAGCGCACGCTCATATGTATCCATCGGAAATTCATAATACGGTTTTTAAACTCGTCACCGAGATCCATCAACTCTATTTCCTATTTTCAGCGCAGGATGGATCGCTTATCCATCAGTCGCATAGTCCCCAAGAGACGAATGAAAGCGATGGATAGTCCCTTAACCCAACCAAATTGTAAACAATCGAATCATTTTTCAATTCAGCAGAAAACAGTAATCGCTGATTCCATTGGTGCAATCCATCGCTCATCGGTTTGATGAATAAAAAACTTGTGTGTTATAGTGTTGACAACGGCAGCAGTCTAAACGACGATGATGTGTAAGGTTTTCTTTTAAGACAACATATCTAACACAATACATTGTTGTAAAAAGTGTTACCTTATTTTCTCGTAATGGTTTATAGAGAGGGAGAGGGATGGGAGATGATAAACTGCAGCGGAGCTTCAGCGACCACGATGCATAATATTTTTTATTTAAACAACGTACCTACACATCGTTGTAAACATTTTACGTTAGTATTTGCGCGGAAATTCACATAATGGGCGGAAGGAAGAAGGGAGAATGGAAACCTTCACGGTATATGTGCGGTAGGAAAAGATAAAGCACACAGTTAAACCTCTTTTACCATTTCACCATTGGCAGGCGATGCATAGGCAAAATAGCCGATGTAAAAGGAAATCCTCTATTTTTATTTTAGTTTCGTAGAAAAATGCAAATGGTGCTTCAATAGTTTTTGTTTGTATTTATTTAGGAACTAAATAAATACAAACAATTTTTTTTCCAACAAGAATACTAACAGCCAATTTTACGGCGCGAAATAAAACGAAAAAAAAAATCTTATGTGTTCCATTCACAACACTTTCTCTACATCTCTGCAACAAGTTATTGTTAAAAAGCTTATGCTTCCATTTACATCATGCTATTCGAGAAAAATTATCCAAAATAGTCTTATTACTTACTTCCTTGTAAGTAGAAGAGAAATAAGGGAGTAACATAACTCCATAGCACGACAGCTCACGGGGAACCTTGGCCTACCGCCCGGCCGCTGCGTCCCCCATCTCGGTCCACGTCATGGATGGGATGCAGTATTGGAGGGTGAGACGTGGTCAGCGCCTCGAGTCCCCCCCGGCCGGTTAATAGTACGTGTAGAGAAAGTAAAAATGACCAAAACCATCACCTCAAATGTGCCCGAGACAATACCTATATCAGATAGCGTTAAGATAGATGTTGAGGAAATGTACGCTAAAGCAACGAAGAGAATGAATTATGCGGCGGCTAAACGGAAGCGAAGGAAAGACATCAATAATAAAGGAATCAAGTAGGATATTAAGGTTAACGACCTACTTTTGTGTCGCAATAAAACGTTATCAAATGAAATAAAAAAGGAAAACTTTCCTCTAATGAAATATGTTTTGGGTCCATTTATTGTAAAGAACATTTTTGTACTGATGCGTACGAGATTGCCGAGCCCCAGGATAACAGGCTTATTGGACGTTGAAGTATTAAATATGAAGCTTCTATAAGCGCTCGTCAAATGTTGGATTGTAAGTCTACTCGCGCTTATGTTTGACTTTGTGTAGCGATTGACTCTTCTCAGGGCGTTTTTTTATCGGGCTTGTTGGGCTTCACAGACCCAGACTACCTGGCGGCTTCTTAAATAATAAGTCGCTAGGATTTTTGTAGAATCGCAGTTTATTTTTATAGTTATTTTTTTACATTTCCAAAGATAAACTGTAATCGCTCGATGCAATGCTTTACTTTGTTGAGCGCTGTGAATCCATAATTAAACGTGAATGCATTTTTGCGCGTTATCTCTAAGCGGACTTCTCCATTACGCGTGAAAAAGCCTCCTTCTTCATGATAACTTGGCGTCACCAGCCAGAAAATCAACACGTAACTATAGATACTGTTGAAAAACAAAATCGCATCGAGAAAATCAAAACACTCATATGCGACGAAAGCACAAGAAATAATAAAAATTTGCATCCGGCGATTTCAACTTCGGGAGCAAAGAAATAAAAGCAATTGAACATAAAGTATTATAAACATGACATAAAACTCGTAAAATGTCAGCAGATTTTGTGAATAATATATAAATATATAAATAGGTAGTGTGGTGGTAGCGTGTCTGCCTCACATTCAAAAGGTCGCGAGTTCGAATCTCCCTTAGGGTGAGTTACACGTATAAGGATTTTTTCGGGGTTTCCCCTTATCCTGGGAAGACGAATGTCGAGTAGCTTTAAGCTCTATGGACCCCGAGATCACTTGAGCATCATTTCACAATTTCATGCATCGTCCGATATGACCAACCAGGTTAAAAGAACGTTAAAATTTAAAAAAAAAAAAAAAAAAAAAAAAAAAAAATTAAAATATTACATATTAATATATTTTTTGCCGATCCCGGTGGCCGCGCTCGCTGAAGTGTCTTGCTTTAGCGCTTCGTGGTGCACAGGATCGTGGGTTCGAGTCCCGCCTTGGGCATGGGTGTTTCTGTGTTTATAATTGTGTCTATGTTTGTGTATGTATATGTAAAAGGAAAACGTTAAGAATAATAATGTCTACTAAGGAAATATAGGAAACTGGAAAAAATGGAGAGAGAAAAAAGGAATACAGAGCCGGAACTGTATATTAAAAAAAAAAAAAAAAAAAAAACAAAGATGGTGATGACACTAATAATTGGGAACCGTCGATAAGAAGAAGAAAAAGAGAATTTTAAACGGAAAAACACATATCAAGGAGAGATTTTAGAAGAATGAGGTGAGAAAATCATGTAAAAGCTAACAGAAAAAGATAAAGATCGCACGTGATATGATAGTAACGAACGTATGCTATTATTTTATCTAAGTATTTCAGGTAAGTTTATTAATAGGTGGGATAACCGAAGTTGTGTGTACAAGTAATTTGGTATATCAGATTTTTGTGCCAATAAGTTGCCCGTATTAAAACTGTGTAGCTTTGAAAATAATTAATGGGAACTATAATAATGTCTATTATGTTTACCAGAAGGAAATTACTAGTTACTAACCTTAAGTGAACATTAGGGTATTCCGTTCTATAAGGTAATCAAATAATATCAACTCTTATTGTTGTGAACAGGGTACTGATACGACAAAATACTCAGTCGATAAAGACTAATATCTCTTTATGTATAGGGTTAAGGAATATATAATGTAAATATATTAGGTAATAATCACAGTGTATTTTATATACCTATCGTGTGAAAGTTGAAATGACAAAGGACAATGAAAAAAGAAAGAAATAGTCTTTACAATCCTTGTTAAAGATGATGGCCGAAAAGAGGAGAAAACTAAAATCAAATTGAAAATCATTCAATCTCCTGGCTACGCGATCTAGTATTGCACCGAGAAATAAGTGTGTTGTGAACTTATCAGTTATGTTGCATATAATTATTTTGTTGTAAAATTTGTCTTAGGCCAGTAAGTAGTGTTATGTAAAAATTAACATACAGCGAAACTAAATGTAATGAGGCACTATCCAACGGACTCCGACTTTAAATGTGTTAGGTACTAAGAGGACAATACACATACAAGAACTCAGGTAGTAAGACTGTGAACATGTAAACAGGAAGAGAGAGAGAGAAACAGGGTTGTTTTGAATAGTAGGTTATGAACCCGAGGTATCAGCTGAGGGTAGTGGAAATGTAAATAAACACTTAATGTACATACGTCGAAGCAAGATATGCAGACGTTGAAATTTTTCTCCATAGGGGCATTATGTGACAGTATATTAGCCCGCTGTATATTTTATTAGTTTTGTATAGGTTTAATATAAGAAATATCTGCGTCAATAGTCAAGACTGAGCAGAGTGTACAACGTAGAATGTTAGGGCATAGAAGCTTGTATTATGCTCGCCAAGGTCATTTGCTTAGTTAATGCTAGAGACACAATTGCCTTTGTGGAGCAAGATTTATATAGCATCAGAGACACAAGCAACAGGGTGAATTTTAGAGAAAGGTTATTTCCCAAAAGGCCAGTAAATTGGGACTTTTTCATTATAAAGAGCGGTCACATGGGTTGAATACAAAGAACTTTGCAAGTTAGTCACGTGACAATGCTATTCTTCGCGCTTCTTTTTAGCCAATTAGGAAGGAGTGCAATGTTGGAGATCTTGGGTATTTAAGCGATGCATGTACAAGGAATCAATTTATCGTGAACTGCAACTGTTATCGTGAATGTTACGCTGACTGCGAAGCTTAATGTTACTGTTACTGCGACTGCGAATGTTACTCTTAACGGTACTGCGAATGTTACTCTTATTCTTACGCTTACTGCGATTCTGAAGGCGATAGTGATTAGGGGTGCTGTTACAATGTATTCTGCTTGATATGACCGTCAACAATAAGAACTCAGCAGAAAATAGCACGAAGTATTATTATGTCAACCTTTTCAAGAAGTTTATGTCGGGAGACGCTCTTAGGGTTAATGCCTAAACCAGCAACAACGAAGAGTAAAAAGTATTCATTTACTGAAATTAAGTGAGTACCTCTATTTTTCTTGAGTCTACCCCGCGTTATATACCTTAGTTATTTTTTTCCCCCCTGAGGAGACTCAACAGGTATTCTACAGGGACAAGCATAGCCGGCGCTGCAAAGGGCTTTCAGAGGTATGTACACGTTTACTTATAGAGTATTTCACGGGTGCTAATCTTTGACCGACTCCGAGGTAGCCAAACACCCCAGCGTCATATTGGCGCACAACGAGATAACAGCGACACAATTTTCAAAACAAACCTTTCTTTCGTCAAACAAGTTATGTACTACTATAACTATTGTTGTTGTTTATTATTGAAAACAACTGCAATTGTGCCAATTCTTTGTAATCATAACTTATGCAGTAATCTATTACACATTTTCGGGGCTATCGGAATCTAAAATTTTGTGAACATCCATAATGTTTTAAACAATGGAGTGAGTTCTAAACAATACTACTGTGGTATGAAAGCAAACAAATTTGACAATTGTTATTGCTCTCCTGTAAATGTTTTGTTTCTCTGCTACGAAAGTAAATAACTTATTAAATGATTAGGTTAAGAAACTCGACGTATTTTTCGCGCAAGCATAGGTACTCTCCTCAGACCCCCACATTTATATATGTGGTTTCACTTTAGGTTCCATGATAGAAATAGTTTCAACGTGTACTATTTTTATCCATTTTGATGTTTAAGTGGTGCAAACACTGTTTTAATCGAAGTAATGGGAAATATTAGAAATAGGCTTCTGAGCAAAAGGCTGATTTATAAATTAATTTGACTGTTTTGTGGATTTTGTACTTATAAAACACTTTAAACACAACAACAAATAGGAAAATAAAATTAAAAATGTAATAATTACTACTGTATATTTTATAGATCATTAAACATTTACTTCAATTGAAAACCAATGCATTCTTTTCTCTTATGTGTGCTTACTTGATCTCATGGACTTAAGAATACAAAATTGGTAAATCTAAAATTGGTATATCAGTAATAGTTAATTATTCTTCCACATAACCAGTATGAAACCTAAAGTTGGAGAGATATAATCAAAATGAAATATCTGATGTGTTCCATTCACATGACTTTCTCTACATCTCTGTAACAAATTATTTGTAAAAAGCTTATTCTTCTACTTCATGCTAATCGAGATGAACATTAACCGAAATGCTTTCTTGTGGGTAGAAGGGAAATAACGGAATATACTACTCGTTTAAAAGCTAGTTGCCATGTGCATGGAATCCGTTTTTTTTTTTTCCATGTGTGAAAAGTTTAACTACTTTAAAACTGAAACCAATAACAAGCAATATCTCAAAAGTGGCCAACTGCACGAAAAAATGTATATGACATAAATTGTGTGTTTCAACGAGATCTACATATTTTGTGCAGTACATTTTTGCCCATCTCTTGATATACATATTTTGTGTGGTACGTTTTTACCTATCTCTTGATCTACATATTTTGTGTGGTATGTTTTTATCCATCTCTTGATATACATATTTTGTGTGGTACGGTTTTACTTATCTCTTACGGTTTACTAGTTATGCAAATCCAGCAAAATTCATCCATAATAAAAAGGTCTTCACTGGCTATTCCCAGAAAATTCAAGATATACATTTTATTTGGCGTGTAAATATTTTTAATATGCGGTATTTTAAGCGAAATTATGACGCATGTGAGATCTGTGATGGACAAAGCGGCGCAGGGGTGGTTTTTCTCCGCTTTCCCCAGTCATCGCATTCCACCGGTGCTCCATCTTCATCCCAAGTATCACCAGTATCATCACATGCGGTGCCATAAGTAGTAAAAGTGGGCGTTAAATACTACCAAAAAAATCAAAATCGTTAGAACCATTTTTGTGAAAATACAAATTTTCGAAAATTGTTCCATGTAAAGGGTAGTTTTGGGGAGGGGGATTTTCTTCAAAATCTTCGTGTCGCATCCTTGGAATATGCTAAACTTATATACCAAGTTTGGTATTTTACCGACTTTTCGTTTTTGAGTTATCGTGTTTACAGACACACGGACACACACAGACCTTTTTCTAAAAATGCTTTTTTTTATACAGGAGATCCTAAAACTTCTATTTCCGGTGAAATCTTGGTATAGAATTTTTGGGTGGAATACAATACCTTCTCTATACACTATGTACATGTACAGAAAGACATAGTACGTGTAGAGAAAGTAAACATTCAAATCCCGGATATGACACCAATTTTTCTGTCTAATTGGTATGTAGTGCTTTTAAGGAGTAGCTGCCGCCCTCCATGTTGTAATAATTACCATGTTAACTTCATATACCCAAGGTCGCGGGTTCAAATCCGGCGGAGGACGATGGATGTTTTCGAGTGTAAAAATCCTTAGCATGGCTTCCTTCGGAAGGGAAGTAAAGCCGTTGGTCGCATGTCGTAGATTTACGGCACGTAAAAGAACCTCAAGCTTAATAGTGAGGCCTCTGAGCAAAATTAAGCGGTCTTTCACGCCCAATATAGAATAGGACGCTGAGAACCACAGCAGTTAAAGAGCGTCCATAAATAAAACGCCAATTTCGGTTTTTAAGGAGTAGCTCTCAGTACTACCTTATATTCTACATCACTTTTGGCTCTTGTATAGTTTTAATTGCAATAAGCGATTTCCACTCTTAAGCAATTTGCCTTATTTGTTACCAAATTCTACACAACTTTCCAATTATCGACACATTGCTGGAACAAAAAAAAAGGAAAGAAATCATGTTGTGACCGTCAGAATTTTCTTGAGAGTGTATAGAATTAATTGTGCAGATAGCACTTTATTTCACTTGAAAGATTGAGCTTCAATATGTATAGTTTTAATAGACCGTTTACTTGGGCCACTTGGTTACACAACAACTCGGGACGAGCTACTCATTTTACTGTAATTGCTGTAATTTTATTTTCTGTATGGTCAAGTGATTGTAAAAAGGTTTTACAGAGATTAACTTTATTATTAAGTGAAAATAAATCCAATTCAATAGATATCTTAATTTTCCTTATTGTGAAAGTTATTATAAGATAAAAATCACTTTCACACAAAATTAAAAAATATTTTAAAGCTACATCAGTATTTTTGTATTCCTCCACCTTTCATTCTTTTGTTAAAATTAAAAAGAAAATTGTTTTAACCAAAAAAGCAGCTACAAAATATATGAGAAGTATTTTTGAGAGTTTAGGTTTTCATATTCTTATTCTGAAATAGATATTAAGTAAACTTAGAAATAGAAATAAATACATGCATTCTATTCAGCACTACAGATCCATTGTGTTATTTATTTTCTTTCTGGTTGTGAGGTTGTATTAAATCCCATCACACTCACTCATTCTTAGATTATAATATCTGTACGAAGAGTCATAAGCATTTGTTTGAATATAAACATAATAGGAACATTTAAAGTGAATATTATATTAATCTATAATTTTACAAGTATGTTGCGAAAAATTACAATTACTGTTTATGTACATAGATACAAAATCTGTATTCGTAGTTTCCTTCCATCACAGAATGGCCACTTCTGTAGACATTTTGGCCAAATCTTGCAAAATTATCTGAAGACTAAGAGGTGGCAACCTATTTCTCACGTTGTTTATTTTGAAATGGTTCATGCCTAGTCTTATCCTCTCTCTTTTGAAGCAAAAAGGATTTCATAATGTTATTACAACCTCCCTGTCATGAGATTGATCAATATGCACTGCTTGTCTGATGCTTTTCCCTCTCAAATGTGCTTTTGTTCTCTTTTCATTTCAATCTGAAAACATAATTACATTAGATAAATTGAATGAGTCTGCAATTATTCAATTTATTTGAAATTTAAAAGCACTTATAGCGCTAAAGAATACAAGCAATTTTCAAGCAACAAGGAGATATATCATGCCTTTTTTTCTTAAGCATTTACATGCTTGCAAAGATGATTAAGTTGGCAAATAATCTGCAATTTGGCACACATTTGAAATTAAGAAAGAGAAAAGTGTGTCAATGATAGTGAAAGGTGCTTAGCAGAGCCTAGTATTTGTGTCAACCAGTAAAATATAACATGTGGTATGCTAGTTCAGCATATGGTTCAGAAGTATGGCTTTATTCCATTTGATAACAAAAACTTTGTAAGCTTTTCTGTCCATTAGATATTGAAGACCTTCGTAAATCTAAGGTATCACAGTCACACAAATTTCTCTAGCCACTATGGCCTACTTTCATAACTATTCTAAGCTAATTGGTAAAACGCCTAATTTTCTTCTTTCCGTTAATAATTACTCCTTGATTTAAATACACATATGGTTGTAGCTGTATAACAGCAAATGGGAGACAAGTATGGCAATCAAAAGTTTACTTTCTCTACATGTTTTTCTTTGCTGAGTCACATTGTTCACAAATATTTCATATCAGTTGGTCCAACTGCCCTTATTTGAGGTGTGCAGAATCCCTTCGTGGTTAAAATATGCAGAACACAATGGGGCTATTTCAAGTTAAAGCCCGCCAGTAAAGCCCGCCTCCCCCGTGATCAGGTCGCACCTATCGCGAGCAATAAAACGAAGGTCGATTTCGACACTGCCGGGTTTTAACTGAAACAGCCCCACTGAATTCTTCAACTCTTTAACGCACCAGAGGATATCTGCAAATGTCAAAAAGGGTCAATTGGGCCAACTGGTATATACCAGCGGTTCAGCGGGTATCAAAGTGTTCAGTCAAATCTCGATATTGAATTTTACTTCCTCTGCTGATTATAATTTTATGTAGGTGGTAGAGAGAGTAAAAAATCGTATGTGTTCCACAAACAAGCTTTTGTTACAAAAGATTATTTTTGTATCTACATCATGCTAATCAAGATAAACGTTGTCAGAATTGGTCTTATTACTTGCTTCTTTGTAAGTAGAAGGGAAATAAAGGAATAAGCGATAGTCCGATCTTTTAAAAGTTTATCGCTTACTGAAACAATTGAAATTCAATTCTCTTTGCTTGTTAGGAGTAAGCAAAAGAGAGACGAAAAGAAAGATGTCTTCCGTTTTAGGAAAAGCTTAAGTATCTACCTTAAAACTGAACATGGAATATTTCTAAAGCTCTACAAGAAAAAAAAAAAAAAAGAAAAAAGAAAGAATATAATATTAATTGTGTTTTAATGGGATCTACAGCTTTTGTGTTGTAAATATTGTCTATCTCTTACGATTTACCAGTTATACAAAATTTACACAAAAGCCATCCAGAATGAAGAGGTCTTCAGAGGCTATTTCCAGAAAATTCAAGATATATATTTCGTTTGTCATGAAAATATCTGCATCATATAATATTTTAATAAAAAGATTATAACCATTTTGATAAAATCAACGTTTTCGAAAAATGTTCCATGTAACAGGTAGTTGGGGTGGGGGACTTTCTTGAAAATCTTCGTGTCACATTCTTGGAAGGTACTAAACTTAAATACCAAGTTTGGTATTTAACGGACTTTTCGTGTTTCAGCAATGCTGCCCACAGACACACACACACACGCGGACATGTTTCTAAAAATGCTTTCTTTGGATTTAGGAGGTCTCAAAACTTGTATTTCCGGTGAAGTCTCGATATCGAATTATTGGGTGGAATACAATGCCTTGTCTACCCACTAGTACACTGTAAATACGACAGAGAAAGCAAAAAGGGCGTACACTACAACGTAAAAAGACAAAACAGTCGCGTAGGCGAGTGCTGCACTCTGTTGTTGGCGTAGTACGGGATAGCCGATTGTCCTCCAGTTGAAAGTGGCAACATTGAGTACTAAAGGTGCATCTAGTATATTACCATGCTATTGACCTGAGAGATTGATGTACTTATAGGGACAATAGACATGGACATAAGGTTGATCATTTTACTCCAATTTATAATTTCATTGCGCTTTAAAATTGACTGAAGTATGAAGATGACCATTGGCAGTACCATCATTAAGCCTACTGTTGTTAACTTAAAGTTTCGACTTCTGATACTTAACTAAAATTCAACACTGCTTTGTCGGGAAGGCTCTTTGTGTTTTTACTTCTGCGGCATGCCCGTATTTTCGTTTCTTAACAATTTATTTGCTTCCGTGGCACACCTGTTTCTTCATTTCTTAACGACTTCATTTGCTTCCGCGCACCGCCGTATCTTCATCGCTTAATGATTTTATTTGCTTCCGCAGCATGCCTGCATTTTCATTCACTAAACGATTTTAATTGTTTCTCTACCTGCCTTCCCTGTCGTTCACTAACTGATTTTAAGTGCTTTCGCGCCCGCAAGTACTGCCGTTCCCTTAACGATTTCAACAATTCCTTCCGTCCTCGCTTGCATTGTCTTCCCATTAACGATTTTAATTGCTTCCGCGCCAACCTTCATTGCCGATCCCTTAATAAGTTTAACAATTGAAGCATTGCATCAGAGAAGGCCACATTTAAGCATATGTAACACAAAACAATATTTTGCTAACATTCTACACTCCACCAACAGATGCCCATGCAGGGTTATAAGACTTCTGCTCTCTGCTTGCTGTAATCAGAATTACAAGGAGGGGTTGTTCTTTCCTTCATTCTTTGACTTCATATTTTCCCTGATACAACACACGTTATGACGTCAGTGAAAAGAAAACTTTATTTTCCACCTGCAAGGGATGAAGATGAAAGTGGCATAACTTTTATTGGATTCTCCTCCAAATCTGAAAGTGGCTTAGACTCAGAAAATGAACAGGTAAGAGAAATAAACGTTCCTGAATAGTGAACTTAACCTTATATAGCAGAGATTTTTATCTTAAGAAGTTCGGATATTCTGCTCTTTATTCGTATAACATGAAATATACAGTGAACAAAACTGACTTCTGCTATATCGATTATTTTATGCATTAAATATTATTGTAGATGTTACGATATTTAAACTACTACGGCATGATATATGTGGCTTATAATTGATTTTCTCTGAAGCAATTTTTTCAGATGACACTAAAAGGATGAAATGTAGCGTAACTCATGGCACGACAATCCACCTAATGAAATGAGCTCGTGTAAAACTGAAAAGACAAGGAAGAGAAATGCAGCAAAGATTCAGTGAAGATTAATATGCAAGAGGAGAAGAGATGTAGGGAATCATATATTTCAGATAAAACTAAAAAGAAAATTGAAAAAAATGGGAAAAAATGTACATGTCCGAAAAACTTATGATAAAATACAGAGCAAGGAAGTTAGATTTGACACATTTTGGGATATTTTAATATCCGAAATGCATATCTAATGGGTTTAATAACAAGGCAAGGGCAAAGGCAAGATATCTGATACTTGCATATTCCATGCTTAATATTTTAGCTTAAATTTATGAAAGTGAAATAATTATAATAATTAATTTGTTTATTTATTTACAAACACTAAGAGTAATGATAGAATATCTTTATAAGGTTTATTGCATTTTATGAGAATAACTTACATAGAAGTTTAACTTCATATATGTTGTTCTTTTCTTCTCATATTATGTAATATTATTATTTTGAACACAAGTGCGCATATTAGAGGTTTCATATGACAAGTAAGTTAATAGTCATTTATGATACCCAGACGGCCCGGGTTCGATCCCAAGCGACCGCATGTGAGATTTGTGGTGGACAAAGCGGCGCTGGGACGGGTTTTCTCCAGGTTCTCCGGTTTCCCCCGCCATCACACTCCACCGGTGCTCCATCTTCATTCCTGTATCATCAGTGTCACCGTCTGCGGTGCCATAAGTAGTTAAAGCGGACATTAAACACTAACCAAAAAAAAAAAATGATACAAATGGTGAAAATTGTGTTTTACATTGTGAGTAGGAGACTTGTGAAACGAGGCCGTAAGCCGAATTTCGAAATCTTAAGAACAATATAAAACAATTTTAACACGTGAGTCATACAGTATTTTTAGACAGTTCTCAATATTTATAAACATATTATAATTATAAATAGATTGTTTTACCTATTTCACGGAGTTTATGCTTAATGCTCTGCAATGTTCTGTTGTTGCCTTGCTTAGCTTCAGGCTGACAACATGATGATTTACTCGTACAGAAAGAAAACAGTCTATACAATGGAGGCAGTGTAGTAATTGTTATTTTGCTCTCTCCGCTGCTTGCATAATTTCACCTGGTTCAACGGATTCCATGTTCATTGCATTGAAATCATCCCCCATTTTATGGATCGATACGAGCTTTCAGAGTCATAGCCCACTTCAATTAGGCCGTGGACGCATAAACCAAAGTTGGCTATATTGAAGTGTTATAATTTTATAACACCAAGTGACAGAATTTTCTACTTTTAACACTACTGACATCTGGTAACAGACCTACTTTTAGTATCAGCTGTCTAAAAACTTCTTTAGCTGTACAGTATGTCTGAGGTATTAATCTTTAGGGCCAGAATAATTCATTTGTGTTTACTTTCAGGTACCCAAAGAAAAAGAAACATGAAACCATCAGCAGAGAAGTTTCTTGCAAATATTGCTTTCGATCAGACGGAGAGGGAGACTAGAAATTTAATAGAAATTTGTGAGACTGCCTTCATAATAACTGCCTTCGATCAGACGGAGAGAGGGAGACTAGAAATTTAATAGAAATTTGTGAAACTGCCTTCATAATAATAAATGGCTTAGAAAATCGCTTGGGACGAATATGAAATCTTCAGAAACAACAAGGCTGTATGCACAACTTCAAACAAGATCATAGAGTTGAGATTTTCCATCAAAATAATGTTTTGCATGCCTGCCTCTATATTTTATTTGCTTCTAACACACAGCAAAAGCTTTATTGCTTTATTCAATACATATTCTTTTAATGCGTTATACAGAAATTATTACAGTAACTCTTCCCCCTCCGCTTCCTCATCGAATAATACACACACACACACACACACACACACACACACACACACACACATAAAACTATCGTCCTAAAAATATTACTTTTGCATTACAGACAAGCATCAGAATCACCCTTATGCATACAAATAAGACAATATTCAAGGATAGATAGATTTTGTAGACAGTATTCCTAAGTATTTCAGTCATTATAGCCGCTCTCATAATCCAGACTAAGTATGCTGGATTCCTACCTAAATGTTTAAAAACTATACATAAATTGAAAACTATACAGCAATTTTTATGTGAACTGAAACACAAAACACAACAGTAAAGGGAAAGGAAAGAAGAATGAAAGAAACGTTTAACACAAAGTTAAGATTGGTTTCAAAAATCCCTCACATTGATACATCTGGCAAATTAATAATCTTCAGAATGATGCCGAAGAAGCACAAATGCCAGTCAGAAATAAAATAAATTGAAACAACCGAAAAGCTAAACATGGGAAAACATTAATAGAAGAGATGTCTGAAATGCTAAAGAATAATACAATAAAATTTGTGTTATTACAATGAATACAACAAACATTACCAACCCCAAAGTTAACTATATGTAACTGCAGCATTTTATTGCCAACAAATTTGGACGTACAACTTGAGTACCTATCCTAAGTTGTGGAATAATTATATACACCTGCATGTTTCTCTGGAGTCAGAACCACGCTAGAAGAAGAGCAGATTGAACTGGGAAGCTGCTTATTAAAACATCTGGAAATAGCCGGTTTTAAATTTAAACATTTCCATATAATGAGTGTAAACTGTAAAAGAAGAATCATAATAATTGGACAATGGTAGCTCTAGAGAAGGCACTAGTAAAATGCAACTGATTCAAATCAGCAACTTACTTCTTGTTGGTCATACTAGACTACCCTGTGACCGTGATTTCGGATGAATAGGACAAAATGCCCAAACAAGCACAAGTATTTATGATCCAAATGATTGGGCTGATGTTATAACCAAATCGACTGTCAAAGTACTTTTTATTGTCACTGTGATACAGAGAGATTTCAAGGAGGTGGAAAGCCTGCAGAGTGGCATAGTGAAAAAGGTAGTGTACATAACAGACACATTCATTTCGTATGATGTGAGCCACAAGTTTGAAGAAAATAATAACAACTTTCAGCCTTCTCGGTACTATAGTTAAAAATGTTATTATGAAGTTCCCAGTCGCAGAAAATGTAAGTTCTGACCCTTCCAACACACTCAGTTTGCTTAAAAAGTATACGGAATCCTTGAAAATAAGCAAAAAGAAACTCCAGGATGTAGTTACTGTCACTGATGGATTATGTCCAAATATAAATCAGACGTTCAATTGGAAGGAAAGATGAACAAATTGTTTAATAGTACACTTTATTCTTGTGATATTTGATGAAAAGAAACTAATAAATCAGTGAAAATCTAATACTTGTGTATTTTCACTGTCATAAGTCGCAATTAAAATTACGTGCATGCTTTTATTATTTTTACGAATAATAAAAAACAGATTACATAAAATATTTTCTTGTGTAAATGTAATGTAATGTGTAATGTCTAAAAATATATAAGAGAATATATTGTATTAACTTTGTGCCGTGTATCAGAATGTTTTGATTATAGGATTTCGCGCCCGTCCGTATTCTCGTTCTGTTAATATTATTCACATCCACGCCCGCCTACTTTGTTAATCTCATAACGATATTATTTATTTGCACGCTCTTCCTCAATTGTCGCTCTCTTAAATATATAATTTAGTTTGGCTCTTATTGCATTATTGTTTTCCTCTTAAAGATCCCATTTGTTTCTCAACCCACTAGAATCAATGTTCTTTTAAGGATTACATTTGTTCTCACGCCCAACTTCTCTTAACGATTATTTTTTCTTTCGCGACCTCCTGAATTGTCGTGACCTTATTTGCTTACGTTTACATATAATTTTCAGGGTACCTCAGTCTACACCAACTAGCTATTATGAGAATTTCCATATAATATGAGCTGTTAATGTAATTAGTAAAAATATACACAACCTTTGTTAATAGATACCTAGTTGACTGAATCTGGGAGCTGATTGCTCCATCATTGGAACCATGGTCCCCGGACTCCTCCAGTTGTCGTCCGTGGTCTAGGAGTGACATACTAGCCTCCGGTTCCCAAGATCGTGGGCTCAAACCCGGCGGAAGGGGTGGATTTTTTCGGGCTAAAAATCCTTAGCACGACTTCCTTTGGAAGGGAAGTAAAACCACTGGTCCCGTGTCGTAGATTTAAGGCACGTAAAAGAATCTCAAACCCGATAAAGGAGTCTTTGTGCAAAATTAAGCGGCCTTTAACACGCATTTTAGAATGGAACGCTAAGAACCGCAGCAGTTAAAGAGCGTTCATATACAAATCTCAATTTCAATTGATTAACACTTATAAACGCCACACAGTGGTTGAAGAAATTTGAAGATAAAACGCTTTGAAATTAATCTTGAAAATTAAATTCGCGGTTCAGATCACTGTTCCTTAGGCATTAGTGGAATTTCAGGTGAAATGCTATTGTACGTGTAAAATTACAGGCAGTGGTTCTATTTTGGCTGTGGATTTTTATTCTGCAATTGTTTATTTTAATACCTTTATGCATCCTTAAGAGTTTTCAGAGGTGTGTATATATATATATATATATATATATATATATATATATTAAGCTTAACGTCCTTTACCCTTGTTGGTCATATCGGACGATTTGCTTGATCACTGACGGTTGGTTAATCTACTAGGATTTACAGAGCTGTTAGATTTTAGAGTGTACTTTACGTCAGTTCCAGTGAGATTATTACACGTGCATGTGTGGACAGTGCATTTTGTGTACGAGAGTGGGATGCTGCTGAGCAATAGGACAATTTTAGAGTTTTCCTGTATGCATCAACTTTGTAATTTAATTATGTAGTTATGTGAATGGAAGTGCACCACTTCTCTGAATACTGCTGCCAGTTTTGTAATGAACAGAAGTGGTCATATATTTTTCATTATAATTTTTGGGCATTAAATCTCTTTCTATTTTTAATAGTATTTCCCTTTACTGGTCTTGTTGTTTCCCAAATATTACGGACCAAACATTTCCTGGTATTAGCACATCCATTTTGGTAACTCGAAATTAAATGTGGTTGCATTTACATCCACTTTTGACGTGGATCCCTTCTTGTCTGTTGCACAATTTAGCGGTCATCTGCAGTGGTAGTTGGCCGCGGACGACAACCTTCTCTCCTTGGGACAGCAGTGTCTGTAGTTTGGAAGGCTCCGCACACATGTGAAACAATGCTGTGAGCAATATCAAACTCCTGGGCAACACTCGTCACACTTCGTCCTTCTTCCAGCTTCCCGTAAGAAGTCATCGAAATGTTTGGAAGAAGAACACCATTATAGTGTACCGTCACAACTCATTGAAATGCCACGCACTTGTCCTGCTTCTTTAACTGTCCCGTGTTGTGGGACTCACTCATAGAGTCTCGCTACACTTAGGCCACGTGACGTCCACGTTCTGTGGCAATGTTCCGCACTTTATTCATTTCCACCAGGTAGTTCATATTATATGTATATTTATCTATCCTGTCCTTATGTTTTGCGCACCAGTGCATTAATCTTATTTTCTTATGATTACTGATAGAAAATATGATCGCTTTGCCTATGGCTCTTTGTGAAAGAGCAAGACGACTAAGTTTGCGATAATAAGGACGCATTTGCATACCACACTATGAAATAATCCGCTCATTTTGCAGTCATTACTGCGTATCAAAGTATACTACTGTGCGTACTAAGCCCAAAGTTCCTGTGTATACCGTGTTTACATCATTTGTTTTTCTAAAATATGTTAAACATAATTTGAAACCTTGTTTCAGTGAGATGACTCATGTAATCAGATATCTGAGCTGTTCCCTGTATTGTGCGGTATTTTCTGCCAAATATTAGAATTCACTTAAAGGTAATGATAGTTGCAACTACATCAACAATAAAATACTTAGGAGTGTCAATAGGCAATCTTAAATACTTTTTGAAAAAGGCGCCATATAAATTGTGGAAAGATCTAATGTTCGGTATTGCGGCAGCGATATTTTTCACGTTGTTTATAAACGGCCGTGGATTGTCTTTCATAGGATAATTTGCAATGCATACGAAAAGAAGATTGTTATGGGATTTTTAAATTATAGCAGCATAGCTCTTTTCAAAATACTATGAATTACACTCCATCATGTTACTTACGAGACACGATAGAAATTGGTCGGCCTCTGTAACTTTACCACGGAGTGTTCTGCTGCGATCAGAGGGTCGCCCTCCGTGGTGTAATGGTTACCATGCTAACTTCATAAACCCAAGGTCGCTGTTTCAAACCCGGCGGAGGACGATGGATATTTTCGAACGTAAAAATCCTTAGCATGGCTTCCTTCGGAAGGGAAGTAAAGCCATAAAAGAACCTCAAGCCTGATAGAGAGGCCTCTGAGCAAAATTAAGCAGTCTTTCACGCCTAGTATAGAATGGGTCGCTGAGAACCACAGCTGTTAAAGAGTGTCCATAAATAAAACGCCATTTCATTTTTTTTTTTTTTTTTTTTTTTTTTTTGCGATCGGAGGTAGTGAAGAGAAGTAACGTGCCCGATTAATGAAGTTCATGTCCTTGCCCTGTGCTTTTTAATGGGGAAATTAAAGTACTGTTTTTGTTGCGAATGTTATATTATTTTAATCAAGCAAGAACTATGGGAGTATATTTTCCCCCTTCGTTCTTACTTATCTTACTGTTGGTTTTTATTTAACACGCATTTACACAGATAAAACCACTCGAAACTGTTTCGAGCCCACAGTCCTCATCCTAAGGAACATCAAAGACCAGAGATGTTAAATCCAGTGAACTTGATTGGAACTTAAACATTTAAGTCTCTTCGTCCATCTATAGGCTCTACAGAGTTTCGTTCAGGAAAGCCCGCTCATCTGGGTGATACTTGGAGGTGTAGCCTATTGTTGATAAGGAACTCATTATTTTCATAAAAGGTGTGTATCACTGGCAACACCAATTTTGTTAACAGTACAAGATTTCTGACAGCACTAACTGTATCTTCAGAAAAGAAGGGTCCTAATAATCTCATAGATAATATCAAGGACTTGAAACTTTGCCGGCGCTGATAATTAATTAGTTGTTCTCGGGACGTCAGCCAGATAAGTGTGGGATTAATTTTCAAGTTTTCAACGACAGAGTTCTCTAATGATGGCGACAGAGTAAATCGTTGAAAGCTTGAAAATTAATCTAACACACATCTGGCTGACGTCTGGAGAATAAATCATTAATTAATCATAAATGATAGTTTGCACTCGGTAAATGCACTGACTCCTTATCGATATGAATATATGGATTTTCTGGTGTCCAGTTTACACAATTCTGACGCTTCACTATTCCTCATCAGCCAAACAAATCAACAAATAGCCTGCCTGGGTAGTGTGGTGGTAGCGTGTCTGCTTCACATTCAAAAGGTCGTAAGTTCAAATCTCGCTTAGGGTGAGTTGAAAGGTTTTTTCTCGGGGTTTTCCCTTATCCTGAGAAGACGAATGTCGAGTAACTTTAAGCTCCATGGACCCCGAGATCATTTGAGCATCATTTCACCAATTTCATTCATCGTCCAATATGACCAACCAGGTTGAAGGACGTTAAGCTACAAAAAAACAAAAAATCAACAAATATTCTTCATCCTCATTTATCGAAATCATTCACAAAACCCTATTTCAAGACCAGAGTCATCCTCATTTAATGATTCCCACTTAGCGACTTCAGAATGCGTCGTACACTCACAAAACGAACCCCTGTTTTTCTGATGTGACGCTGCAAACTTTTCTAATGATTATATAACCCAAGAAATAGGATCTCTTGTGGCTGTATGGGTCTCTTGCATCTTCCACTGCACATCATACCGGCTTCACAAAGACGTGTAATTGTTAAGCATGTTGGAGGTTGTATTGCAATCTACACCTTCGCTCACGTTAGACGTTGCGATTTTTAGGGACATGGACCATCACCTTAAAATGAAATTCCGTTTCTATAATTTCAAGCGTATGGCATTTTGGTTCATTACCACATGTCAAGTGTTAGCAATGAGAGACATACGAGTACTAACATATTTTGAGTAAACACCATAATACATGATATCATTTGTTATAGTGTCTAAATTTTTTACAGCTCTGATGATGTGCCTCATACTAAGACATGGGATACAATATGACTTCCAGTAACAGAATTTCATCGTAATTAATTCAACTAGTACCTCAATAATAACCGAAACCACTGGTGTTTTCTGGATATTTTAGATGGAAAATGAAG
The DNA here is from genome assembly GCA_030762935.1 of Hymenopus coronatus. NCBI lineage: Eukaryota > Metazoa > Arthropoda > Insecta > Mantodea > Hymenopodidae > Hymenopus > Hymenopus coronatus. Next base: position 133,986,534 of record CM060897.1, on the reverse strand, counting down.
CATTATGCTGCATATTAGCCAAATATCTGAACATTTTTCACATTAGTGTAACTGAATTTCCTCTATCTGTTTTTAATTCTAATTATTTTCTTTTCATTCTTTGTTTCTTCATTTATATGTACAAAGTAAAGATGTGTTATGCAGAAATAATGGGAGGGACGAAAAGAAAGGAAGAGAGAAAATTTTACAGTTAAAAACTCTCGAAGAAAACAATGAGATAATGTGTGAACAACATAGTGCATTTGGATAGCAAAAATTAAAACATGATAAGCTACCCGCAACTTGTGTACAGATATGAGTTAGTTGAATATTCAACATGTACTAGGCATATTAAAATAAGGCACAGCGAAGCTGTTATTACTTCCAATAAGTCGATTATATGAATATTAAGAATTTTGAATACAAAATGATTTTTTGTTTGTTCTACGGATGTGGACATAATGGCCTCAAGCTTCAGAAAGCCAGATATGCGTAGATGACATTCGATAGGCATTTAAGCATATTCCTTCTTGCTTTATCACTTACGTGCTTTTAAGACTTATAATTCACATTCACTTTCCGAGCTGCTACTCTTCAATCTCACCTGAGATAATCTTTTATATTGAAGGTTCTTTAGCGATGTTCCAACATTTTCATATATAGGTTCCAATGAATTTGTTGTAGAATTATCTGAAAACAATAAGTTACTCTTAATATCATATCGAGATTAATCTAATTGCTAGAAGAATCTATGTATATGCGGTGAAATTCACCTCATTATTTTAGTAAACGTTTAATTGCATGAATTAATTGCTACCAAATGTTTAACAGAAAATACCATTAAGAGGAACTAAAGCTATTGGAATAAGTAAGTCTCATTTAAGATGTAAATGAAAACTAGAAAAAAATCTGATGTATTCCATTCACTAGCTGTTCCACAAACAAAGTTTATTACAAAAGATTATTCTTTTATCTACATCACGCTAATCGAGATAAACATTAGTAGAAGGGAAGTACAGGAATATACAAAGATAAGACGATATTCCAATCGTTTTATAGCTATCGCTATGTGAAACAGCGAAGTTCGGTTGTCTTTTGCATTTCCGGGAGTAAAAATAAAGAGATGAAACAAAAGTTTAAGTATTAATATAAAAATAATAGTTGCAACCAATCTTCACTTATCTTTTGGAATCCTTGCCTGGACTAGTTTCGCAACGATTTCATTGCATTATCAACATATCCTTTTGGTCTCTTTTTTGATGTTGTTTATTGGTTTTGATTGGTTGCAACTATTATTTTTATATTAATATTTGTGTTATTCTTCACTGTTACTAGCTTCTTTTTACATTTAAAAGTTTAAGTAGTTTAAAATTGAAGCCAATAACAACGAATATCTCGGAAAGGCTAACTCCTTAAACATGTATATAAAATTGTGTGTTTAAATGAAGTCTACATTTTTTTGTGTAATAAGGTTTTGTAATTTGTTACAGTTTACGAGTGACACAGAAGTTATCCAGAATGAAGAGGTCTTCAGTGACTATTACCGGAAAATGTAAGATATACATTTAGTTTGTCATAAAAATATTTTAAACGTTTGACATTTTAATCAAAATCGTTAGAGCCATTTTGAGAAAATCAAAATTTTCGAAAAATATTCCATGTAAAGGGTAGTTGGAGTGAGGGAATTTTCTTGAAAATCTTCATGTCATATCTTTTGAAGATACTGAACTTAAATGACAAGTTTGGTATTTAATTGACTTTTCGTTTTTGAGATATGCTGCCCCCAGGCACACATACATACACACATACTGACATTTTTCTAAAATTATTATTCTTTATTCTGGGGTCTTCAAAACATATATTGCTGGTGAAATGTCGGTATTGAATTTGTTGGGTGTAATACAATACCGTCACTATAAACTATGAACATAATACATGTAGAGTAAGTAAAATGCTGCTGAAACAAGAGCTGACACTACTAAAACAATATAAATCTTGAACAAAATAATAAAGTGAAATGATAAATTAAAGTTCGAAGGCTTTCACGGCCGGTGTTAGAATCACTTATAGAAAACAAAACCGGGCTTGTAGGCCGTGGTCCACTGGGCTTCTCCCTTCGTTCCCCAGACGTTTCGCCTGCGTCTGCGGCAGGCATCATCAGTGGCGTGTACATCTCCGTGGTCTCTCAGTAGCGACTACTGGTACGTTGTCCGGAGCGCTCGGCTTATATAGTGTGGGAGGTACCGCCCTCGCATGACCTGATTGGTCCGGATTGCGGCCCCCTGTGTCCGTGCTGTTTCTGATTGGTGTACGTGCTTTCTTGGTTGGTCTGTTCTGTAGGGCTGGGTGCCAAGTTTTATTTAGTCTGAATGTTTCTTCTTTCCTATTAAAATTGTTGGCATGTTTATAGATCTCAATAGCTTCACGGTGTAAACGTGTGTAGTAATGAGTAGTGGAAGAGAGGATGTCAGTTTCGTCGTAACGGATCACAGAAGGGGAACATGTGATCCGTTACGACGAAACTGACATCCTCTCTTCCACTACTCATTACTACACACGTTTACACCGTGAAGCTATTGAGATCTATAAACATGCCAACAATTTTAATAGGAAAGAAGAAACATTCAGACTAAATAAAACTTGGCACCCAGCCCTACAGAACAGACCAACCAAGAAAGCACGTACACCAATCAGAAACAGCACGGACACAGGGGGCCGCAATCCGGACCAATCAGGTCATGCGAGGGCGGTACCTCCCACACTATATAAGCCGAGCGCTCCGGACAACGTACCAGTAGTCGCTACTGAGAGACCACGGAGATGTACACGCCACTGATGATGCCTGCCGCAGACGCAGGCGAAACGTCTGGGGAACGAAGGGAGAAGCCCAGTGGACCACGGCCTACAAGCCCGGTTTTGTTTTCTATGAAATGATAAAATTAGAAGTGAAGAAATAAGAAGACAGCTAAATATCCCAGTCATAAGTGATTAAATAGATAATAGACGACTCAAATGCAACCAGCATATACTTCGCATGACATCAGACAGGATTGTTTGCATAGCAAGAGACAATTTGCCAGCAGATAGAAAAAATCTCCTGGGAGACCGAGATAGAGGTGGCGGTGGATGAAACAGGGCACAAGCTTAAAACGAGAACAACTGCTACTACTGCAACACATTTTGAGTACTAACTGTGAATGCGAGTGCTCCAATAACAATTTTTAAATAATTAAACATTACTTCAATAACTTAAAACAAATAAAAAACAACTAATTTTAAAATAACACTATGTTCACTTGCTCAGCACCATGTATGTATCTTAAATTTTGAGCTATTACAGGTCAACTAACTTCCAAAACCTGCTCTTAAGATAGAAGCCTTACTCAGATAGAAGCCACAGGTTATTAATTTCGTAATTAAATTTGGCCTACTATTTCCAATTTAAAATTGCTATTTAATTTGCTCCCGGTGACCAATTTTGTTTTCGAACCTCTATTGCTATGCGCTAAATAATACGATAATGACCTTTTGGAGCAAAAGCTTAATTTGGCCACCATGTATGTCAAATAACAGGAATATTAGGAGCATATTAATATAATCCCTTGTACAAATGCATGCCTCACTCTGCTTCGCCGTAAGATACAAGAGAAGACAGAAAACGATCCTAAGGAATTTTTTTTGAAGTTATCTATGGTTGATTTCCATGAAATTTGAATTTTTCCTTTGAAATAGCTCAATGTTTCGGGTCAATTAGTCAAAAAATACCTTTAAATCGGTTGATAGCATTTTCATTTATATGACTGCTACTCAGACTGTTTTAATCTAGATTAAACTTTCAACACTATCACGTCACCCACTGTTATATAATTCAGTTTCTTTATCACTTCTCTTTCTTTCGGTCGCCGCCGCCTGGTAAAATACGCACGAAGTAGCCTCTTCTCCCGAGCGCTTTATTCGTTGGGGAGTCAAAGACAAGACCTTTTTCAATCCCTTTCAGTAGCAACTCTCTCTGTATGACATAGCAATCGTCACAATTAGCTCGGAATGGGCACCTGATGTTGCACCAGAGACATGTACATTGCAAATGACTTATTTATTCACTGACCTAATAACTCACTGACCCATAAAAGTAGGAGCTCTCGCTTATACAGTACCTAGCTGATATCTCCGCAGAACCTTCTCGAACATTCTGGAAGCATTCCGGAGGCATGGAGAAGAGAAACCTCCAGAACATTCTTATTTTCATTTGATAACACAGTTTTTGCGTTGGACGACAGTGCTGGTTGTTATATTCTCAAGCATGTATGCACAATGTACAGAGTAGATAGAGAAAGGGTATTGTATTCTATTCAAAAATTCAATAGCGGGATTTCACCGGATATAAGTAAATGTTTAGTATTCTCTGTATCAAAGAAAGGTCTGTGGTATGTCTGTAGACAGCATAACTCAAAAACGAAATGTTCTTTAACTGCCAAACTCGGTATTTAAGTTCAGTATCTTCAAAGGATGCGACACAAAGATTTTCAGGAAAATTCCCCACCCCAACTACCTTTTACATTGAATTTGATTAGTTTCTGTCATTTTTTTTTATTTTTTTTTGTAGAATTAACCATATCTGAGATATTCTGTGCTTTTTGGCTTTAGTTTTAAGCTACTTAAACTTTTCTCAAGAGGGAACTCATCTTTCTTTTCGTCTCTTTTTTGTTTGACTCCTGCCAAGCAAAGATAACCGAATTTCAATTATTTCACAAAGCGACCGGCGTTTAAAGGATCTGACTATCGCTTTAGACTGGTGTATTCCCTTCCACTTATAAAGAAGCAAGTAAACAGACCAATTCTGCTAATGTTTATCTCAATTAACATGCCGTAAAAAAAAAGAATCTTTTGTAAGAAAAGTTTGTTTCTATATCTAGAGAAGGTCATGGAACACATCAGATTTATATATATAATTATTTCATACCGGACAGCTGGTTGGCATCAGCCAATTAGTAAAGAGCGAAACATAGTTCCCTCTTCAGTACTGGTTTTTCCGAGCAGCTTTGTGATATAGAGCGAGGTGAATAGGTTGGACCACCAATAGTTTTCCTCGGAGTTGTCACCGAATGCGTGCTGGAGGCCCCAGTACCTGTCATGAGGGTGTCGTAGTGTTGGTACTGCCTTTTCATGTCGTTCCGAAGATGCAACCATTAGAACTGCCGACATAGCTTCTTAAAGATCTTATGCATACCGATAGTTCTGGCCTGAGATTTTTCGAAGACTTTTTTTTTTAGCACCAGCTGTTCCACCTCAGTTTTTCCGTCTGAGAACTCCCACACTCAATACAATAAACCATTTCTGACCACCATAGAGTTTCTCTGTGTCCAATAGTTCTTGGAAGAAACATACTCCTACGCGGGCCGTATGCCAGATTCTCTATTCATCTGCCCTATGTCTCCAGTGTTCCCTCCTCGAAGTCTCATCGCTCAACCAACTGCAGGTTGCAACATGGCCGGGTTTAGGGCGGCAGCGCTCTTCGTCATCCGCTGGTCCACACGCTCATCCTCCCATCCTCTTGCTTTCCTTCATCTGCCTGTCTTACGCTATTCAAGCTGATCTTGCGCTCTTCCATCGCATAGTATTTCCCTTCAGATATATCTAACTTCTTTCACCACACAGGCAAAATCGCCTTTCGTGTCTTTTACTGAAGCATGGCTATCTTTATTTTTCAGAGTAGGGTTGAGGTCGAGTCGTGTTTGTTGAATTGGTTAGGCGCTGGCCTTCTGATCTTAAGGTCGCCGGTTCAAATCCCGTCCAGACTGATGGCTTTTAAAGGTGATTAAAGCCGAGTAAAATGCCGGCATGAGGGGCTGATATGAACCTCATAATTGATTTCGCCAATAACAAGCAGATGATTTTAATTTCAATTTGAAGCCGCGCTCGGAATTAACTGTCTCTATTTCGTTCTTAACTTCATGGTAAAATTCAGATTTAATTTAATCAATTTGGTTTACTATTAAATTTCATCTTCATTGCTCTTATTTTCTGTTCCCATCTTCATTTCAGATTTTACTTCCTTCATGATTTTCTGCACTCTAGATTTCATTTACGTCTCCATCTCGGAAATCACACTCTTTATTTCACTCTTCATTCTCTCCATTCCGGTCAATCATTTTTATAGCACTTCCTCCATCTTGGTTTTCATATCCCTTAAGCCCACTTTGGACGTCAGTGTGTCTTTGCTTGTTTTTACTGTCACTATTTTGATATAGGTTCAAATTTCATTGGGGCTTCACTTTACCTTCTTCCACGATGTCGCAGCATGTTGAAATACGCACCGCATATCCTCTTCTCTCGGTCGGTTTTCTCTCAGGGAAACCTAACATAAGACCCTTTCAAAGCAGAAACAATGCTCAATGTACGTCTGGACAATCACCAAAACTCACTCGGAGAACGCACGTGATTTCGCACCAGAGAGGCACTTGTGAATCTCTTTACTTCCTCACTGACTGACTTACTCACCAACAATCGCTTACATAGACTGATATTTCCGCAGAGCCTTCTCTTGCATTATGGAAACATTTCGAAGGCGAAGAGAAGAGAAACCTCCAGATAATCCTCGTTATCTCTTGATAGCGTGATGTTTGCTCTGGGTGAGAGCGCTGTGTATCCTTTTTTATCTCTTACAAATCCGGCCACCCAATTGATAGCTGAGCACGTAACTGTGTCACATTATTAAACCTATTTAACGTAATAATTATTATACACATTTTAAGAAAGCTTCTTCACTAACCTGCTTCTTTGCTTAAGTTCAGATTGTTTCAATCACATTTCACTTGCCTTTCTTGGTCATAGAAGGTCTACTGAAATGAATATCCTCTCATTCACGAAGCTAACAAGTAGTGGATTATTTCAGAATACTATGCTTTGCAAAATAAGCTTGGGATTTTTACCTTCGTTGCACAAAATGCCATCAAAGAAATGTATTTCACAGGAATCACAGCTCAGTGACATTTGAAATGATCAGCATGAGATCAACAAAATTAGATTACTCTTTTGTTTTTAATTGCAATCTTATGTGTCTTATAGATTATTATATACGTTCAAGTTAACATTTTCTTACAGAACAAGCATGTCAAATTAGTTAAACTCCTTTCCTACACACGGCTTATGTGAAAAACAATTAAATCCAATTATTTTATTATATTTTTAAAAAAACCTCTATATGTTGTACATGAGGCAATATTTATACCCTAATCACAAAACCTGCCAACATCTTATGAATTTAATATCATTTTTGTAATATATGATGATCAAACGTTTTTGTTCTGTTGCATTCCGAAGTTGAAATCCCTGGGTGCAAATGTTTATTATTCCTTGTGCTTTCGTCGCGTATAAGTGTTTTGATTTGCTCTATGCGATTTTATTTTCCAACAATAAGTATCTTGGTTGTGAAGCCAGTTATCAAAAAGAAAGAGGATTCTTCACAAGCATGGAAAAGGTCACTTGGAGATGACGCGTACATTAATGTATTCGCGTAGAATTATATGCGTACAAATATTTGCAGCATTCAACAAAGCCATAATTACATCAAGCGGTTGCAGTTTCATATAAGGAGTGCACGAAACAATTGTGAATAAACAGCAATTCTACAAAGAAAATCCTAGTGATTTATTATTTAAGAAATCGCCAGGTAGTCTGGATCTGTGAAGTTCAACAAGCCCATTAAAACACCCTGAGAAGAGTCGATTGTTACCCCAAACCAAGCATAAACAGGAGTAGATTTTTATTTCAAATTTATCGCGGACGGGAAAAGGATCTCATGCTTCATACAAAACAATTCTGATGCTCTTACAAAGTCTTATTCTACTGTATTGTTAATTGAGCTAAGCCTTCATCACACATTTATAAATTTAGTTGTGCGAAAGCGACCTGAAAGTTGTTAGAAAACAATGTTTTAAAAAACAAATTGACTGCCTCCATGGTCAAGTGGTCAGCGAGCTGACTTCTCACCCGGAGGTCCCGGGTTTGATTCCCGGCTGGGGCGGGGAATTTTTCTTTAACCAGATTTATACCCTATCCCCACAGAGTCTGGAAGTATGAATGTGAGAGTGAATGTGTGTGTGTGTGTGTGTATTAGTAATATAATAATAATTAACCTAATGTTCTAACCTACAGTAATACGAGTTGTTTCACAAGTCAAAGCCCCCGATATGACCATTGAAGTTAAAGGGGGCTATACAAATGAAACAATAAAAAAAAAAAAAATGAGTTTGTCTGACAGCTGCTTTCAAATGTTTTACGAATTTCTTTCCGTGCAGTGTTTTAGTATTTGCTCAATAATTAGTTAATATCATATAAAATGTTTATGTACTCCCAAAAATGAATTTGACTAATGAAAATGTCCAAGCTATGATTTGAAGTTATAATTAATGCCTAAACAGTGTAAATATTGATTTAGAATTGCATTTAGCGAAGAAACGCCATGTAACAGCAACTGTAATTTACACAGCGAATTGAAAAGAGATCGGGTTCTTTTTAGTGATGAATTTCTTGAAGCACATCTAAGCATTGCTGTTATTGATTAAAATATTGCCGCTGCTCGAGTAATGGTCGACAAAGATCATGGATATCTTATGAATTTATTCGAGCGACATTTGGCAAATCCCAAACTTTTACGTCATCAAATAGGTGTGAGACAATTTTGCTGTCAATGAATTCCTCATAAACTGGCTCCCGATCAGAAACAACTCGTTTATTGGCGCAGAGAGCTCTGGAAAAATTCCAAGGTGGCACTTCAAATTTTGTTTGGAATATCTACCTGGTGATAAATCTAGTATGTACTGTTATGATAGTGAAAATAAGTAATTGACTTATTGGGCCTTTCTTAAAGAACCTAAGCCTAAAAAGTCTAACATGTTCAAAATTCTGGTTAAAAGATTACTGTTTATTAATTTTTTTTTTTCTAAAACGGCTCATTTTGCTATTATAGCCTTAAAACATAGACCTGCCGTTACTACCTATCGCAAAAAAAAAAAAAAAAAAAATCTTATGTATTCCATTCACACGACTTTCCCTACATCGCTGTAACAAATTATTGTTAAAAAGCGTATTCTTCTAATCACTTTATGATAATCGAGATAAATTTTAGCGGATATTTTCTGAATTACTTGTTTCCTTGTAAGTAGGAAGGAAATAAGGTAATACACTAGACTAAAACGAATGTCAAATCTCCTAAAAGCTGGTTGCTATGTAGTTGAAATCCGTTTCTCTGCGGGGCCAGAAGTTTACAACTTTCCGTGTGAGAAAAGTTTAAGTATTTTAAATCTGAAAACGATAACAAGGAATATCTCCGAAATGGTCATTTACACGAAAAAAAAGCATATGGCATAAATTGTGTGTTTTAATGAGATATACATATTTTGTATAGTAAGTTTTTGTCAATTTCTTACGGTTTACCAGTTACGCAAAATTCATTCAGAATAAAGAGGTCTTTAGAGGCTATTCCCAGAAAATTCAAGATGCACATTTTATTTACCATATAAATATCTTTAGTATATGGTATTTTAATCAAAATCGTTACAGCCATTTTTGAGAAAATAAAAATTTTCGAAATTTTTCTATGTAAAAGGTAGTTTGTAGTGAAGGGATTCTTCTCAAAATCTTCATGCAACATCCCTGGAAGATACTAAACTTAAATACCAAGTTTGGTACTTTACCGACTTTTCGTTTTTGAGTTCTTGTGTTCACAGACACACATATACACACGGACCTTTCTCCAAAAAATCTGATGTGTTCCATTCACATTACGTTTTACAACTCTGCAACAATTATAGTTAAAAGCTTATGCTTCTATTTACTTCATTGTAATCAGAAAAAATCTGATGTGTACCATTCACATGACTTTCTCTATATCACTGCAACAAATTATTTTTAAAAAGCTTATGCTTCATCTAATCTAGAAAAATTAGCAGAAATAGTCTTATTACTTTCTTCCTTGTAAGTAGAAAGGAAATAAGGGAGTAGCATAGGTTAAAGCCATAGTCAAAAGCTGATTACTATGTGACTGAAGTTCCTTTGTTTGTAATGGACATGAGTTGACAAATTCCTGTATTAAAAGTTCAGATTTTCGACCCTGAAAACAAAAACAAGGAAAAAATGTATACAACATAAATTGTGTGTTTTGATGTGCTCTACATTTTTTGTGTGGTAAGTTTTTGTCTATCTCTTACGGTTTAGCAGTTATACCAAATTCCGGAAAATTCACTTATAATAAAGTAGTCTTCAGATGCTATTCCCAGAAAATTCAAAATATACATTTTATTTGTCGGGTAAATATCTTTAATATACGATATTTTAATCAAAATCGTTAGAGCCATTTTTTAGAAAATAAAAATTTTCGAAAAAAGTTTCATGTAAAGGGTAGTTTAGGGTGGGGGGGATTTTTCTCAAAATCTTCGTGTCGCATCCCTGGAAGATTTTAAACTTAAATACAAAGTTTGGTATTTAACCAACTTTTCGTTTTTGAGTTATCATGTTCACAGACACACGGACACACTGACACACACAAACACGGACCTTTTCTGAAAAACTTTTTTTAGATAAAGGGGACCCTAAAACATATATTTCCGGTGAAATCTTGGTATCGAATTTTTTGGTGGAGTGCAATACCTTATCTTTACACTATATACATAGTTCGTATAGAGAAAGTAAAAATTACCAGAAATAGTCTTATTACTTGCTTCCTTGCAAGTAGAAGCGAAATAAGGGAGTATCGTAGGTTAAACTGATAGTCAAAAGCTTTTTGCTATGTGACAAGTTCCTTTGTTTGTATGCACAGAAGTTGACAAATTCCTATATGAGAAAAGTGTAAGTTTTTTTAAAGGTGAAACCAAAAACAAGAAATATCTCAAATACGATCAAATCAACGAAAAAATGCATTTAACATAAGTTGTATGTTTTAACGTGCTCTACATTTTTGTGTTGTAAGTTTTTGTCTAGTAAGTTTTTTGTAAGTTTTGTTTAGTAGCAATGCAAAATTTCGTAAAATTTGTCCAGAATAGTCTTCAGAGATATTCCCAGAAAATGCAAGATATACATTTTATTTGTCAGGTAAATATTTTAATATACGATATTTTAATAAAAATCGTTAGAGCCATTTTTTGAGAAGATCAGTTTTTTCGAAAAAAGTTCCATGGAAAGGGTAGTTTAAGTACGGGGATATTTTTCAAAATCTTCGTGTCGCGTCCCTGGAAGATACTAAACTTAAATACCAAGTTTTGTATTTTACCGACTTTTGTTTTTTGAGTTATCGTGCTCACAGACACACGGACCGTTTTCTGAAAATGAGTTTTTTTTTGATACAGGAGACCCTAAAACATATATTTCTGGTGAAATCTCGGTAGCTAATTTTTGGGTGGAGTGCAATACCTTCTGTATACACTGTGTGCGTATTAAGGAAGGCACAAAAAGAAATCAGCACTGTCTTGTTCCGTACACCGCATTCCTCACCATCTTTATGGTGCTTTATTACGTCATGTTCTCATTTTATTGGCTGATACTGTCACCTTACAGGTGCATGTTCTATATCGAATCAATAGAGTATACCTATGCTGGCTTGTCAACTCATTCGCTAATAGATATTGTCACCTCCTTCAACTGGAAGCGAGATTAAGTAACGTGTCTCCTTTCAAAATGGTGGAGGCCGATTTTTGGCGAACTTTCGCATGGTTAATCGGGACTTCAGAGAAAAAGCCTGGTTCGAAATGTACATGAATATAAGCAGATTCTCGAGATGCTTGGAGTTTGCAGAATTGTTTTATGAGCGTTTGGTAGAAATTTTGCTTTTGGTATGGTGCCTAAAGTTACAGCGGGGATGGGGTTTGATCTGATGGAGAATAAAACTGTAAAGTAGACAGTAATCAGTATTGTTCGTGAACTTCCTCATCAACACCTTAGTTTTTACGACTTCATCAATTTTTTATCCAGCAGATTAAATTGCACTTTTGCAGCTCTTCAGACGGGCGAGTTATGCGGCATAGTTTTGTGTCAAAACGTTTAATGTTTCGTGAAATGTATAAGAATTTTAGATCTAACAGGATGAAACAGTAGAATAGCGCCAGGATACGTGAGCTGTGATGTTTCTTCTTTCTGCATATTTAGAATGAGGATTATTGTCCTTTAACTTGGCTGCTGGAATCTCTTATAATGGAGATAAATAATCATAATCCCATTATGAGAAACTTTCCTTGTAGGGAATATCTGATCCCATACTACTAATTAAATATATAGCATTCTTCTATAGAAGTAAAATACATTACACCAGGAGAAAAAAAAAAAAAGGCAGATTTTTTCCTTGTTCAAAATAACTAAGTAAATAACATTCTTCTTGCATATTTACAAAGCACTTTAGTAGTGGGTCCACCATCCTTTGTTGTCCAATACTGAATTCAGTATTTTATTCATAGACTTTACAAAGGATTCGCATATATAGGGCCTTTGTCCAAACTTCAAAGCCACGATGTATTAGGGCATCCGCAGTTCGTTCCTGAAGAGATTCCCAATCGCAAATCAATAAAACCCATACATGCTCAATTGGGGTCAAATCAGGGCTTTTGGCCGGCCAGTTAATTACTGAAACTTCTGGATATGTGCTAAGCCATGTAAGGGTTGCCTTAGATGTGTGGACATTGCTGCTATCTTGCACGTACGTAATCATTGGCCGGATAAATAGCTCGGATGCTTGGAAGCATACCATTTTCCAGAATACTTCAATACGTATTCTTCGGAATCCTTTCGAGCTGATACTTGGATCAATTCTCCTGGTCCTGAACAAGACATCCAACCCAAAAATCCCACATTTATGCGGCCACTTCTCTTCTTGGCAACTGCGCGTTCTGGAACATAGCGAGTATTGTCTGGTCGCCACAAATACAATCGCCCCATCCTCATCACAGCAAAAAAAAAAGTTTCATCTGAGAAAATCGCTAGCTGACAAAATCTATCAGGTTTGACCAGGTATTCAAATGCAAACCTCATTCGACTGTTTCGGTGCTGTTCAGTCAAGTCTATTTTCTTTGCTGCCTTTCGATGATGGATCAGCTTCATGGAGGCGGTTTCTCACCGTAGCAAGTGAGATCGCGGAGCAATCTTGTAGACGGTTTAAATGTTTCATCTCTGCTTGCATTTATGTTAGCATCGACTTCCGCCGTTATTTTCTTGGCATTCCGAATTTTGGAAGTGCCTTTAATCCGTCTTCACTACGCTCCTGGAAACGTTTAATCCAATACTGCACAACAGATTACTCATTTGCACGGCATTTGCAATCTGTTTTACCGTGCATCCTGCTTCCCACATGCCCACAATACGGCCGCGGGTCACCTCGCTTATGTAAGGCATTGCTGTCACCAAGCACAATAGAAAAACTATGGAATTACAATTTACTGCAACAGGTAAGCTAAAACCCCTTCTCCTTCCCCAATAAGAGTGACGAAGGGCCAGCAGATATCAGAAAACACGCCCTATAAAGCCCCTACAGACATACAGAAATTCTATGTCTATTACTATTTGTGCTCTGTATACCTGTACAGAAAGTAAAAGTTTGATGTGTTCAATTTACATGACTTTGTCTACATAGCTGTAACAATTATTGTTAAAAAACTTATTTTCTATCTATTTCATGATAATCGAGAGAAACATTAGCAGAAATTGTCTTAATTACTTGCTTCCTTGTAAATAAAGAAATACACTAGGCTAAAACGATAGTCAAATCTTTTAAAAGCCGGTTGCCATGTGGATGAAATCCGTTTCTATGCAGGGCCAGGAGTTTACAGTTTTCCGTGCGAGAAAAGTATTTTACTTTTGAAACAAATAACAAGGAATATCTCAGAAATAGTCAATTCAACGAAAAAATCGTATATGACATAATCGTGTGTTTTCACGAGATCTACACACTTTGTGAAGTAAGTTTCTGTCTATCTTTTACGGTTTACCAACTACGCAAAATTCATTCAGAATAAAGTGGTCTTTAGAGGCTATTCCCAGAAAATTCAAGATATACATTTTATTTGACATATAAATATCTTTAATATACGGTATTTTAATCAAAATCATTACAGCCATTTTTGAGAAAATAAAAATGTTCGAAATGTTTTCTATGTAGAGTGTAGTTTAGGGTGGGGGGATTTTTCTTAAACTCTTGATGTCGCATCCCTGGAAAATACTAAAGTTAAATACCAAGTTTGGTATTTACTGACTTCTTATTTTTGAGTTATTGTGTTCACAGACGCACGGATACACAAACGGACCTTTTTCTGAAAATATTTTTTGGATACAGGGGACTCTAAAACGTGTATTTCCGGTGAAATCTCAGTATCGAATTTTTGGGTAGAATGCAATACATTCTCTATACCTAATTACATAGTATGTGTAGGGAAAGTAAAAAATCTGTTTGCATCTAGTTTTTGAAGAAAAATCGTGAATAACACCTAAAAGGAAAAATAATATTACATTCTGACATAGCATCATCACATTCAGGAAAAAAAAAACAAAAAAAACTAAGTAGATATCTGAATCACCTTAAAGGTCAGCAAATTAGGGCCTCTACCATACACTTTTTGATTTCCTTTTGTGCCCAAAAATGAAAGATGCTAGTAAAATACGTAGAGAAAGTCACGTGAAATCACATGAAAATCACGCGAGATGTTTCTTTTAGTTGTGTTGTTCACAGAGGAGGAACATAACAAAACAAAAGAAAAAAAAATTCAGTAACAATGGAATCATTGCTTTAAGGACTGGTTTCATCGAATGCAAAATGTATTGAAGTTAGTAGGGAATATTTTGATAAACATTAAAATCATTTACATTTTCTAAAACTAATACTGGTTTTATTTTCTGAAATGTTCAGTGTCGCCCTCGATTTCACTGAGCAAACATAGTTTAGAACAAATCAACCTGTTAGTAAAGATGCTCTTTATACGATATCCTCTGATTCTAGCTGGCGATGGCAGAAACGCTGTCACCTGTTTAGCAACGACACAAAATTGTGATTCGCCTGATATACGTTTAAGATGCCATGCAGAAATTTCTCCATGTTAGAATGTCTGAAATAAAATACAGCTGGCTTTGGTTTAACGCACTTTTTCTGTGCGCCAACAATATTGCTACGGAAAGTTAAAAGTTATCTTAACACGTATGTAAATAATGATTCATCGTCTGATATGACCAAACCAGGTTAAAGGACGTTAAACTAAAAAAAAAAAAAATCCAGAAAATTTGTTTTCGAATATCCAGAAATATAAAACCTTTCTAGTGTCTTAGCTATTTTCATATTACCTATCATTCGTAATTCAAAAACAAACACATACCTTACTAGCATTTGTGTAAATGGAATGCTATAACAGTTCAAATACCCATTTGAATGCTCAGATCTGATTTCACGATTTAAATGTAAAATAAATGTATTTATATATATATATATATATATATATATATATATATTATACTTACTTTTGCTTAGAATTGCAGGGTCTTCCAAAGCCTCCTTAATACATTTGTAAATATAAGTATACTGCCCCTGCAATCAAATAATATTAAACTGTAGAGTAACTCTTGGACTTTAAAACGAGCTATAATACATAACATTCACTTAAATTCTGTTGGTTAGCTTTACAACTGATGATTCTTGCTTTAAAATGCACAAACACTTTTATGGGCTGATTTTTTACGTCACATGAGAAGGCACAAATAGCTGAGTGAAAGAGTGTCAGTTAGGATCTCCTCTACTACTCCATGCAGAGAAATGGCAATTATAGAACAGAAAAACTATACTCGTGACAGACGAAATGAGGAGAATGTGTTAAGTTACAATTCTGCATTAATAATATATGTTTGGTTCTGGTGAATATGTTAGACCTTATTACATAAAACGAATATTTTCTGTTTTGTTTTTAAAGTTATCAGGTACAGTATTTTCCAGGCTAATGCTTCTATATTATAAAGGTTAAACTTCTTGATTTTCGGTTAAAATGCTGAAAAAGCACATAAAACACGGTAATAGTATCACTTTCATTCTAATCTCAGCGTTGTTTGGATCCAAAGTGCCGAATGTAAATTCTAATACAAATTAATGAGCTTGGTTTTTCAGACAAATAATTTTTAAAGCTTTTTATTTGCTGTAAACTTCCCAGATAAAATGAGTAATAAATGTACATAAATTACAAATGGAGTGATTTCTATGCACCCGTCATGAAATAAAGCGGATGCGCATTAGACAAATATCCAACGACGTCATTCATAGTCACGTGCTTTCTAGCCAACCAGGTGCAGTGTGTTTCAGTTCATGAAGCAAAAGTTTGTGTTCACGCAGGAGAGCGTGTTAGTTTTTATTCTCCTGGAAAAGTGCATAAAATGAACAAATCAGGGACTGAGCTTGACGATTTCGACAAGAATTTATTGCGTCGAAAGTTTTTTTTTTTCGATGTATGAGAATGGAAAGTTTCCTACAGCACAGAAGCTTGTCATCGAAATGAAACAAAACACGGGGTTTGAGGGCAGGGAATCTCGTATGCTGCGTATTTTAAGCAAAATGGGATTTCGCTATAGGAAATGCCGTGACGGAAGAAAGTTAATAATAGAACGTAGCGACATCGTAGCCGCGAGAGCCGTGCTTCTCAGAACAATGCACTCCATCAGAAACCAGCGTGACACTAAAACTTATTACCTGGATGAAACCTGGGTAAACCAAAACCATACCAGATCAGCATGCTCGCAGATGAGTGAAGGGAGTGGAGGTTTAAAGGTTCCTATTGGCAAAGGTGGTCGTCTAATCTTATGCCACGCTGGTTCAGCTGACGCAGGTTTCATCTCGGAGAGCAAATTACATTTTTTGCTCTAAATCTACGGCTCCAACTGAATGTCATACAGAAATGAATGCTGGTGTGTTTAAAAACTGGTTCTTGATCCAATACTTGCCATTTTTAGCACCGAGATCGGTCATAGTAATGGACAATGCAAGCATACATTCTGTACAGAAGGAAAAGACACCGTGCTCTAATACAAGGAAAACCGATATTGTGGCTTGGCTATATAATAGGAAAATTCCACTTGCCCCGTCACAAACACCAGAAGAACTGCTGCAGATTGTTAAATTAAATAAGCTACAACAATTTTTTGAATTGGACACCATTGCTGCAAAACTTGGACACAGAGTAGTACGATTACCACCTTACCACTGTTAATGCAATCCAATAGAATTGGTGTGGGCACAAGTGAAGGCGTATATATCACAGAAAAATAACACTTTCAAAATTGCAGACGTGGACAGACTGACGCACGACGCTGTGGGAGGCATTACTGCAACAAAGGGGCCTGACTGCGTTCAACACGCAGAAAAGCTGCAAGAAGGTGATTTTCGGAAAGAAATATCCAGGGATGCTGTTGTGAGCCTTCGGAATTCCCACTCTGAAGGAGAATCCAGTGACGAAGAATAAGGTAAGAAAATATGTATTTTTATAGTGATGTGACGTTCAACAACAAAGGAATATGTTACTTTTCGGTTCGCGCTAACTGCCACGTGCTTGCGAATACCGCCCGTAGCATTTCTCCTAACTTTTCCACCTGCGCGTTATTTGTCAGTTACCGCCTTCAATTCTGATGGCGACTTTAGCGTGATTTAACCATCATAATTATTCGTGAAATTATTTGCTCGGCAAAAGAAAAAACTAAGAAGGGATGTTGTAAACTGAAAACAAGGAGACCGCCTGTTGGCGAAGAAAACCTGCATATTGAGTGTGAAGATACTTAGCCATGTAATTGCTTATTATTTACGTATTACAAGCTGTGAGGTATGTTCTATTCGCATTCCTTGCGTCCAGAAGTTGGAAAACAGAGGGGGAAACCGGTTTCTGCATCAAGTGACACCCCTCACCCTCCTACAAGCCGTAGCCGTAGTAATAGCACAGTTTAGCATCAAACAAAACACTCAGCTTGCTGCTTCCTTATGTAAAAGTTACAATTGCACTGATAGTGGCAACATTTCAAATGAAATGTAAGTACATATAAGAGGCATAACTGACAGCTAATTTCAAAACGTAGGCAGATAAAATAATTTAGGTTTGATAAAATAGATATTTTAATACCTCATTGGAATCAAAATACGAACATTTTACAGCGTATTGGTTTAACATTTTCAAACATGTAAGCGGACGACAGCGACATTCAGAAAGAGGTAAATGCCATGAGAGCAGTTATTTTACACAAACCCTATATTTTAACCAGGTTCATAATTTTCCCCTTCATAAGCTTTTGCATATTCTTTGTTGTTTACCAGCTACTAAAAATTCAGTAAGCATGAAGGAACCTTTAGAAGCTGTTTTTAGAATATTCTTACGCAAGCTTTATTCGTCATGTAAAAATCTGAAACGTATACTCTTACCAAAATCGTTTCTGCTATCTTTTTCGAAAGAAAGAGGGAGAGGAAAACTTTCCCATTCAAACACTTTTCGGAGGGATAAGTCTTCAACATCTTCGCCCTTCATTTTTAGAGTGAGATATAGTGTGAAATTTACTAATTATCAACATTTTAATTTTTGAGACATGCCTTAACGTTTTAATTGTCTGGCCGACTAACAATATAGCTGACGGAGTAACTGACTGAGTCGCACATATATTAGGCAGGATATTTTTAAAAAATAAATGTAATTTAGAAATTTTAAAACGTGAATTTCCTTAAAATTTAAATACAGAAATTATCAGTGCAATCAAATGCTAGAAACTGTACACTATGGAACAGAAAGTCTGGAACGCAAAGAATAAACATAGCCCATGTTTATCGAAATTAAGTCACTAACCAATGTGTACATTATATAAAAAAGAGCATTGGCTTATTAAAGCGTATTCTACAATAAGAACGTTTACTAACATGCTATTACAAAAAGAAATTATCTGCAATTAAACTATTCAAAGCTTTATATGGAATTATTATGATTGACATGAAAACGATTAAATCAAAGGGAAAATCATAAATGATATTGTTAAAAGCAGATGCTCTCTTTTTACCTAGTTGCAAATAGTAATGGAATAGCTTTATTAGTATACATACTATATCATTTTAGATTTTACCTTACAGGGATCGGTGTACCCAGGTCATATGAATCGTTCAATTCATAACAGACAGAGTGCATACGAATTGCGTTTGCAATTGTGTTAGTTTCAACGTTGGCTTATAGGCCGTTTCCTAAGATTACATATATATATATATATTTGTTTCAGAAGAACATATTGAATGTATAGTACATACTTTGAAAGCAGCTGAAAATCGTAGCCAAATCACCACATACTAGTTAAGTTATTGTAAATAATTTGTCCATACCTCAGTCTGCACCATGTTAATGCGTTGTTTCCTCAGTCTGAATACTGTTCCAAATACGTCTAAGTTTTTACGTTCATTTATATGCTGCAATAGGATGTCAAGTGCTATGAGAGTACCAGTTCTTCCAACTCCAGCGCTGTAAAGATAAATTATAACAAGCACTCTTAAGCAACCAGTTGTTAATACGTTTATATTCAAGCCCAAATATAAGGTATTGAAACATAGGTACAACATGAGAAATCTCTTGTTGCAAATAAAATATGCTCACTGAAGCGAAAAATAGTAATGTAAAATGTCCTTGAACTTCGAAATTAATACAGCATTAATGTTTATCAAATCACTGGCTTTATTATTATTATTATTATTATTACTACTACTACTACTTTTTAATATTTCTTTTCACGGTCTGTGAATGCCATGAAGGCTTCGGTTGGTTCCTGATAGGAATTTCTAATGAAATTAAGATATGAAATTGTATATCGAAATATTAAACACAAAGCTAAACAAGGTGAACTGCTAAATGATAGCTGGCTAGAATTTTAAAAGTAATCGAATAACGTAATCTGTTTGATGATGTGTACTCAACAAAGGAGACATATAACCTTTAGTGGTGTTAATAGCCAATCTTTAAATTCGTATTTACATTGTCATTGTGCGATAGGCATCAAATGTCGATACCCTCTCTCTCTATGCCTGGTTCTCAAATAGAAAATAATATATTTGCACTCTACTAGGGCTGACATTCCGTCGTGATATGACGTAGAAGTTAAGCTAGGCAAAATATAATGGATAAAAAGAGTTGAATATAATTTTTAAACATATTCTAATAAGTTCCTGTCACTTTAATTTTTTTTTTAGTTTAACATCCTTTAACCTGGTTTGGTCATATCGGACGATGAATGAAATTGGTGAAATGATGCTCAAATGATCTCGGGGTCCATGGAAATTAAACTTATTCGACATTCGTCTTCTCAGGATGAGGGAAAACCCCGAAAAAACCTTATCCGGGTAACTCACCCTAAGCGAGATTCGAACTCACGACCTTTTGAATGTGAGGCAGACACGCCACCACCACACTACCCAGGCGGGCCAATCGTATTATTGCTTATTAACTGAATGAAAGTGTTTGTCTTTCCATGACGTAGCATGTAATATCTACTGTAAACATGTAACGTTTTACATCTCCTTAACTAGATGTCATTATGTATTTAATTGCAATCATTTCATCGTATCAAACGTGTGTGGTCTACCTACGTAAGCCTTTTGATATGAACATCAAATGCTGACTCAGTCCATCTTTGTGATTGACCTTTGTGCCGACACGGACTTCCATTGATTGCTCGTGCCTTGATCAGTTTGCACAACAGATATGTTCTGGTTTCTCCTTCCTTTCTGTCAGTTTTAATGGTGCTGGCGGTTATCAGCGCCAAAAGTGGTCCACCTGGCTCTGGATTATCGTTTAATTTCATTTCTTACGTTTGCGGTGGCAATGTGCCCTCATAAGGGTTTCTATTTCTTTTCTACTCTTTCATGACGTACAAACGACATTATTGGCTCCAGGCGCGCAAGCGCACCATATTGAAACTTTGAATATATAATTTCTCACAAATATGGGGGTATTAATATTGATGACCTCGAGGAGTAACGCAAGTCTTTAATATCACTTATTTCGTGGAAGTTTAACGTCCTTTAAGCTGGCGGATCATATCAGACGATGAATAAAAATGGTGCAATTATGCTCAAGTTATCCCTGGGTCCATGGTTCTAAAAGTTACTTGACATCCGTCTTCTCAGGTCAAGGGAGAATCCTGGGAAACCCGTTATCCTGGGAATGACCCTACCAAGATTCAAACTCGGAACCTCTTCAATGTCTTGTTCACCTCATCGATTCGCCTCAGTCAGCCTGCGGTGCCATAAATAGTTAAAGCGGGCGTTAAACACTACCAAAAAAAAAAAAAAATCGATTCGCCTCAGTCTTTTTTTCCATCTGTGGATCTTCCAGTCTGCCCCACTTCTGCAAACTCCTTGAGCAGAAAAGTGAGGCCATAGTTCTTGCTTTCGGTACTATTTCAAAGCCGGAGGTAGTTTCTCTTAGCTCCGCTTTCGCCTTTGCAATATCCCATATCAAACATCACATTCAAGGACTTATGACAATTGTTCGAATAAAAAGGATTTTTTACACATCTGTAAGTTCTGTATATAATTGTTTGTGCTCACAAAAGTTCATTTTGTTTGTCTTTTTGTTTTGCTTTGCTTTGATAGTTTTGTAGGGACGCTCTTCTTTGCCCCGTTATAAGACGTTGGATTTTATTAATTGTACCTTAGTAGCACAAAACAGCTTCGCGTTTTTTAACAACAAATCCTCCACGATTTCCCTACCAGAGAAATTGCCGAGCTTCTTAACATACATATTATTATGCTCCTCAAGCTACATAATAACGCTTTATAATTCCTTTTATAATGCCCGTTCGTTCAGGCACATTTAATTTTTCAATCATTTGAAAATAAATCTTGTGAAATTATAATTAAGGTTTAAATTCCTTTATTAAGTCCACTTTAATATATTGAACATTCCTAAAACTCTTGACGATTTGCATAAATTTGGGGGAAATATATTGCGTTAGGCTGATTCGTAGACGGGCAAATGTTAAATCCCTTATCGGTTGACTTCCGCACTTCAATGCAGATCCCAGCATTACCTTTGATTTCATTAACTCTTCTTATTCATTCTTTTCCTATGTCCTCAGTTTCCTTTCTTCGCCACAAGTTCCTTCCTCTAGCGTGACACGCACCTTGGATTCTACCGAGGTTGGTTTTCAAACTAGTGCAAGTCTATCAGGGATTATTTTTTATTGTTTTTTAATCCAGAAAAAGGAGCATTTCACCAACGGCTGTCCCAAATATAAACTTATAAAGAGTCTAGTGACCTTTCCTGCTTGATTCCAGGCCTGGCTACCGCGCTCAATTTGTGGGCATATAACCTCGATCAGACAAATTGAAAACCAAATATTAAAGTACAATGTAAAATACTCTACAGTTTGGCTTTAGTCGACTCTGTTAGTTCTTGCTTGCTGATTAATGTCACGTTAACCCCCATAACTTCATCCGCAGTTTGGTTTACCAGTATAAAGGCGTGCTTTGGTTAACTGAACTGCGTGCCAAAGTGGACCGACTGGTGAATTTGCTTGGTGATATCATGTCTTAATTGATGGTTTAGTTCAGTCGGAGATTTTCAGAGACGAATCTTCTAACGTTCTGGTGTTGACACTGATAAAAATTGGTCATCATTGAAGATTTATTTTCAATCTGCCCTTGTGCTCACCTGCTACCGACGTGCTTTAGTTTAGCTATGGAGCCATCTTCTCTTAAATCAACTTACATTGCAACTAGCTGATTAATATATTGACCATGTTAAACATTTTCTAGATTTTAAGGCATGAGCTGGTTTTCAGTAATAACTTTCAATATTCTATTTGTTGCGCTAACCTATTCCATATAAGTTTACCATCTTACGGTTTGTCTTATTTTGCAGGTTTTGAAGGGACATGTACGGCCATGTCGCACAGGGCACAACCCGTCTTATATCGGTCTATATTTTCGGTACATAAAGGTGACGATAATTTTCGACCTGGCAAGACATGTTACTTGTAAAGAAGCCTAGTTAACTTAGCTACCAGATACTCGTTCGCACTATTTCGCCACTTATTTCACGCCCCCCAGTAAACTTACCACCTGACATTTTTATCGGGAGAACAGAAACACGTTATTGCTTTTGCTATGTCGTATAAAGTCTGTATGGGTTAAACGGGTCCCGTTTGGTCTTGTTACTGGTTCAATGTATGAACTCGCTTCGTCGACTCATTGTTTTCCTATGTAAAATGAAAGCATGTTGACGCACTAGATGTTCTTGTTTATTCCCTTAGTTTGACACTCGCATGGAGAACCTTCAAAACTTGCTGTTCTCGTTTCGTGCATGCTTGTTCGACGGTTAAGGTTAGAAAAGTTAATTTGTCCAGACGTCACCTATTTCAAATAATACAATACAATTATTTCATCCTATATGCCCTGCTGCAATAAGGGATTGTCTCCCCTACGCTACCTGAAATTCTTTCATCACCGATTTTGCCTCTCATGCTGAGCCTCTGAATTGTCTAAGTTGTAAGCAAGTCAGATGTAAATGCCAGAAGAAAGAGATATTTGAAGAAGTTTGACGTGATACATCCGCCGCTGCTGGCTCTTTTTGATTTACTTAAGGAGTTTATCCTTTATAATGATATATCTGGAACCGCCGCAGGGGTTCACTGTTCCAGGCATTCCCAGTAGCAATGTATTTCATCATGGAATTTGAGTACTCTGAAGCGCAAGTACAATGCGTTCTCTGAGCGACTGAACCGCCCCGTGGCTGCACCGTAACTGGTGAGGGCCGGCGCGCTCTCCGCTACAATAACGCCCAAAGGACCGGCAGGTACCGTGTTCGAAACTCCAACTACTGTACTAATTTACATTAGGCTTACCTGAAATCACAATAGATGTTGAAATTGATGACCTTCAACGCGAATACATTCCCTACATTTCCGAAAGCAGTTCTGGTTCACTCGAAGTTCATTTTGACTGATTGCCTGTATTTCTCTCGTGAATTGTCCTTCAATTCATGTAATGTGTGTGGGTTGGATGCGTACACTTTATTCTCAACGTTGCCCATAAATAAAAATCACATGGAGATAGTTCAGGGGAACGAGATGTTCACAATCCTTGGCTAATTATTTTGTCACCATACACACTTCGCAATTTTTGCATAGAATTCGCAGCAGTGTGTGCTGTAGCTGAGTCCTGCTGAAACCACCCATACAATCGTCCATTTCTTGTTAGTTGTGGAAAAAAAGTATTTAAAATGGAATTTACCTAAATGTGTGAATCAACTGTTGTGTCGAAAAATATGGGACCAATAATTCTACGCGCACTTCTGCACACCAGACCCCAACTTTTGCAGTGTGATGAGGAACTTCATGAATAATATGGGGATTTTCCGTAGCCCAGTATCTATCGTTTTGGTTAGAAGGTGACCTCGAAGATAAAACCACGCTTCATCAGTGAAGAACGTTAAAAGTGGGTCCACGTCACCATTATAAACGGACTTAAAAACTAATTACAATAATTAACCCTAGGTACAGGATCTTGTGGTTGTAAAGCATGAACTACAGCTGTCTTGTACGGCTTAAGTTTCAGAAGTTTTGTTGCCATAAATGCTGACGTCTTGGAAACGCCAGCCTCTTGTTCTACACGTCTCAATGATTTTTGCGGTGAGTGATGTAACCGGGCCCCTACTTCAACAAGCTTCTCTTCTGATAGAACACTGATTTTTTAACAGATTTCGTGTTCATAAACGATCCTGTACGCTTGACTTTATATACCTTGGACCTTGTACCATCTGTGTTTAATCTCGGCGGCAGAAAGTCGTAGAGTTCAGTAGAGACTTTGTGAATGGAAACTACTTACAGCTAATGCATTGGGGAATTGTGTGGTATTTTCCCTGTCTCCAATAAACAAACCCGCAATGATAAAAAAATCATGTGCATTACTTATTGAACCATGTAGCAAAAGAGGAATAGGAAAATGGTTTCATATATTAATCATCTCAAAACTGCCTAATGTCAGTTTGTTTATCAATTCAGCTATAAATCTACAAGTTTTATTTTTCAAGGATAGCACAAAGTATTTCCATCAGAAAGCAACGTTTAATCTAATGCTTCAGTTATAAGATTTTAACAGATCTTTGTTCGCTAAATTTCCATAGACTCTAAAAGTATACATTCAGGCTTAACTCTTATAAAATGGCAACTCTTAGCAATCACTTAGGAAACAAGGTTTCAGAGGTCACGACCTTAACTAATGTTCACTGGCAAACCCAATTCTCTGATATTAACGCCTCGTTCCACTTACACGGAAAGATGAGAAGGAAATTCTTTTGGAACAATTATTGCTCATCGCTTTAATCAAACCCGGGACCTCTGGATACTAAAGCTATGATATGTATCACTAGACCACAGAAGTGGTTAGGTTTCTTTGTGTTCCTTCTTTGCCAAGTTGAAGAAGGGTGTTTTTTTTTTTTAATTTCTATAGTGTTTAAAGCTCGCTTTTAGTACTTGTGGCACTAAAGGCGAAAGAAATATATTGAAGCATTAATAATAATTGGGCGTTATCCACAGATATGTCAATCAGAGTAGCCATTTCTCTGTTACTTGCCTATCGTTCGAGATAAGCCTCTCTGCGCATTATCTGTCATCTTCATGGTTGACATGCTACCTTGTAATTCCCAAGGTCGTGGTTTCAAACCCGGCGGAGGGCGATGAATTTTTTCGGGCGTAAAAATCCTTTGCAGGGAATCCTTCGAAAGGGAAGTAAAGCCGTTGGTCCCGTGTCGTAAATTTCTCTTACATAAGAGGACCTAAACTCCGATAACGAGGCCTCTGTGCAAAAGTAAGCTGTATTTCATGTCAGATATCCAATGGAACGCTGAGAACCACAGGAGTAAAATACCGTACATAAATAAAAGTAAATTTATTTTTTAATACTGACATTCCCCAACGTTAAAGATTTAAGTGCCTCACTTTACATTGTCACAATTCACAAGTTTTAAATTCAGGATGAAAGGAAATTAATTTGAACGGTTACCGCAATTTACGCTGTGACGTAAATAACGAACACTCCATTCCTGCTCAGTCTGCTGGTATGTACAGACCTATCAGAGATCCTGTTTTACCTGCCTTTAAAGACTCACGGACTTGTGTATGGTTTATACGAAGGTCACCCAGATTGTAACGAACGATTTGGCCCAACTAAATAATAACCAAAGTATCAAACAAAACTTAATTTCCAAGTTACACTACCTTACTCTATTTCTCAACGGGATCGCCCTTTTTATCAAGGCATTTATTGTCTCGTGGTACAAATTTTTCGATGCAGATTTTATACTCTCCCACTGGGCCAAGATATCACTGCCACTTTGCAGTCTCTTGCGTCCAAAATGAAACACCGGCTCTTCTGAATTATTGTATCAAAATTTGCTTTCAACTCCTCCTAGCGATTGATGAACTTATACTCCGAACTTTGTCGTGCACAACAGGCTCTTTCTTGATTATCCTCAAACTATGTATCATTTCCTTGAAATGCACATAGTAGGTAGAGAAGGTAATACATGCCACCAAAAAGTCTATGTAGGGATTTAACCGGAAACATGTTTTGAGAACTCCTGAATTTAAAAATCCATGAAAAGGTCTATGTGTGTGTGTGTGTGTGTGTGTGTGTGTGTGTGTGTGTGTGTGTTTGTGCAGGAAGCCTTATGGAGGAATTTGATGGAGTATGGCAATAATTCATACAGTTTGGCGGCAACAACTCTGAATGATATGTTGGTATTGTCATGGTAAAACAGCACTTTATTATTCCAAATTTCCTTCAATTTGTTTTGAATACCTCATGTAGAATTTTTCTGTAATCTTTTTTTCTTTTTCTAAGAAGTCAATGAGTATGACACCCTTCACAAAAAAAAAAAAATAAATAAATTATATGTTTCATTCACATACTTTCTCTAGTTGTACCACATACTAACTATTTACAAAATATTGTTCTTTTATCTACTTCACGCTTATCCAGATAAACATTAGCAGAATTGGTCTTATTACTTCTTTTCTTGTAAGTAGGAGGTAAATAAGGGAATTATTTGGAATAATTGTTTTTCACACAAGCTGTGTGTAGGACAGGAGTTGGATAGGTAGAGTCAGACTGAAAAATTCAATGCCATAGCCGGGATTTGAACCACGGATCTCCCGATCTCTAGCCGGTTGCTCTGCCACTCTCCGTGGTTCAAATGCCGGCTATGGCATTGCATTTTTCAGTCTGACTCTACCTATCCAAGGGAATACATTATTCTAAAGTGATAGTCAGCTCTTTTAAAAGCTCGTCGTTATGTAAAATAACTGTGGTTCGGTTTGCTTTGCTTGGTTCCGTTTGAGAAAAGTTGGGTAGTTTAAAATTTAAACCAATAAAAAGGAATATCTGGAAACAGTCAACTGTACAAGAAATATGTATAGTATAAGATAAATTGTGTTTTAACGAGATCTACATTTTTGTTTGATACATTTTGGTTTATCTCTTACGGTTTAGCCGTTGTGCAAAATTCTGCAAAACTCATCCAGAACAAAGAGCTCTTCAGAAGCAATCCCAGAGAATTCAAAATATACATTTTATTTATGATCTAAATATCTTTAATAAACGGCATTTTAATCAAAATCGTTAGAGCCATTTTTGAGAAAATCAAAAGTTTCGAAAAATGTTCCGTGTAAAGGATAGTTGGGGGTGAGAGAGTATTTTCTTGAACACCTTCGTGTCGTATTCTTGGAAGACACTGAACTGGTATTCAACCGTCTTTCCGTTTTTGAACTATGCTGTCCATAAACACACACACAGGGAGACAGACTCACGAATCTTTTTCTAAAAATGCTCTTTTTGGATTCAGGATACCTCAAAACATATATTTCCGGTGAAATCTCGGTATCGAATGTTTGGGTGGCATACAATACCTTCTCTATATACACTATGTAAATTGTACATACGGGCTAGTGAAAGTAAAAGATCGTCGCCATTTTTCCGGCCGATAGGAATATCTTTTGAGATTCTTTTGAGTAGACTCACCGGAAGCAACCCATTGTTTTGATTGAATGTTGATGAGGAAATTAGCGAGTACCATAGGTTAAAATCATAGTCAAAGGCTGGTTGCTCCGTGATTGAAGTTCCTTTGTTTGTATGGACAGGACTTGACTAATTCCCGTATGACAAAAGTGTAAGTTTTTCAAAGCTGAAACTAAAAACAAGGAATGTCTTAAAAACGATCAACTCCACGAAAAAAATGTATATAACATAGATTGTGTGTTTAATGTCCTCTACATTTTCTGTGTGGCAAGTTTTTGTCCATCTCTTACGCTTTAGCAGTTATGCAAAAAAATCCGTAAAATTCATCCAGAATAAAGTAGTCTTCAGAGACTATTCCCAGAAAATTCAAGATATACATTTTGTTTGTCAAATAAATATCTTAAATATACGAGATTTTAATCAAAATCGTTAGAGCCATTTTTAAGAAAATAAAAAAATTCAAAATTTTTTCCATGTAAAGGGTAGTTTGAGGGGGAGATTTTCTTGAAAATATTCGAGTCGCATCCTTGGAAGATAACAAACTTAAATACCAAGTTTGATTTATAACGTTCTTTTCATGAGCTATGCTGCCCAAACACACACACACACACACAGACACACACGGATATTTTTCTAAAAATGCTTTTTTTTTTTTTTTTTTGATTCAGGGAATCTCAAAACATATTTCCGGCGAACTCTCGGTTTCGAATTTTTGGGTGCAATACAACATCTTCTCTGTACACTATGTACATGGTACGTATAGACAAAGTAAAAAGTTAATACCCTCTCTACCGCTCTGTGATCATCGGCAAGAACCTCCACGACGGCGGCCGGCAGTCGTAAAGATGTGGTTTTGATTGCAGCTTGCTTTCCGGTGTATAATTGTGAATCCTGGTCTCATTGACGGTGACAAAAGGTCCCTGGGATTTCGATTAAATTTCCCCAAACACAACTTTAAGTTGTGAGCAATCGCAACCCCTCATCGGGCCGACAAGTGTTTTATTTCCAACTTACGATGCAAAATATGAGTGTCGTTTCCGTCGACACACTTATGGCCTCTGCCACTTCTCAAACTTTCATTCCACGATCACTCAGAATTAGACCATAAACAAAATCCAATTTCGTTTTATCCGCTCGCCAATTTTACCATCCAAAGGTAAAAAGAAAATTCCTGAACAACATGCACTTTTACATTTTAGTGAAAACACGTTGAACGGCTATTTAAAATGCCTACCAAATCAAATTAACCTAGGAATCGGTCCCAAATTTGTGTCGGCAATGTTTAACAATTACATTACAGGATGCCATCAGCACACTATCTATTTTGAAATAGAGTTACTTATTGGGAGATAATGATGAAGAGGAGGAGGAAAATGAAGTAGAGGGTAAGTAGAGAGAAACATATGATCATGCAAAATTGTGACTGGGAGAAAGTTAGGTTCTGATTTGAGGAGAATTTATTTTGCGTGCGCTCTAAAAACAAGTTTTTTTTTTTTTCTTCCCTCCTCACCCAATACACCTTGTAGTAATACTCGCTATGTATCTACTCGCTACCATGATATGCAAAAGCTTCGGCGAAATGCCCGAAAAAGATAAACTGAGGGTACGTAAGTTTACAACCCACTATATTATATTTTTCAAATACTTTTCTCGTTATAAACATGGTGATTATGTAATTCTAGACTACAAGCTATATAATAAGTGGATTTTATACCTGCAGTGAACCACTGTTAGTCCAATTCCGCGAGCAGCATGCTCTCTCACTGTTTGAACAAACTGTATCATACTATGGCTCCTGTCAGGAGTGCCAAAATCCGGCCATTCCCTAAAATGTAGTTGTGTCACTAGTCTTCTTCTCTCCCCCTGTAAATCCACAAAAACATTAAATATTCTTGTAACTAAAATATTTTCTATTCATAAAAGCTGTCAAGAATGTATTTTATTACTATTACATTTTAACTATATCATTGCAGTTTTAACCTGATAATTGTTTCAAGAACTGAAAAAAAATCTTCAAGTGAAATGCCAGGTCTGGTAACATGATCATCTACAATTCTAATCTCCGACAAACTAAATTTATTCAAGTTGGAGCCAAGATATGTCAATCGAAAATGTTATTGCGCAATATACATTCTATTCTTTATACACAGCACTGCCATAACTTCTATCAGTAAAATTTAAAGCGCTGTACTATGGAAATTGTGAAGAAACGTGGCAATGCTATTCCTTCTAGAAGAACCTTTAGCGAAGGTACATTGAGCCAGCCTACCCTTGATGAATAGGTTAATAAAAAAAAAAAAATGAAATGAAATGACGTTTTATTTATGGACGCTCTTTAACTGCTGTGGTTCTCAGCGTCCCATTCTAAATTGGGTGTGAAAGACCGCTTAAGTTTCCTCTATCAGGCTTGAGGTTCTTTTACATGCCGTAAACACGGGACGAACGGTTTTACTTCCCTTCCGACGGAAGCTTGCAAAGGATCCATCGTCCTCCGCCGGGTTTGAACCCGCGACCATGGGTATATGAAGCTAGCATGGTAACCATCACACCACGGAGGGCGGCGATAAACATATCAGCAAATGTTTTATGTTACAATAACAAACAGCTCTGCTTCTTAAGATTACGTTTCGAGAAAACACAGCGTACAGTTGACTTCAAAATATTATGCGTTACAGATTAATGCCCTTGCCAGTGTTTTAACGAGAGCTGCTTAGTTACTAACGTGAAACTGCCTCTTATAGTTTAAAACTTCACATAGTCAAAGTCGCGAAAATGTGTCATGTGGCTGGCTGCGTGCTATGCTAATCCCAAATTTACCTCTTTACTCTGTTCTAATAATCGTCAGTGCTGCCTACCATAATGTGCGGTTAGAGAGTCCTTCAACATCAAAGTCTTTAAAAATAGATATGCAGTCCTGGCTGCAAAACCACAACGTTCATTTTGATGAGCACAGAATGAAAACACGATTGTATAATGTAGCTGTAGCCAATAAACCAGCTGAGAAAAATCTGATGTGTTCTATTTACATGACTTATCCTAGTTGCTTCGCAAATAAACCTCTCTTACAACAGATTATTTCTTCATCTGCCTCATGCTAATCCAGATAAACATTAGCAGAAATTGTCTTATTAATTGCTTCCTTGTAAGTAGGAGAGAAATAAGGAAATACATAAGTCTAAAGCGATAGCCATTTTTTTTTAAAAAACCGGTCGCTATGTGAAACAACTGAAATTCTGCTCTCTTTGCTTGCTAGGATTAAACAAAAGGCAGACGAAAGAAAGATCACCTACCGTTTGAAAACATTTACAGTTTAAAAGTGAAACCAATGACACGGAATATCTCGGAAACGATCAACTTTATAATAAAAATGTACATGATATAAATTGAGTTTTTTATCGAGATCTGCATTTTTGTGCAGTAAGTTTTTCTCTATTTCTTACGGTTTACCAGTTACGCAAATTTCAGAAAAATGCATCCAGAATGAACAGGTCTTCAGAAGTTGTTTCTAGAAAATTCAAGATATTTATTTTATCTGTGATGTAAATATGTTAAACATACCGTATTTTAATCAAAATCGTTAGAACCATTTTTCAAAAAACTACGTTTTCAAAAAAAAAATCCATGTGAAAATTAGTTATTTTATTGAAAATCTTAGTGTCGCATCTTTGGAAAATACTAAACTTAAACACCAAGTATGGTATTTTACGGCCTTTTAGTTTTTGTGTTGAAAAATTCACGTTGTATAAAACATCTGAGACCTCAATTATCAGAATTTGAGTTCATCCAACCGATGACTAATCACTTCCCGCTGCGCATTCAAAATTACTTACTAATTGCCAAGCCAAGGAACATAATTACCATGACCGATCTAGTCAGCGCCCTGGAAGCGCAAGAAATTGAAACTGGTAGAAACTGGGACTCACGTGATATAGGTCATTACACTGAGAGAAGGGGGCGTGTCAAAAATGACAATGACAGAAGACGTGACACCCGGGAACGTTATGACAGAACACTCCCACAAACCTCCCGCAACAATCAGAGATACCAAAGGCCACGACAAGAGCATGTAAATACCTACCGGGTTGAGAGAAGTTATAACAGTGACAGTCACCCGCAATTCATTAACCCTCGTGGCAGGCAAAGGGGGAGGTATAACAGAGGAACTCGCCGGGTGAATAACAATCTCCAGTAATTCTTTAAATTATGTGTTGAAAAAGGAAGTCGTGCTCACGGGAAGAATAACCATGGATAATGAAGATCCTAGAGAAATTGTGGATACTCCGGCTATAATAGTTAAAGTAAATGGAGAAGAATGTAGTGCAACTGTTGACAGTGGCGCAACCAGTTGTGTGGTTGACACGTAGTTGTACGAAAGCTGGGTGAACAAAGGCGTAAACTAATATGCTTACCTATTAAAGTATACTATTCTAAAGTTAAAAGTAGAATTTGTGTAATAATTAAAAGGGGTAAAAGATATATTATTATTGTACTACCAGTATTTCCTAAGAGTGTTATAAGGAGATGTCCTGCAATTATATTAGCAGTTTAATCGTCCTGGAGTAGCATCAGCTTTTACTCCAAGACTAGGAATTGTTCATGAATGAATTACATCTTCAGATGAGATTAGAATTCGTGTTAATACTTTTATTGGTAATGTTGTTCGGTTATCTAATGTCGTCTGCAAAGTGGCAATAGGGAAAGGAACCCAGACTATTAAGTTGCAATGCCTGTTAGAATTAGAAATAGGAGTTAAATTTGAAAATATATTTTTGGTTGTTAAGCGTTTAAATAATAAGGTTACACTGGGGTGCGATTTCTTTGAGAACACCAATGCTGAAATAAATTTCAAAGAAAATGTACTAATATGCTAATATGCAGAGCACCATTTTCAAAGAGAATGCAGGAACCGACCTTATTAACACAAGAGGAGCTCCATGTGCATAACTCAGATATGTTTGTGCAGAATATTCAGGCAGAAAAAGGGTGTAACCGTAACGTCAGCATACCAGTAGTCCCCGAGCTGAGGAAAGACAGCCGAACGGGAAACTTTGCGCTAAAACAGGTTTCTAGCAGGGAAGGAGACCCACAAAAGATCTGAAGAGGACCCACTATCGGCAGTCTATGACAAGTGCAATGAAGCATTTAAACTGACGGATGGACAGATGAAAGAACTTACGGAAGTGATGCTACGAAACCAACATGTTTTTTCGGACAAACCGGGTGTTTGCAAAGTGTATACCCACAAGTTTCACGTTGATAATATAAAGCCGTTCTGTCATAAGTACAATAATCTGCCCCTAGGACTTAAGAAAGATGCCAACAAGGTAATAAAAGAAATGACAGACAATAAAATAATTGCTGACGGTAACTCTCCATATATTTCTACGCTATGTTGGGTCACCAGTTAAATTACGAGCAACACTTGACGGCCGGTAGCTTAACAAGTTTATGAGGGCTGACCATTTTCAAAGTGAGAGCATAAGTCAGATTACAGCTAAATTATCTAGAGGACGGTACATCTCGACCATAGACCTGACAAATAGCTACTGGCAGGTCCCATTGGAGGAATCAGTGCAAGATTATTGTGGTTTCTTTTATGATGGTCAGATTTTCAGCTTTTTGAAATTGCCTTTTGGAATCAAACAGTCTCTGCCTCTTTTCTTCGAGCAGTTAATTAAGTTTTCAAAGACACCCAGTGCGATTTTCTAATAAATTACATCGACGATTTTCTAATTATTTCTGAAACATTTGAAGAACATTTAAATCATATTAACTTTGCGTTAACAAGA
The DNA here is from genome assembly GCA_030762935.1 of Hymenopus coronatus. Taxonomy (NCBI): domain Eukaryota; kingdom Metazoa; phylum Arthropoda; class Insecta; order Mantodea; family Hymenopodidae; genus Hymenopus; species Hymenopus coronatus. The sequence goes on along the minus strand of CM060897.1, from coordinate 133,952,736 downwards.
ATGGGAAATGCTGGCTTCACAGTAAACTTAACCAAATCTAAATTTTTCGCGAAGGAAGTTTGTTTCCTTGGATTTATAGATGGTAATGGAATGCACCCAGATTCAGGACGAATAGAGAGCATCCAACAGATTCCAGCTCCACAAAATATAAAACAGCTTAGAAGAATCTTCGGAATCTGGAATTATGTCAGTAGATTTTTGCCGAAGTATGCACAGGAGGTCGCACCACTTGGGGAACTCTTGCAAAAAACCTAAAAGTGGGTGTGGACCGAGAGATAGCAGAAGTGCTACAAACGCATACAACATTTGTCACAGAAGCGATTTTGCTCGAAAGACCACGTGATGGGTGGAAATACGTGATATACGTCGATACATCAATGACTGGGTATGGTGCAATCCTGGGGCAACAAGATGACAATGGCGAAGTCCATGTAATTAGCACAACTTCCCGAAGATTATCTAGAGCTGAGAGTAACGCCTCAGTGACGTTGCTCGAATTGAGCGCCATCTACTTTGCACTAGTTAAATTTAAGACTTATATTTACAATCAGCATGTAACGATATATTCCGACTACATTAGTCTCACATTTATTAAACAGTGTAAGTTAACCTCGACTAAAACCTCAAGATTCGTGCACGCCATGGCTGGATACGACCTTGATATCGTCTACATTCCTGGAAAATCTAACACCTTTGCAGATATACTGTCACGAATAAACACAGTAAAGGAAATCCCTGAATGTTCGCTGAGACCCAGAAGGGAGATAAAAGTAATGAAAATAAATATTAAGTTAAACAATGAACCAGGGATATGATCAAGCAGATAGCAACGTTACAAAGGGGTGACGAAAGGCTTCAAAGCGTGTACAATACAGCACCTTGCCTAGAGGAGTGTGGGGATGCGAGAATTGCGCCACGAACGAGATAGGCCCGAATGGAAAATAATGATTCCTTAAATTTTGGAAAGGGACCTAATCCGGGAATTTCATGTTCAACTGCTGCATTTCGGAACTGACAAGAGTAACCAAGACACTTCTAGAAAGTATGTATATTAATAAAGCAAGGGAGAAAGTTCGGAAGTTTATTTCATGTTGTGACTTGTGTCAGAAATGTAAACAAAAGAACATCAGTTATTGGTATGATACCCAAGCCATCATTAGGGAGAAGCCAATAGAGCTTATATGCATAGATATACACGGTTCGCTTCCTACTGCACCCATGGGATATCGGAATATATACTGGTTTGCTATGACGTCCATTCGAAATTAGTAAGGCTGTCTCCTTTAAAGAATGCTAACAGTAGAAACTGCATAAATGCATTACTCATTAAGTTCATCCCCACTGAAGGAAAGATGTGTGCGATCCTGACAGATAATGCAACGATTTTTAGGGGAAAAGAATTTCAAGAAAAACTTGGGTTGCATAACATTAAGCACTATTTTTCCTCGAAATATCGACCAAGGAGTAATCCAGCTGAACGAGCAATTAAAGAGCTGGGTATTTATTTAAGAATTATGGTTCATAAACGGCACACGCAATGGATGAAGTATTTAAAACCCATAGAGGATGTTTTAAATCAGAAGCAGAGCAACCTAACTAAATTCAAGCCTGTGGAATTGGCCAAAAGAAAGTTGCAGAAAACAGTTAAGTGTCCACTTCTGGGTACTATTCCAGCTGATAACGAAATTTTGATTGAAGCTGAAGAGATGTACCAACAAGTTGCCGAAAGAATGAAAGAAGCAGCAAGGAAGAGACAGATCCACCACTACAAACTAAACACTGGAATTTTATGGGAATTAAAAATCGGAGATTTAGTGCTGATAAATAACAAGGCTTTGTCAGACAAGGTAAAGAAGGAAAATCAGAGGTTGATGGTATATTTCAAAGGACCATATGTGGTCACAAATACCTTCTCGACTGACACGTATGAAGTGTCTGAAATTGAATCAAGTACTGTTGTTGGCTGCTATCACAAGCAAATGCTTAAGCCGTATAAGAAGGAATAGGATACGCCAACGTCAAAATGACGGGTTAATGAGGAGAAAAAGCAAAGTTGAACAGGGGAAATTTGTTTAGATTCAAATTAAAAGGTTAATTGATCACAAGTAAATGTAATTAAATTAACATTATAGTCGACCAAAAACAGGTTCTCACTGCGGAGTGAATGAAATTTATATTAAGTATTAGGTGTAATCATGTTAATGTTTCAAGGGAATGAGTAATAACTGTGTATGATAATGTGTATGTATATACTTGTATAAATATGTATGCAATAATATTTTCTAGTGTAAAAAGTTTACGGTTAAGAGGAGGCAATCACTAAGCTATTTTAGAGAGTTATGTGAGGTGTAACGGAAAAACAGCCGACAACAGTACAATAGGTGACAGGTGTATGTGAACAAGAGAAAGGTTGTGTGTTTACAAACCAACCTCACGGCACGGAGATGAATGAACAGGTAGACAGGCTTTACTCATGATAGAAGGAGTGTATGAAGTCCAGAATTCCAGTGAACAGTAATTCCAATACTTCATAGGGGCAGTATGAGACCGTTAATTAGCCTCGTCATAATGACAATCATTCTATTAATTGTCTAGATGTATACAATTAAAGAAAGTTAACATTTATTACATAGGAACCAAGAAATCGGTTATTGACTTGAAAGCTATACAGAATCCTGACGCCAGACTGGAGAAAGGGCTGAGAAGTTGCCTTTTTTGTGTAAGTCACGTACGATTTCCTTACACAGGGGCAGTCCAGTTTAAAACCCACGAGGGGACTTCTGCTTTATAATCGTAGTGTCACGTGGTTATTATGACGTATTCTGGGAGATTCGCAATGGTTTTTGGGTCACGATGATGTCATTTTGGCGGACTTTCTAACCAATCAGGAAGAAGCCACCATGACACCGTTTTTAGTATAAAAGAAGTAGGGTTCGACAGATTGTCGTCGTTTTGCTAAGAATTTGTCCGTGAGAGGCAACGTCGTTTGTCAAGAATCTGTCCACGAGATGCTGTAGGTCGTCGTTTTGTGAAAAAAAACTCTGTTCGCGAAGTAATGACGTGCAACTGTAAAACTCTGTCCGCGAAGTAAGATTGCTATAAGAAGAAACTGTTAGTGACTTAAAGTAACGTCGCTCGTGATTACTTGAGAGTGAAATGTGCCATGTACTCAACTTAGAAACAGTGTAATTGAGAGTACGTGTGAGTGAGTGGTAAGAGTACCAGTCAGCAGGATAACAGTGTACAGCAAGGTGCTTGTCTTGGAATCTCCTTATAGAACAAATAACAGTAAAAGTTTACAAGTGTTTTATTCACAATTAAAAGACCACTCCTATAACTCCTCCCACCTGCCAAACCCACGTCAGAGAGAGTCAATGATCGTGCAAGACTGAGCAACGCCGTGGCAACCCATCCAAGAAGAGCTTCAGTACCAGGTACGTGAGTGAAGTGGAGTTGATTTGAAGTGACACTTAGATATGCCGCACATAAGCACCCACGTTGAGGCGTAAAACTCAAAAACATAAAATTCCTATTACACATGACGGTCCGACGTGCGGTGTAAACTACAAACCACCATATAAAGTATCTTTCCTTATAACCTCCCAACGTGGAGTAGGTACTAACGAATAAAACCACGTTACAGGATCAAATCAGATTGTTTTACATTAGGTTCCCTTCTAAGGTCGGCGTGACTTATAGGTTGCCTAACAAGAATGCTGGATGTATTATGCGGCAGAAATGTAAAGCAAGAAGTGCCATTTGCAACAATTTTATAACATTCATGAAATCCCTCCTCGGCCAACCTGGTTTTATGTATGGTCTTAGTCCATACATACAAGGTACATAGTGCATAGAGAAGGTATTGTATTCCACGAAAAATTCGATAACGAGATTTCACCGCAAATATATGGTTTGAGGTCCCCTGATTACGAAAAAAATAACAAAATTCCCTTTACATGGGACCTTTTTCGTAAATTTTGATTTTCTCAGAAATTGCTGTAATGATTTTGATTAAAATACCTTTTATTAAAGATACTCACATCACAAATAAAGTGTATGTTTTTAATTTTCTGGGAATAGTCTCTGAAGACTCTTTATATTGGTTGAGTTTTACAGAATTTTGCATAAAGGCTAAACCATAAGAAATAAACAAAAACTTACTGAGCAAAAAATGTAGATCTCGTTAAAACACGTAATTTATGTCATATACTTTTTTTGGAGTTGATCATTTTCGGGATATGAATTATAATTGGTTTCAATTTTAAACTACGAGTATTTAGCTTTTCTCAAACGGGACCATGCAAAGTGAACAGAACCTCAATAGTTTCACATAGCAACCGGTTTTTAAAAAATTTGATATCACTTTAACCTAGTGTATTCCCTATTTCCTTTCTACTTGTAAGAAAGTGAGTAACAAGACCAATTCTGCTAATGTTTATCTCGATTAGTATGTCGTAAATAAAGGAATATCTTTTGTAAGAAAATTTTGTTTGTGGAATAGCTAGAGAAAATTATATGAATGGATAACATCAGCTTTTTATTCTTTGGAAGTACTTATTTTGGTTTTCCTCTTGTTATATTAATATTTCATCTCGGAATCGCTATAGAACTATCATTCTGGGCCAAAGATACGCCATTTTTGTATGCTTAACTCCAAATTAGTGCTCTAACCACTACACAGCTAAAAATAACTCCCGGTTAGGTGTGAACTGAATGCTCTAATACGAAAATTTGCAATGACTCTCAGTTAATAGCTAACCAGAATTTTATTTGGGGATCGTAATATACTTAATGCGATTCAATTATTTTGTTGGCTTGCAATACAGTTCATTAGTGCTGACAATTGTAATTACTTCCCCCCTACCGAGATCATTTTCCGTCCCTGGCTCAAATGTGTGGACAAATAACTTAATCACTAAAAGTTTCTCTATTAACTTCTTAAACTAGGCAAGCATAAATGCTTAGTAGTTGTAATAGGTTCATACAATATTTATGGAATACTACCTTATTTAGCAGAAATGTTCTGGCAGTGTAAATTGGAAAAGTAATCTCCGATGTACAGCCAATGGTCATATCTCTCACCTCAAATGTTTCTCGCAGATTTGGGTAATATTTATGGCATTTCACCTGAAACGGAAGTAGCAGCCTGAATATTAAATACATAAGTAAACATGTGCAACGATTTGCCAATCACAGCTGAAAAATCAATTTTTACATTAACTGAGCATAAAAAGTCACACACTTACATAGAAATCAATGCATAATAATAATAATAATAATAATAATAATAATAATAATAATAATAATAATAATAATACATTCAATAAACTCCTATTAGAACATTTAATATATAAGGATAGATGGCAAAAAGTTCATTCTGTACGTACCGATTATCCACTTACCTTCTCATTTTCAACTAGGTTGGTGACCATCACGATCAGGTGTACATTATGTTGGAAAACCATACGCCAAAAATCTACATGAGTTTCTTCCTTAGGACCTTGGCATGCAATATACTCTATATCATTACTGTAACCCTGCAATAAAATTGAATATACGCATTAGTAAACTATCAGACACCAGGGAAATATGAAATGGGAAGAACTGTTTAGGTAAGGTATAATTATGAAGCACTTCCATACATCCGTCTGTCCATCCATCCAAAATGAATATCAATAATTCACTATTTCTTCTTTTTCTTAAGTAAAAACAAGGAATCACAGAGTTATAGTATTCTGTAATAATAAATAACTGTTTTTTTATATATACGAGTAATTCAAGTCTGAGAGTACGAAGTTTCACACTTTTGAACGAATTTTATACTCTTCATGTCATATTAATATTATAGTTAGAAATAGCAATGTCAGAAACAGCAGCATAAATGTCACTGCAATCAAAGTATCAATTTGTACTATAAAGTTAAACTGTGGATTAAAACTCCTTCGTTCTTAATTGTCTGGTAATGCATCATCACTCAGTAACGGAAGAAAGGTTGGACATGTGTCGTCATGATACGTGAGCCCCTTTAATTCAAATTCTATTTCACTGAGATACGTCTTTAGTTATCATATCAAATATTTATCGAGTCCCGAATTACAATAAAAGAACTTATAAAATCCAAACAGGTTTCCTTCCCAGTTGACCATAGGGTTTTTATATTAAGAACTGGAGCAGCTGTTCGAGTTTCACTGTGAGTCAAATAGCAGCGAGTTTCTTTCTCAAAGAGGTAATATACAATATGCCTCATCGTCACCGCTGAATCTGCTGCCTCAAGACTCAATACATGCAGTCAGTGCACGAACAGCCCGCGGTTGGAGTCAGTCTGGGTGGCTCAGTTGACTGGCTCACGAGTTCAAACCCAACCCAGACCGATGGTTTTTAAGTGTCCTTAAATGCGACAGCTCTATGTCAGTAGATTTATTGACACGTAAAAAAAAAAACTCCTGCGTGACAAAATTCCGGCACACCGGCAGCGCTAATATCATTTTTTTTAATCTTGCATATGAGGTCAGGCCCATTCCTCCAGTAAAGCTATATGGCAATGGGACACCCATTCATTGTCAACTCGTACAGAACTCTTGTCATTCGCCATTCATTAAGAGAACACTGAGTTTAAAAGGAGAACCCCCCCCCCCCCACACACCACACAATTTGCTTGAATATGTGGACGAGTTTGAACGCCTATCACTGTAATAAGAAATGTATTCTATAACATATGTCATATACAGTTTTAAGGCCAGAGAAAACTTTTCACCCAAAGTTACTGCAATTCTAAACAATATATAAAAAGTATAAATATTTTTGGGAAAAATATAATTGACGATAGACTAACTACGTGTTAAAATTCATTCCATTTTGGCCGTTTATAAACACATTGTTGTTCTCTGTTGTACACATTGTTGTTCTCTGTTGTAATAGCGCTGTAGAATCATAAATGCTTTGTAAAAGAAAACTATGTTGTCGTTTATTTTCTGTGTATTCATTAATGTGTGGTATAAGAATTTGACCTTGGAATTCTATTACAAAAATGCTGACTTCATTCTAATCAAAGAGCAACATTGTCCTTCTCGCATTAAATGTATCCAACGAAAACTTGGCACTCATCTAAGGTCCCAATCGCAGCTAACTTCAGAAGACAGGCAAACAATTAGTTGGAATAGCCTGGACCAGCATATTCAGATTCTGTACTATGCAAAATAGTTTGTACCTTATACCGGTGTATGTAAGTTCCAGCTTGAAGTCAATTTTTATTTAAAAAGGAAAAAAAAAAAAAAAAATCAGCCACATTAAGAGGACCTGTAATACTTCAGGTTACTCAGTAGTTCTAGAAAGACAAGGCTAAACTGGTGGAGGAATTACTGACTCAGGAACGAGATAAGTTTAAGATAGAATCCTAAAACTAATAATTTGGAATACTCATATGGTCCATCTGTAAATACACTGTTCATTTATTCAGTTTTTAAAAGAGCTAACAAAAATAAATACTTCAGAAAGGCGATAATGTAAAATTGCTTAAAGATTCAGTATCTACCCAGATTCAAAACCAAAATGTTTCTCCAGTTTTTATGAACCAGGTGAAAAAGGAATCCTTTTAATTTTTCTGGCCCCTATTTGCATGCACATAGTGGAATAGAAAAGTTGTTGTATTCCAGAAAAAATTCAACACAGATGTTTTACCGAAAATATGTTTTGAGGTCCCCTGAGTTCGAAAAAAGCATTTTTAGAAAAAGTTCCAAATACGCGCGCTCATGTGTGTGTGTGTGTGTGTGTGTGTGTGTGTGTGCGTGTGTGTGTCTATCTGAGTACCTGTGGACAGCATAGGTCAAAAACGAAAAGTCAATTAAACATCAAACTTGACATTTAAGAATACGACACGAAGATTTTCAAGAAAATCCCCCCATCCAAACTACACTATACAATGAACATTTTTCGAACATTTTGATTTTCTGAAAAATGGCTCTACCGATTTTGACTGCAATAAAATGTATATTAAAGATATTACAGTTACAAATAAAATGTATACTTTGAACTTTCAGTGAATAGCCTCTAAATAGCTCTTTATTCTTGTTGAATTTTTTAGAATTTTGCATACCGGTTAAACCGTAAGAGATAGTAAAAAACTTACTACACAAATATGTAGATCTCATTAAAACACATAATTATGCCATATACGTTTTTCTTATAGAGTTGACCGTTTTTGAGATATTCTTTGTTGTTTCAATTTTAAACTAACATCTCAAACAAGAGCATAAAAAGCGAACCGACTCAACTGTTTCACAAAGCGATCAGCTTTTAAAAGATTTAATTATCGCTTTAGCCTAATGTATTCCATTATTTCCCTTCTACTTACAAGGAAGCAAGTAATAAGACCAATTCTGATAATGTTGATCTAGATTAGCATGAAGTAGATAAAAGAATAATCTTTTGTATGAAAAATTTGTTTGAGGAACAATTAGAGAAAGTTATGTGAATGAAATGTGCAGAATATCGTTTAAACCTTTTACCGTTTTACCTTATTTATTTCCTTACTATTTGCCTATAGTAATTAAATGAAAATATTTCATTCCACAAATACTTTTCACATCGAGACTTCTCTGTAAATACACATTTTAAGGTATTTTGAATAAAACAAGTATTTTTAAATTAAACTCTCTATACCTGTGTCTGTGAACACCTCCACAATAAAAGAAAAGTCATTGATATACCAAAATGTGTATGTTCAATGTTCTTCAAGAACGCAACACAAAAGCTTTCAAGGAAATTCTTTCATTTCAAATTGCTTTTATATGAAAAATGTACGTATTTTTTATTTTCTCATGACTGGCTCAAATTGTTGTTTGAAATACCACATGTTTAATTATTTGCGTGATAAAAATTGTATGTATTGAACTTTTTGCCAGCAGTATATAAAATCCTTTTCATTCTGGTTGTCTTTGTATGTGACAAACTGTACGAGAGAGAGAGAGAGAGAAAGAGAGAGAGAGAGAGAGAGAGAAAGAGAGAGAGAGAGAGAGAGAGAGAGAGAGAGAGAGAGAGAGAGAGAGAGAGAGAGTGTGAGACAGAGTCTAACTACAGAAAAAAAATGTAGATTTCATTAAAATACAACGAATCTCAAATAAAGGCTTTGTGGAGTTACCATTTTCCGAGAAATTTCTAGTTACCTATTGGTTAACATTGAAAACATTTATACTTTTCTCGAAAGGGAAGTTGTTATTCTGTTTCACTTTATCTACTTCATAAATAGTATATAGGTAGAAGCAGGAGCACATACCACATGTTCACAAATCATATAAAAAGGGACATTGTATATAATATTATAAGCTAACAGAAAGCAATGTAAAATAGTGTGAATATTCAAGGGTAGAAATATGCATAAATGAAACTTAGGTAATTAAGGCAAGGCGAGCTAGCTTAATTCCAGGTAACAGTTCATCAACCACCACCTGTTAATGAGCACAGAGTTTAGGCTAAATAATGTAAGATAGCAAAGAACAAAGAAAGGAGTGTGTCAGGAAGTAGGACTTGTCTTCCAAGTAGCACAGGGAATTGGAAGAACAGACAAAGTAAGCATAAAGTTAACGTGAGGAGAAACGATTGGGTTTTTCCAAACGTGTCATGTGCACGCTATAACGTCAGAACTTGGTACAATTTATTTTCATAACTTGTGAGGTGATACTAAGAACCAATAAGAGATGGTGTTACATTTTATGGCGCGAAAGTTGGCCTCACCCTACTCATCCGCCGCTCCTGGGCGGCACGGAGACTATACCAACGACATCGCACGCCGCACAATCGAGCGCTCCTACGGCGACTTCGTCGTCAGGTCTCTCTCCGACTGCGCGAGCACCGAGTGCAAGCGTGGGAGGAGACGATGACCCGGTTGCGCGTCGAGGAAGGCGACGTGTGGAGAATCGCTAAAATCCTCAAAAACCGCAGAGGCCAATACACCTCACCCCTCCAAGGCACCCGAGGCCTCGCCTACGACCCCCAAGCCAAAGCCGATGTGTTCGCATACTACCTAGAGCGGACCATGCGTCCAAGAGACGACCCCCAGGACGATTTCTTCTCCGACCAAGTCCGACGGGAGGTTCGACGTTTCTTTCGGAGACCCCCAGAGGACGAGAACCCACTTCCCGGCATACGCCCTAACGAACTCCAAGGCGAACTCCGGCGCCTCAACCCCAAGAAGCCGGCGGGACCTGATGGGCTAACCCCCCTCATGCTCCGCCACCTCCCTTTCAACGCTGTACTCTTCCTCACACGGGTCTTCAATATGTGTCTGTCACTCGGTCACTTTCCACGAGTGGAGGGAGGCCAGGGTCATATGCATATTGAAGCCTGGGAAGGACCCGGTGCACCCATCCAATTACCGCTCCATCAGCCTCCTCCCGACCCTTTCTAAGTTACTCGAGAGGATGGTCCTTAAGCGCCTGTCCCCGCTTCTAGGGGACATCCAAGCCATCCCAGACCACCCGTTTGGATTTCGTCCTGGGCATTCAACGCCCCAGCAGCTGCTGCGGGTAGTGGAGGCGGCCACCCTGGGCTTCCAGGAGGGCGCTTCACTGTCGCGGTATCGCTGGACGTTGAAAAGGCCTTCTCAACGACCTGGCACGCGGGTCTCCTATACAAACTCATCCAACTGGGACTACCCACACTGGCACTCAACATACTGCACAGCTACCTAAGACACAGACACTTCCACGTCACAGTCGCGGGGAAAACATCTACACGACGACCTGCAAGAGGCGGAGTCCCCGAAGGCTCTGTACTATCCCCGACCCTCTTCAACATCTACATGGCAGACTTTCCAACCCAGCAGTCCGTCAACATCGCCCAGTATGCGGATGACGTGCTGCTGTACAACACAGACAGACACTTAATCAGAGCCTTCAACCCCATACAACGACATCTCCGCCTCATCGAAGGATGGTGCCGGCGTTGGCGAATGTCCGTGAACGCAGACAAGAGCCACGCCATTGTTTTTACAAAGCGCCACATCCCCGCAGACTGTCCCACACTGTCCTACCAGGGCCAACGAATAGAGTGGCGAAACTCCGTCTCCTACCTGGGGGTTAAACTGGACAAGGGTCTAACTTTTGGCGAACACGTACGGGGCGTCTCAGCCAAGGCACAGGGGGCTATCGCCTCCCTGTACCCCATGCTGAAGTCCGGGATGCCTGTTCGTCTAAAGATACACCTTTTCCGGGCGCTGATAATCCCCCTCATGCTATACGCCTGCGAGGTCTGGGGCATGGCGGCAGACAGCTGGTTGCTCCTGCTCCAACGGGCACAGAACAGAGGACTCCGGTCCATCTATTCTGTGGGCCGTGCATTCCCCGTGAGGCTGCTGCATGAGGCTTCCTCGCTACCATATGTGGAGGACGAAATTAGACGCCGGGCCACAAAATTTTACGAAAAGTTACACCAACATCAGAGCGTCCTGGTTAGGTCTCTTGGTGATTATAATCCCAGAACACGCCGCTTCAGGCGTCATCGGGTTCCCCGCATGGCTTGCGGGCATACCAGATAACACTGGAGCAACTCCAACAGCCGCACAAAAGCTGAGCTCCATTACAACCGCACCAAGAGGTGACTAGCTTCTAAATTAAAACCTGCAAAATTATTCTCATATGTTATTAAACGCATAATTTTGAAACTCCATACACCAGAAGTGCAGAAGGGTCGCTGCACACAATTGACATTCGTTGGGGAGCAAAATGCTACCTCCTTTATACCCACACCCATCCCAAATGAAACAGCCATCCTAAACACCCCATCCCGAAATAAAAACCCCGCGGTTAAACCCTGTTGAGGGTGGGTACGCAGCAAAAGCACTCTGGCTGAACCTCAGCCAGCCAGTAACTTGAGTGAGTGAGTATTGGTTACACTCTATAACTATCTCTCTTGCGCTTGTGTTCACGTCTCACAATGTTGCGCGCACGCCCACGTGCTTGAGTGGTGGGGGAGTGATGTGCAGAGGATTAGATTAGGCGCCTGATTGATGTGGGGGGATGGTATTTAGTTATAACATATTTGTAAGGAAACAAGATAGCCGCCCGTTAAATCAGTGATACAATAAATTCAAATCGTAATGGAAATGCAGTGTTTTCAATATCAGCCTCACCCACAAACCCCTGAGATAATTTTAATTAGAAGATTAGGAGTGGAACCTACATCAACAAACGAAGCTGAGGACACTGCTGGAACGAGACACCGACTTCCCGCGACAAGTGGCACCCAACGTGTTTTAAGAAGGCGACTACGCAGAAATTCATCAAGAGGCAGCCACCCACGCATATCGCTTCATGGAGTCAAAGCAACTAGAACTTCAATATCTTCCAGACCTTCCACTCGACACTAAGTACTAAAACGGTTTACATGTTATTTTGTTCTTATTGTACTTGTATGCTGCTAAGAAGCAATAAGATTGTAAATATGGCGGAGAATGTTAATGCTAATGCCGACACCCACGCTGAGGGAAGGGTCACTACTCCATCTCTGGACCAGCAGGTGGACGCCCAATTTGTAAGTAACTTAGAGTCACTATCGCCAGCACAGAATACAAGTAACTGCATAAATGTACCCATATTAGATCAAGGCTCGGCCATTTTAATGCTGATGCTACAACAAATTGTAAATAGCAACCAAACTTTGAGACAAGAATTGATTCACAACAATCAGCAATTGCAGGAACAAATGTTAATAGTCACCAAACTTTTAGACAAGAATTAACTAATACCAGCCAACAATGGCAAGCGCAAATTGTAAATAACAATCAACAACTTAAGGAACAGCTAGCCATAGATAACTCACAATTAAGGTAAAAGACTTAATTAGCTCAGGTCAGGGACAGATTCAAGCAGAGATTTTAAATATGAAACAGAAATTACAATGTAACAAATGTGAGATAGCCAATTTATCAGAATTTGTTAATAGTCAGGTAGTGACATTAGCTGCAAACGATATCAGATTTCAGAACCAGTTACGGCAGGTGCAGGAATCTTTGGCACAAGGAATTAACAGCTATCAAAAGAGTTATAGATGCTTCACGAGCAAATGCTCAAGAATTTAAAAATATGTCAAACATAGTTCAGACAATGAGTGCTGTTCATGATAGGAATATTAGCGAGTTAAGAAAGTCCATGCAAAGAATGGAACTGGAAAACAGTACTGTGCAGAGTAATATCAGTGAGCGTAACAGGTCAGCAGAACTGGGTGAAAACCCATTTTTACCAGGCGAAGCTGCCAACAATGTAAATAGTATTAAAATTGTAATGTGCATGCTAATTGTGTATCACCAGTGGTCACCTGCTCTCATAGCAATAGAAATTTAAATGTCCATTTATTAAATGAGTTGTCACCACCAGTATTTGAGGAAAGTAAGGGGGATCATGCAAAAGAATTTATTAGCGAGTTGGAGCAGTATTTTGGTCAACTACAGAAGAAATTAAATTGATTGTTGTCAGGAAATGTTTAAAGGGGTGTGCTCTAAACTGGCTACGTTTGACGTTGGGAGATTCTCTGTCATACAGTGAATTTAAACAAGCTTTCTTACTGCGCTATTGGGGACCAACAGAAGTTAACAGAGTGAGGGTACAGCTTAACAATGCCACTTATAATTTAAATATCCATGGCAGTCTGATAGATTATGTCTTGAAAAGTGCACGAAAGAGCAAGCAAATTGAACCGCCCATTGCTCTCCTGACCAACCATTTCGAGCCACAGATAAGAAATGGGTTAATAGTTGCTCAGCCGCAAAACATCGCAAAAATTCTCGAGCTGATAACGACCAATGGCCTAGTTCTAGCACATAGCAGCCACCATAGAGAAACACTTATTCTGAAGATAGCCGACAGTCACCACTTATTTTGGGGACCGGGGCACACCCCCCTCGTTTCAACAATGACAGGCCACCGTCATCACCTCGGGGAAGGAACAGATTCCAGTCACCACGGTCGGATAGACGACAGCAGCCATACAACAGCAGACAACAGAGGTCATACGGGAGAGAAGCCTAGGTATGCCACATCCACTTCACAAGTCGCAACAATTACGACCACGGCAGCCGCAACAATGGAGGCTGATACTTACCGAGACAGAACACAACAGAAGGAAGCCGGGGAAGAAACAGACGCCATTCAAGTGGTTCAGGCAGAAACAGCCCAGTGTCAACACAGACGATTGAAAGTAACAACAATGGCCGCAGATGGTGATCAAACCCGGACCTACACACAGCGCAGCAGAATAACAGCAACCGGAACCAGGGAAACCAATCCCAGATGTTTGCAGGGGCCAGGTACACATCTCAAACAAGACGGACAGAACCACATCGTCGATCTCAGGGCCTATATCTACAATACAAACGTGCAACAATAATGAACGAGGTAACAATGCTACGCACAGACGGAATAATATGGAGAATTATGAATCGCCTAGAATTAGCGTAGAAATAATGAATATGGAAACAAACGTTTTAGACAGCGGGGCAAACATTTCCGAATGTTCAGAGGCTTATTTTCAACAATTACTAATTGGAAAATCAAAATTTTGTCAAAAACGTATATTGTACTATGGAAATTTCGAAAGGTAAAGAAAGGGTGAAGCACCAGGCCATCTCACAGTGAAAATAGGGGACAGCATTTTCAATGTGATCTTCTTAATTGTGCCACGACTGCAACAAGATGTTCATTATTGGTACAAATTGTTTCTATACATGGGAAGCTATTCTTAATTTTGAAACCAGGTGTTTGACGCTGGAAAAAGGAAATATTCAGTTACCATTCAGAAGAGAAACTTTAAGTATAGACAATCATTATCAATGTAAACGACGAATTGGGGAAGTTACTTCAGACAAGGAAAACTCTAATGAATTACTTTATGTTAACACACATCCTATTAACGGGGTGTCACACCACTTTAACTTGTACATGCTTCACGCCGGCAATCAGAAGGAGGCGCAGAAACAGGTTCCGACCTCTCGTCAAGTGGTGTTGACAGCTGACAAAGATCTAGCCGCGCAGATTAAGGAACAGGCAGTTGCGAATGACCTATCGTACACTCAAGGACAGAAGCTTTATAAAGACCTATTCAACCATATACACATAAGTGCCGCAACTTGCCGTTCACAATAAGAGAACAAGTGAACAAAGCTATAGAAGAAATGCTGCAAAATAATATTATTGAACTCTCCAACTCAAAATACATAAATCCATGCTGTTGGGTTAGAAAACCAAATGGAAAATTAAGTATGACGTTAGATGCTCGCAAGTTAAACTCAGTTACATTTCCTGACCATTACAGTATCGAAGGCATCTACTAAGTATTAGCAAGTTCACGAACATAGGTAAATAGTTCTCGGGCATAGATTTAGTTCAAGCATTCTGGCAAATTCGTCTGCAAGAAAATTTAAGGCAGTTAACAGGGTTCCTCCACAAGGGTAGAATTTTCTCCTTCAAGGTTGTTCCTTTTGGGCTCTCCGCCATCAGCGCAGCGCTACTTAAGGTAGTTCACGCTATGTTTGAAGAAACTACAGCCAATTTTGTTGTACAATATGATTCTGATATTGACCAACACATCCACCACATTGACTATGTTTTTTCCACACTAAGAAAGCACGGCATGACGATAAACATTGAAAAATGCAACTCTTTGTAAAAGAAACAACATTTCTGGGTTACATGATATCCAAGGAAGGCATAAAACCAAACCCGGAACGCATTGAAAGTATAACGTAGATATCTGAACCAAGGAATATGAAACAACTGAGAAGATTTTTCGGCATTATACAATATAAAAGGAAATTCTTAATTAACTTCGCTAAGAAGCTGCGCCACTGAAAAAACTATTGCAACAGAATACGAAATGGACTTGGCAAGAAGAAGAACGAGAGGCGTTTAAGCGAACCAAGGAACTATTCGCACAAACAGTATTATTAAAAAGGCCAATAGATGGTGTTCCCTCCCATATATACTCAGTATTGACGCAGATTGATGGGGACGACAATATGCATGCACTAGCAACTACCTCAAGAGGAATGACAGCCACAGAAAGAAATGCGTGCGTAAGTGAACTAGAAATTGGAGCCATACACCTTTGCTTTGCAGAAGTTCAAACAATTCATTTACAACTGCAAAATAATAATAATAATACACACAGACCACATTAGTTTAGAATTTATAAAACAGTGCAAATTAACTAGCATCAGACTGTCACGCGTCATTCACGAAATTCTTTCTTACGAGGTTGACATTGTACACATACTCGGGATCGTTAATGTTCTCAGCGATGTACTATCTCGACTCCTGCAGTGCCATTCACTGCCAGAAAGCAACAGGTCATTCCACGAGGTCAAGATAATGACACTTAAGATAAACAACAAACAAAGCATCACTAAAGCCTTGCGATTCATAAGATTATGGTAGGAAGATGATGAAGAAGCAAGAGAACTGCATTGGACAGCACAGGAGATCACCCATAATCCTAAGATAACATATGGCAAACACAAAAACATCTTATACAAACTACATGGTGACCCACAAAAATTGAAGACCTACATACCAAAGAAATTAGAGCAACTATTAATTGCAGCCTTTCACCAGTCACTTGTGCATGATGGATCTGAACGCACAGCCTTAAATATTGCCGAACACTTTCATGTAAAAAAACTACACAGAAAGTCAGAAAATTCATTTCAACGTGCAAAATGTGCATGTTAGCAAAACTCATGAATGTGAAGTTTGACAAGAAAATGCAACCAGTGGTCAGGGATCAGCCCAGAGCATGGCTGCATGGACGCACACGGTCCTTTACGAACCAGCATATTTGGAATGAAATTTATCCTAGTTTTTCTAGATGTATTTTCAAAACATACAAAAATACTCCCTGTGAAGGACATCAAAGCCAAACCCTGTGTCAGAAAACTACTAAATGACTACATTCCAGAATATGGGGAAGATGACGTCACTTTTGTGTGACAATGCGACGGCACACAGAAGCAAAATATTTCGTCAGGCACTTGACGACAGAGGCATCTAATTATATCACAGCACGTATTCTCAGGGATAGCACTGGATATTTCAGAATCTTAGTCAACAAACGTCACTCAGCTTGGTTTGATCACTGCCGACATATAGGATTTATAATTAATAACTCAGTGAATGCCACGACTAGATGCGCACCAGTTGAACTACATTTTGCCAGAAAGCCAGAACCGGTGGTTAAAAACACACCGCCGACGCTATCTAAGGGGCAGGAGGAGACCATGTTGGAGCATGCCAAAAGCCCTCGAGAGAATCCGGAAAAAAGCTGTGCAACGGAAGAAAGCCGCAAAAAGACATAAAAAGGAATGGACACCGCAAATCGGAGATATGGTTCTGGTGAGAAATAAGAAGAAATCATCTGCTTGGAGTAAGAAATACCACAGCATGCATCTACTGTTCAGAGGGCTAGCTAAAATAATAGTATAGTTTGGCGCACACACCTATGAGCTAAAAGGGGTTGAAGATAACAAAATTTGGGGTAGATATCACCGGCAGGTATTAAAGCCGTTCATGCTCCAAGTTAAAAGTTATTCTACAGGTGAAATAAAATGTAAATGTGCTTCTGAGAATTTATGTCACGTTGTGTAAAAATGTGGCTGTAATAATTTAAACATGTCGGGGTGAACATTTACTGAAATTTAAGGGTTATAATTTGAAGTGTGCTAACTTTAGATTGAAGATTTATATAGCACATTTATCATCACTATTATTCAAAGTGTAGGGTCCATTGGTAATTTAATCAGCTGTTCCTATACGAAACATTTTAGTAAACGTCCCGGAGAGGAGGGCACCGCGAAGAACGCAGTGGCATATTAATATTTAAACAAATGTCATTTAGATTTAATCAGTGAAAACAACATTGCGTGTGAACAGGCAATTTAAAAGGGCAAGTGTAAGTGAAATTTATGAAAAAAAAAAAACCCATAAATACACAGGTTTGCGGCAAGTTGGACCAGTGCTACCAACCCCGAAAACGAAGATGAAAAGAGATTTTTCTTTCTCTCGTTAAATATTTATCTAGACGAACAACATAACCATTAGTTGAGCCAATACAAACACTGAACATTCTCAAAGACCATGGCTCAGCAGAAAATTGTAAATATATCGTACATATCCATATTTTGGTATTGGATTAATTGTTTTTTCACACAAGCCGTGTGTAGGACAGGAGTTGGAAGGTAGAGTCAGACCTAAAAATGCAATACCATAGGCGGGATCTGAACCACAGGTCTCCCAATCTACAGCCGGTTGCACTGCCACTGAGCTACCATGGCAACATGCCGGTATAGCATTGAATTTCTCAACTGACTCGCATGTTTCCCGGTAAACTACAAAGTGTTCTCAAAGTATTTTGAGATGACAACCCCAATGGCGACCTACAATGTTGCAAGTACTTAAGTCCCATTATTCTTAGTATAGCCAACTATTATGGTCAATTGGTATTGGATTAATTGTTTTTTTCAACAAGGCGTGTATAGGACAGGAGTTGGATAAGTAGAGTCACACCGAAAAATCCAATGCCATAGCCGGGATTTGAACCACGGATTTCCCGATCTCTAGCAACAGGCTAGCGACCACGGATCTCCCGATCTCTAGCAATTGTTCAAATCCCGGTTATGGGATATTGAGTTTTTCAGTGTGACTCTACCTATCCATATCCATATTTTGTTTACGAGGTAACTGTTTATATGTTTCTGTTAAACATATTACTTTGTATATATTCATTTAAATTGGTCTTGCATAACATCTTTGTACTGTACATAGATTGCATTTTGTTTGGGACATACATCTACTTTCCGAAAAAATCAAAGCTGAAATTTTAGCAACATAGCTGCGGGGCATTTGTAGGAGCACATACCACATGCTCACAAATCATATAAAAAGGGAAACTGTATGTAATAATATAAGCTTATAGAAAGCAAAGTAAAATAGTTGTGAATATTCAAGGGTAGAAATATGCATAAAGTTGTTGTAACTTAGGTAATTAAGGCAAAGCGAGCTAGCTTAATTCCAGGTATCAGTTCACCAACCACCACCTACTAAGGAGCACAGGGTTTAGGCTAAAGAATGTAAGATAGAATAGAACAGACATAGAAAGCGGTGAGACAGGAATAATGACTTGTCTTCCAAGTAGCACAGGGAATTGGAAGAACAGACAAAGTAAGCATAAAGTTAAAGTGAGGAGGAACGATTGAGTTTTTAACAAACGCGTCATGTGCACGCTATGACGACAGAACTTGGTACAATTTATACTCATATCTTGTGAGGTGATGCTAACTAAGAACCAATAACAGATTATGTTACATTTTATGGCGCGAAAGTTGGCGTCACCCTGGATCGGTATTTAAGGCACGGCAGATCGCTTATGTGGCCTCATGTTGCCATTGTAGCTCAGTGGCAGAGCAACCTGTTAGAGATCGGGAGATCCGTGGTTCTAATCCGGTTATGGTATTGGATTTTTCAGTCTGACTCTGCCTATCCATATCCTAGTTCGACTGGAGCAGCGAAGGAGAGAGGACCTCTATCATCGCAGAGACCCAGCCGGAGGTACCAGGATCCAGACCGGCGATCGGCGGCGGAGCAGCCTATAGCATACTGACCACTGCTCCTTCTGGAGCTCAGGAGTCTATACGGGCAAGGTAATAAGACCTCTGCCATTTATACTGGTTTTTACAGCACCCTTACGGGCCCCGTCCGCTGTTGCCTGCGCTTTTTAGCACCCGATAGCTATTATTTTTGCTTATACTGTAGGCTAACTATTAAGCTAGGTGCCGCTATTCAGGCCACCCATAACAGAGCAGATATCCCACGGATTGTTAATGGTGGTTTGGTGTTGGCGTTTAGGCTTCTTCTCTTCTACAAAATCTTTTTCTTCTTAGCTAAGCCTAGTTATAGCAGCAGTAATGGCAGGGCGCACGTGCCATGCAATGCAAAATGCACAAAGCGTAAATGATGATGCAGCCCCAAGAAAACATTCAAATAAAACACACAAAAAAAAAAAAAAACAAGTGTGGTAGCACCCATTATATTAATTAATATTCCTATTGAAACAAACAATGCGCAACAAGACTTCGACCCCCCAGACACGTTGCAACAGGACTTAACAGAAATGGATCTGAGCACTGACAGCGCTGTAGATGCTGGTGAAGCACGAACTACGTGCCACTCAAAAGGGAACCCCGAACTAATACCAACACCTCCTAGCCAAGAACAAGCTGCTGAAACAGCCCCCCAAGACCAGGACTACCTGAATAAACAAAGGATTAATCTTTCTAAAGTGTTCTTCCAGACTACTGCGCCAAAGTTTTCATGCAATCACTAATGAGTTTGACGAGGTATACCACCCTAAAATATACACCTCCCAGTACAGGAATAGTTTCCATGGGTTTTAGTTCAACACCCTCAACGACTACAATAATTTTGTACATTTTTGTAGAAACGAGAAAATACCTTTTCATGTGATAGCCCAACCCAAGCAGCGGACCCACAAATTAGTTATAAAGAGCCTATATGCAAATATGGAAGACAGAAGTTAAACAAGCAGCACATGCACTAGGTTTTGGTGTCATTAAAGCTTCAAAATTATTCTCTAAACGGACAAGGACCTATATTGCGGTCTTTTTATAGAACTACCAAATAGCCGGATTCAGACAGACTTAGAGAAATACAAGAAATTCCGCATTGCCGCGTTAAAATAGAATTGTATCACCCGTCCAATGGTCCTCCACAGTGTGGGAAATATCTGCGGTTCAGACATCTCACGCGGCACTGCGAGGTACGACAAATTTGCAGCAGGTGCGCTGGAAATTACCAACTGCCAATCAAGATACTGCGCGCTATGCGGCTCCACCCAACATGGCACTCGGTGGCGTGGTTGCCCAGTATTCTTGAAAATGACAGCAGAAACAGGAAACCACGTCCAGAAAGCCAATGGCCGATAACCTCAGCACAGAGAGGCTCATTTTCGCAGGTGTTAGCTGGCCAAAAGCACTCCATGAATCTCCCGACATTTGACATAGCGCGTAGAAACATAGAAGGTGAACAACGCCACAGTTGCCCACTCAGGCGTAAGCAAGCCAGCGCATGCAATGCCCTTCAATGACCCAAGAACAAGAACGCGCAGTGACCCCACCCCTCTCACAACAACCAAACATTGCAACACAGACATTAACCTACCTCATGAAGTCTCCTCAACCTTACAAACTCCAATTAAAACTTCTGAGGATCATTTTTATGAGGACAAGGATGGGAAAGTCTTACTTAACTTTAGTGGCCCAGCCAAATGGTATATGTCCTCTTTAGGGCCCAAGAAAATAGAAAAGGGATATTGTCACAGGCTGGAATATCGAGGACCTGAATTTAATAGTTTTAGAGTTCTGTAAGTCTCCGGAAATTACGGACTTAAACATGTGCGTCACAGAGTGGAAGTCGCACCTTTCTCTAGGCTATTTTAGTTTATATGACTTCCACTCTGGGCCACAGAGTCCATCCTCGCGGATGGAACAGCATCCTGTTTTCGAGATTTACGGGTCTCTTGTGGTTTACCACATCCCCGGGTTTTCCCGGGATCGGGGAAGTCATAATGACGTCAATCTGACAGGATATGGGGTTGTATATATATAACTCAAGGGACATGATCGGAAGGAGAGAGACTTTCGAAAGTAACGGAGAGGCTGATAGTAAGAGACGCAACGAGTAGAGCTGATCCTCGATATTTCAACTCGATCCATCACCCCCGGTAAGTACGGCCGAAGGGCCTTCTTGCTCATAAACATATTGTAGTATGTAATCCATAAAGTGCAGGGTACATCCCTACAAACGTTATGTATACTAGATGAGCAGCAATTAAATAAGAATTTAGCAACTAGCTCGGTGTGCGTACTTAGTAGTTATACGTGCTTTACCCCTTCCTAGCTACGCTCCCCAAATGTCCTCAAAGTAGTCGTGACATTTATTGGTGGAGGCTGCCGGCTTCTCTATTTACTTGGTGAAAAGTCCGGTATAGATCCCAAACCTCTATTTTTGCCACACCATTGCTGATATTTGTTGGTAGAAAGGCCGACTTTTGGGATGATGGATACCTCAAAAGTATGATTTCTTTGGTGTACGCTCGTATGTCATGCAATATGATAATGTTACGCTAGGCCTATGTCTTTGTGTTTTGTTTTGCTTGGGATGTATACTGTATTTGTTGGGTGAAGTCCTCCCGCCTAACTGTTGGTCGGAATGCTAAATTTCACGCTTTATGTCGCGCAGCCTTTTGGATAACTTTGGGAGTGAAATACGTCAAAGGAAATACGTAAGCTCTACAAGCAATACGTAAAATTGCAGGATTCCCATATAAAAGTTTGCGTTAATACGTTAAAGGATCTTCAGAGCATCTCAAGTAAGTTACAGGATACTAATCAATACATGTCAGAAATTAGACTTATGTCAGGTCGCTGCATAGATAGATCACAGGAATCACTGAGCTTTTCACGTGAACGGAGTAGGAGTGTTGGGGACTTGGATAAAAATATAATTAGTATGAATATAGGTGTATCAGAGGAGGATAGTAAAACCATAATGCCAGATTCAGGTCCAAAATTGGAGGGGCACTGGGCCCCCCAACTCTGTCATTCGCCAGGCCCGTAATTGACCCTGGAACGTTTGAAGGAAAACCTGCTCAAGACATTAGAATATACTTGTACAACTTTGATACTGAGGCGGCTGCCAACGGGTGGAGTGACGAACAGAAAAAGCAGTACTTACCATATTATTTAAGGGGAGCAGCGGCTACTTGGTTTCAAACCTTTGTCCCTCGCAACATGGGTATCTGTGGGGTGATTTGAGAAAAGCACTGGAAAAATCTTTCGCTGCGGTCGCTGAAGAAGATGTGTTAGAGTTTCAGCTTCAACAGCGGGTACAAGAGATTACAGAACCTACGGAAAAATATGTGTATGAGATGTTAGCGCTGTGTGTTAGAGTTAATCCTGATATGTCGGAAAGAGAACAAATTAGGCATATCCTGGGGGTCTGAAGCCGTCACTTCTGGAGCAAGTGTTGCCAGCAGATCCACGCAGAGTAAAAGACTAGTGCAATACACACGAAGGATTGAGACTGCCAGATGTTTGGCAGGTCAGAGGGTCGACAATATGGTCGCCACCCGTCCTTCTGTATCCGCCATTGATAGTTCAAGCCTGGCGGAACAAGTTCAGAACCTCGCGCAGGGGACGAGGGAAATTCAACAACAAATGAAGCAGTTTACAGCTGGGGGTAGGCCGATGGGGAACTTTCCATGGCCCTCATTCAGGGGCAACAGGAATAGAGGGAGGGGCCCAGAACGAGGACGCCCATGGGCCGTGACGTTGGAAAACTCACCCAAGGACGTCTGGCATGTTAATACCATCACACCAGCAAAAGTTTTGACTCTCAACGGCACTATAAAGGGCACCATGGTGGATGTATTGTTGGACACAAGGAGTGCCGTTAGTATTGTTAGTTCTCATTTTGTATATGGACCCAAGCTACCGTTGGCGAGTCCCTTCATCCTTAAAACAGCTGATAACAAACTTTTAGACGTTTCTTTTCACACATATCTTCAATTTCAGTTAAGGGATACTTGTTTTGAGGAAGATTTGTCGGTTGTTGCCGATTTCGCGTACAGTCTTTTACTAGGGATGGACTTTCTTAAACGGTACCACGCGGTTTTAGATTTTCATTCCTCCACAGTGGGACTAAGTTTTCACAAAAGCGACACATTTCTTTGCCATGTGGTGAGCAGCGACATTATCCCTTGTCGCAAATTACACTTGAACCAGAGACCGGGGAGAAGGCACGTAAAGCAGCAGTGTCTGAAGACGCGCGCTTACCCCCCTTCTCCAAGACTTACGTAACTATCCAGCTAACAGGCTAACACGCTGGCAATCTTTTGGTAGAACCGTCTGTAGGCTTGATGCGGAAAAAGCCACTTCAAATTCTGCCTATTATGTGCGTAGTGGCATCAAAAATAAGGGTGCTGGTGCATAACAATACGGCGACGCCACAAACCCTGTTTACAGGCACGTCGGTGGGACAAATTCATGACGTGGCGCTGGTACAAGCTAATAACTGGAATACCCAAGATGTTTCGGATGCTCAGGTTAACGACTTTAATGTTCATTTGAATTCGCAACTCAGTGTTCGGCAGAGATATGCCTTACAAACTTTACTAAAGAAACATTCTCATGTTAAAATAAGAATTCTCATGTTTTTGCCACTAGGTTACAAGATCTAGGTACAGCTAAGGTAGATGAGTTTAGAATTGATGTCAATGATTCCACCCCGATCAAACAACGACCCTCATCACCAGAGACAGATAATTGACAATCAGGTTAGAGAAATGAAGGATGCTGGTATTATCCGGGATTCTTCGAGCCCGTGGGCATCCCCGGTAGTTTTGGTAAAGAAGCGAGATGGAACAACGTTCTGTGTGGACTTCAGGAAAGTTAACAGTGTAACAGTCACATCGTCGTTTCCCTTGCTCAGCTATTTAGGGAGTTCGAAATGGTATTGTTCGTTGGATTTATTAAATACCTATTTCCAGGTCCCTTTAGCTGAGGAATGTAAAAAGTATACTGGGTTCATTACCCAAGTCAATTAGGAGTGCAGGGGTAGAGATAGGAAGGCTCACCCTTGAATATCAGCTGGCGCACAGACATTACACAATTGATCTTCATTCGAATACCGCGCTTCGGTATCAGAACGCTTATACAGCGCGTGTAACAAATGGGAAAGTTAGTCATACAGCTAGTCTTAAACTTTGTCAGTATGCTGGAAAAATACGGGGAATAAGTGATTCCTGGGTCGCAATATCTATATGTGAGGGTGTACGTGGCGTTATATCGACGGGAGTAAAGCAATACGTTTGCCAGAATAGGCTGTTGTTAGCAATAAATTAGATGACATTTTGAAAACCCTGGTTGTCCACGGACCTTGACCAACTAGAGGCTAAGGGTCATGTGGGGGTATTGATGCCGGCGCAGCTGGCTCCGGGGGCGGACCCATAGCGGAGTCCAATGCAAGATGCCTCTGAAACAAACCATGTGTGTAAGCATCTTGTTTTTTTTTTTTTTTTTTTTTTTTTTTTTATGGTGGACAAGATAGGGGTGCCAGCCTTTCTTTATAAAACTAGGCACCTAGCTGCCGGTTGGCGGATGCGCGGGTGCGCAATTATGAGAATGTCAGCGGATACGATTTTCAGTTTGTCTCCGTAGTATTAGTATCTGGTCGACCTTTACATTAATGTAGATTATGTTCAATTTTTTATTAGAAATATTTTGTTTGAGTGAAATATTAAACTTGCAATGTAGAAAAAAAATGAAATTTAGGTTATTTCATATTGTCAGGACACCCTAGGAGAAAGGATGAGACCAGTAGAAGCTAAGCGCCTGTCATTTCCGATACGGGTGTGGGAATTGGACTTACCTTCTATATTTCACGTTGAAGTCACCTTTCCTATACTTTCTACGTTATCTATGATGAGAAATCACGTCCGGCTATAATTACAAACACACACCACCCCTACAGTACGAAATTAGCATGTAAACAATTCGCAACACTTGTTGTAGACCTTGTTTGGGGATAAATGTACTGAAAAATAATAAAGATGAGGTGGATCCCTCAAGGGTCGAACCTGGGACTCCGTCACACCCACATTTAATTAGATGGCGTCTCATCATACACACACCGGAATCTTCACCATTAAGGAATTAAATATTAATTGTTTATTTTTTTCCCCTTAACTGTTCATAAATATTTATTTCCTTGTAACCGCGAGAACTGTGAACGAGCTGATTTCCACACTTAGCTTACACAACAATAAGCTGACGGTGACCACGGTATATTAATAGTTTAAAGATCCATAAACAGTCCTAATAATAATAATAATAATAATAATAATAATAATAATAATAGCAACAATCCTGCGCCCCGCCGCAATCAACTCAAACAGTAACCCGAATATTATGTAAAATAATAGGTACAATAAATAAACAAATAAAAAAAAAACAAGATTGCTATTTTTATGCGAAAGCTAACAACTTAAATTATTAACTGAGAAAAATAGGAGTATATACATCACACCAAATAATTTAATTAATTAAATAAATGAGTGAAACGGGATTTGAACCCTGACGCCGGGACCCCGATATACTGTAAACCTTTGCCGTTAAGATTAAGTCTAGTTTTATCAGGATTTATAGAACTTCGGAACTTATTGTTTATAGAAAAAATCTGATGTGTACCATTCACATGACTTTCTCTATATCCCTGCAACAAATTATTCTTAATTAAAAAGCTTATATTTCTATTAACTTCATACCCAGATTAGCATGAAGTTAATAGAAGCAGAAATAGCCATATTACTTGCTTCCTTGTAAGTAGAGGTAAATTAAGGGAGTACCATAGGTTAAAGTGATAATCAAAAGCTGGTTGCTATGTCACTGAAGTTCCTTTGTTTGTATGGACAGCAGTTGACAAATTCCTGTATGAGAAATGTATAAGTTATTCATAGCAGAAACCAAAAATAAGGAATGTCACAAAAACGACGAACTCCACGAAAAAATGTATATAACATAAATTGTGTGTTTTAACGTGCTCTACAGTTTTTGTGTAGTAAGGTTTTATCCATCTCTTACGGTTTAGCAGTTATTCAAAATTTAGTAAAATTCATCCAGAATAAACTACTCTTCAGAGGCTATTCCCAGAAAATTCAAGATATACATTTTATTTGTCAGGTAAATATCTTTAATATACGAAATTTTAATCAAAATCGTTAGAGCCATTTTTGAGAAAATCAACATTTTAGAAAAAAGTTTCATGTAAAGGGTAGTTGGGGGTGGGGGAGTTTTTCTCAAAATCTTCGTGTCGCATCCCTGGAATATGCTAAACTTAAATACCAAGTTTGGTATTTTAGCTACTTTTCGTTTTTGAGTTATCGTGTTCATAGATACACGGACACACGGACACACACACACACATACACACACGGACCTTTTTCCGAAAATGGTTTTTTTAGATAAAGGGGACCCTAAAACATATTTCCGGTGAAATCTCGGTATCGAATTTTTTGGTGGAGTGCAATACATTCTCTATACACTATGTACATAGTGCCTATAGAGAAAGTAAAAATTAATAACTAAATCAATAAATATTAGCAATGATAGTATTAACTAATAATAAATCCTCCCAGTTAAATTATTATAGCGAAACTATTACTCAAGGTAATTCTAATATACACAAGAAATGCGTGTATACAATAAATAAACGAGAAATGAAATAAATATTTAGTAATATCTATTTATTTCAATACCTTATGTGTTCTTACCTAGTCTTGTACTTTGTTTAGGAACTTGCAAGTGTGCGTACGCATACTTTTTTTTTTTTTTTTTGTACCACAAAAATAAATGCACCCCATTTAAATGCATTACTCCTACTGGTTATTGGGACCGTTATTGCTTAGACATAATATACATGTATTATTGTGCCCTACTTGTAAACCAGAGATATTAATTTCGTTTTTGTTTGTTTGTTTGTTTTTTTCTTTTCTTTCTTTCTCTTTCTCCAAAAAGTATTACCCACATCGTTTATTTTATACCAAGCATTTTTATACTGTGCGGTCGGAGGATCGTAATAATACAGTGTAATACTTACCACCCAGTTGTCCAGCTCTCTGCCGGAGTAGGGGGAGGTAGATGGTGTGTAGGAAGTCCACCGTCCGGGGCGCGACCCAACCCCGCTCCATTATATCGATGATTTGGGGCACAAGTTCCATTGCCTCGGTTAGTATGGCCCGGCTCCGTGGGGGCCCTGGCCGATAGTGGGCCAGCGCCCACAGGCCTTGTGCCTGGGCGTACCAGGTCCGGAGAAGGTGAGTAACCCCTGCTGTTGTTGACAGTGTTCTACTGCTATGATGGACACGTTGTTCGATCCTATCATAGCTGTTTGTCTCCTGGGGAATCTTTGTGTGGTTTCCTGTTTATCTCTGTGGTTCTTTAGATATGTCCGGTGGAAAGTTTTGTATTCGCGATTGCTGGCCTTAGTAGCAATGTCTCATCGCTTAAGATGTTAAGGAACACTTTAATTAGTTTAATTATTTATTCTTTTCAATTAAACATCTCTTGTCTAGTATGTTCAATTTTTTTTTCTTTTCTTTCTTTTCGGGCCATCGTTGGCTACTGTTATATCTGATCTTGTTTTCCTCCGTGTTTTCAGATGTCCGTATTCCTGCTACTTTGTATAATTGTTGGTTGGGGTCATGTGGCAGGGGACCCCTCTTCGATTCCCGTTCAAGTCATCGCGGGGGCGTCATTGAGAAAGTTGCCGGAAACGATCGCCTACCAGGCCTCGATCCCCTTAACGTTTCACATACTGAGGGAAAAGGTCGGGTTGCACTCTTTGACGCTAACGCGGCCGGTTCCCCGACGCGCGTCGTCTACTGCGCTCGAATGACCACCATAAATCTTACATGCGGTCGCTTAGGGTCGTACCCGGACCATCGAGGTTGACCTCAGTCATATTTGACACCTCTGTCTACCTACAACCAAGAAGCCTTTTGCTCAGTATTGTTTAAGATCAACAAAAAGTATCGTCAAAGAAATATTTAGAAAACAGATGATAAGTAGGGAACGCATTTTGGTATACGCAAAGACTGTAGTATTGCGGTCACAATTTTATAGAGGTATCGGTTGTTGAAGCACTCACTTCTTCAGAAATAATGCTCTATCATTCGGTGAAGCCATGACTTCTCCAGAAATAATGCTCTATTATTTGGTGAAGCCCTGACATCTTCAGAAATAATCCTCTATCATTTGGTGAAGCTCTGATATTTCCAGAAATAATCCTCAATCGTTTGGTGAAGCACTGATATCTCCAGATATAATCCTCTATCATTTGGTGAAGCCCTGATATCTCCAGAAATAATCATCAATCATTTGGTGATATTTTCAGGGCTCCACCAAACGATAGAGGATTGTTTCTTTTATATCACTATTTTTAGCACAAAAGGGCTAGTTTTAGGGTTATAATGTTCTGACCAAACGCCACAGAAATATATGTCAATAAACTGGGAACACTGCTTTGTTCTTCATGCATGTTATATTATTGAGTAAGGTGTAAACCATAATAGATGCATAAAACGTATACAGGGAAAATGTAAGTGCATTTATGACAAATAAAACATTTACCAATCTTTTTCGAAATGCCTGCTCTTTTCACTTACATTATACATTATTTCTAGCAAAACCTTTGAAAAATTACATGATCGCTCTTTTGTTTCTACTTAACATGCAAAATATATGTAATATGAACCTCAGACATATTTGACACCTCTGTCTACCTACAATCAAGAAACCTTTTGCTCAGTATTGTTTAAGATCAACAAAAAGTATCGTCAAAAGAAATATTTAGAAAACAGATGATAAGTAGGGAATGCATTTGGTATACGCAAAGATTGTAGTATTGCGGTCACTGCAAGTTTAGCTGTACACACAAACAGACGTGCTCTTCGAACGATTTTTTTGATAGAGAACACAAAGCACAGGAGAAGGCGGTAACCACACCAGTTGCAAGCGTACAGTGAGGTACCGACTCAGGCCGTGTTATGAATTCCCGTAGTGTTATTAAACTGCAATCCTTCAGACGTTATCCTAATGATAAGTAAACCGAGAAAGTAGTGTAATTGTAAAACAATCAGATTCTCCACGAAGTATACCCGAGTGTATCTGAATATACACCAATTTAGAGATTTTAAACGTTAACTTTCACATTGAATACTAAAATCGATAATATACGGACTTTCCTTTATTCCGTGATTTAATAATTCAAAGCGTCTCCTAGTTTATAACTTGTTTAGAAATTCATTTCTGCTTTATACTATACTTTGTCTATTTGGAAGTTGTTGATATTTAAAAATAATTAATAAATAAAATCAATAATATTTCGGAAACCAAGAAATCCCTTGACTGAATCATTCGATTCCTGCTTACTTTAAAGGGATTGACAAATGGTTTCTCTGAAGAGCTGCAACTGTGCAGAATATAACTCAAATAACGAACGTTTTCAGAAGTATTGCAACCATTTTGGGACGTTCCTGCTCATAAGAGGATCGGTCCCACGTTATTAGCAGGACGCTGTAACCAACTGAAATAATGGTGTATATATGCGCGTGTGTGTGTGTGATGCTTATCGTCCGTCTTTACTACATATTGCACCGCAGATGAATGAAGATGGAGCACTGCGATGGCGGGAGAAACCCGAGAACCCACTTGTCCACCATAAATCCCACATGCGGTCGCTTGGGATCAAACCCGGACCATAGGGATTGCATCATATCTTGCAGTTTAATGATCTTAACCATTGTTTTGAAATTCATTGTGAAACAGGAGCTGTTTGACACATATACTACCTATGTCTTTTTCTCTGGACCTAATTGTGTATGCACCAAATTGTTAACACCGTATATTTATTTCTGTCGAAATAATAATTATGGCAATCGAAATTTATAGCCACATATAATTTTCACTAAAACTGAAATATCTGGAAGACGTGTTGCGTGTTTTTTTTTTCTGGCAATTGAAATTTACTTTAATGCTTGAAAAAAAAAAACTGCTGGCCAGTGGGGGTATCGAACCCACGACCTTCGCGTTATTAGCACGACGCTCTAATCAACTGAGCTAACGGGCCACGGGGATTTTCAACCATTGAATACTGGTTCTGAAATAGATGTCCATTAGTTTTGCAGTTTAATGTTGCCCATATTTTCAAATTCATCATGAAACAGATGTTCGACATGCGTCCTTTCTGTGGATATAATTCGGTGTGTACCAAATGGTAACACTGCCCATCTTCATTTCTATTTCAATAATACAATGGCACTCAAAATTTAAAATTACAATAGTAACTATTTTACACAAACCAGAGTGAGGTGACATCATGACAACGGTGCGACTCGCATACAGGAGGTCATGGTTCAATTTCCATGGCCGGGCTTCTTGGCTTTCTTTCTCTTACAAATAAGCACATACAGTGTTTACTTTCTCTAGACGTACTATATGCTACATAGTGTATAGAGAAGGTATTGTAATGTACCAAAAAAATTCAATTCTGAGATTACAGTAGAAGTATATGTTTTGAAACTCCCTGAGTCCAGAAAAACACTTTTTTTTATGTCTCTGTGTGTGAGCGCGCGCCTGCGGCAAGCCCGCGCCTGTAAACAACATGCTCAAAACCAAAAGTCCATTAAATACCAAACTTGGTATTTAAGTTGTGTTTCTCCTAAAGATGCCACACGAAGGTTTGCAAGAAAATCTCCTCACCCTCAACTACCCTTTGCAAGGAAAAAATTTAGAAAACTTTTATTTTCTCTAAATAGTCTATAAGATTTTATTTAAAATATAATAACATACTAAATCGAATGTACCCCCCTTGAATATTCTGGGAATAACTTCTGAATGCCACTTTAATCTAGATGAAATTTGCTTAATTTAGCATAGCTGGTAAACGTAAGAGATAGACAAAAGCATACTACACGAAAATGCAGGTCTCGTTAAAACACATGTTAAATATTGTTTTTTAAAGCTGACCGTTTCTTAGGTATTCCTTATTATTGATTCAGCTTTAAAATACTCATAACGTAGGTACTTTTCTCGTACGAGAGTATGCCATATCCTAGCCATATGAACAAAGGAATTTCAATCAACAACCAGCTTTTTTACATATTTGACTATCGCTTTAGCCTATGGTACTCCCATATTTCCCGTCACCCTCCGTGGTATAATGGTTACCATGCTGACTTCACATAGGGAAAAATGTGAGAATTAACGTTAGATTTGCTTGAACATCCACCCTATTCACCAGATCTAGCACGCAGTGACTATCACCTGTTCCCAAACCTCAAAAAATGTCTTGGAGGACGATTTCACAGCAACGAGGAGGTCATTGATGCAGTAAACAGTTATTTTGAAGGCCTGTATAAATCGCACTACAGAGATGGTTTAATTAAATTAGAACATCAATATGACAAATGTATTAGCCTTTCTGGAGATTTTGTTGAGAATTAAAGCAAAAAAAAAAAAATGTTTTTTTAAATGATGTTTTTATTGAGAGGCTACTTATCAGCCGACACTAATGCAGACAATGTACATAGTAGTTTGAGAAGGTATTGTGTTTCACCCAAAATTCAATGTCGAGATTTCACCGGAAATATATGTTTTGAGGTGTCTTGAGTCCGAGTATTGTTATAATAAGTTGCATGTGTGTCTGTTTGTGTGTGTATGTGGACAGCATAACTTGAAAAAAAACACCGTTAAATGCCATCTTGATATTTATGTTTAGTTTCTTCCAAGGATGCGATAACGAAGATGTTCAAGAAAAACCTCCTCACTACAATACATGAAAACGATTTTTGAATTTTTGTCTTTTTCAAAATATCTCTAACGGTTTTGATTTAAATTTTATATATTAAATATATTTACAAACCAAATAAACTGTAAATTTTGAATGTTCTAGGAGCAGCCTCTGAATGAATTTTGCAGAATTTTGCATAACGTTGAAACGTAAAAGACAAAAACTTAATACACAAGAATGAAATTTCATTAAAACATATAGCTTATGACATATACGTTTTACTTGAGGAGTTGACCGTTTTCGAGATATTTCCTGTTACCGAGCTTACTGGGCGCTCCTTCTCAAAATCATATGCCCAAGGTCGCGGATTCAAACCCGGCGGAGGACGATGGATGTTTCGGTTAAGTGGTCTTTTACGCCTAGTATAGAATGGGACGCTGAGAACCGCAGCAGTTAAAGAGCGTCCATAAATAATACGCCATTTCATTTCATTTCCTTCTCAAAAACAGATGTTCCACACTTTAAAGTCGTTGAACCAATATCTAATTGTTATCATAAATGGAGATAGGTCCCTATAATTAGCAACCAACATCCTCGCTAGTTTTCCCATCCGAAAATAATATATACTGCACATTTTACTTTTAACGAAAACACGTTGAATGGCTGACGAAAGTGTCCGTTAAATTTAAACAAACCTACGAAACCAAACTTGTTTTGGCAAAATGTAACTAATGTCAGTACACAATGGTAACATCAAATTTCCTTAGTGACACCATGTACTGAAACATGGGTACTTATTGAACAGCCCTGATATGCAATACAGATTTTTGAATGTCTGTATTTAAATATGAAAATCTGTTGAAAATCCTTCTGAGGTAGAAATATGGCATTCACTACTGCGTAAATACTGTCTTTCGCATGGTCAAATTTCAAAATTATGGTTTAAAATAATTTCCCTTCCAGTCTATTTTGTGGTTCATTCGATCAAGCAGAACTCCGGCTTAGTACATCTATTTCTCTAAATATAAACATACCTTAATGAATGAAGCATTAGTATAATCTGAGAAAGGGTCGTCATCAATTGCTTCGAGGGTTACTCTCGTGGAATCATCTAAAAAAAAATAAAAATATAATGAGTTAGTTATATGCAAGCGTAATCAAGTTCTTTAAATATGAACTCTAAATAAATAATGTAAGATTGTATATTACCATGCATTAATATTTTCCAACATATTATTTCGCGATACGAATTTAGAATGCCAATAATTAAATATTATTTTCGCTTCCTATTTCTTTGTTCTTTTATAAATACATTTGCATATATGTGTCTTTAAGGTGATGAATCTATGAAATTTGACACATATTTTCACAATAAATAATATACATTCTAAAGTTTAAGAAAATACTTGGCACATTTGAACTAACAATTAACTGAAGCTTTAAATGGACAGATGCATCCTTATTAATTATTTATTTAAACTTTATAATCAATTTAAACCTTGTTTTCTCGCAAAAAATTTTTTCAACATTTTTCGATACTGGAAAGCTTCACAGAAGCAAATATTTACTGAATTTATTTAAGAAATTTTTGTACATTAAAGAAAATTACAAACTGTTTTTTTTTAATTTATGCTACAGTTTTAAGAAATAAATGATTAAAATTTAAAACTTCCAGAAATTTGAAATACTTTTTCTACAATAATTGAGGGTTAATGTAAAATATTTTATATGATGGATCTATTTGTAAAGTCGTTTTCCTACTGTAAAACTTAAATTTTATTCATAATTTTTAGCAGTTTCAAGCAATAAAACATTTGAGTTTAAATAATCATGCAAAGTACAATTTTGAATATGGAATAACTATCGCTGTTACTGTTTGTATACATTTCAATAAGATAATGTTACATGTATTTCACAGATGCAATTCCGTAACGACACTTAATTTAATGTACCTAGTAGTAAACGTGAAGGTGTAGTGATGCATTCAAGTACAGTTACTGCTAATAGTTTTGGTGTCTGGGCTTATTTACTGTTTTGTGAGGTTGCAATTTTCTATAGGTATTCTTTAGCCGGTAGTTCATTGAGGAATTTTTGGATTGGTTTTACATTGTACTCTGCCCCAGCCAGCTTGTGTCAAAGAGCATCGTGCGGATTCCTTGCTTAGATATCGAGCCATCTGTGTCATGAAATAGTATTTCTACACATTTATAAGTTGTGTTTTAAGGTAAGAATTCTATCTAAAAAGGCTGAAGGTTTGTAAAGTATGCTTTATGTTAATGTGAGCAAAAACACATAGACAAGTTACAGCAACATACAGTTAAATATACAGCAACATATAAGAACACTGCTTAGAGTAGTAGCAGTTCCAGTGATTCAGAAAATAATGAAGTTCATCTAAGAGAAGGTAGAGGACGTAAACATAGGCTCATAATTAATAATAACTTTACATCTCTTTATGTGTACAATGAGAGATTTCGGATGACTCCTTTTGCAATGGAATTGTTTCTGTAAATATAGGACATAATATGCAGCAAGCAACAAGCAAAAGTGGTGGCCTAACCTCAAAACTGCTCTTAGTGCTGCTTTGCACTGGGTGGTAAGTGGATGTCATATTCTTGCAGTTGCAGACATGCATAATATTCGTGTTTAGACGAATTTACCTAATGTACGGCTTAATAATGCATATTCTGCAAACGACCAATCAAATCACATGTCATCAGTGCATCCAATTCACTCAAATTCGAGACTCTGTAATTGCTTGTGGTTAATATTTGGTATCTTTTAATCTTAAAATACGATAAAAAACTTTTATAAATAAATGAATAAAAATATTATAAAATTTACATATGGAGAACTTACGCTCGCGGGAGTGACATCACAACTGTGAGATATTGCAAATAGTGTAAGCATGGAGACTGCAGCAAACGGTAAAGCTGCACAATTAATGTAATTTGTATTACTTCTTTGCGCCTTACGATTTATGACAGTCAAGAAATCTAGGCGCAGATGGGTACATCCATTAAATTAAAGAAAGACTCACTAAGGAGACTACCATAACCTTTTGAGGGAAATAAATGATGATAACCCGCAAAACTTGTTTAATTACATGAGGTTTGACGACATTTAGGATATGGTCACTCCACTTTTGCACTTTTTGCGTCCATATTGCTACACCTCGATGGCATACAAAAGAAACATAATGTATTTTAAAACCATAGCGATAAGTGTTGCGGCACGGCAAAATAAAACAGAAGTATATTATGTACAGTAGGCGCTGTAAAATATCACATTGTGATCCTCTGCTATTGAACTGCAGGTAATATGTACATAGAGGAGGAATGCTGAATTCTTCTTGTATGTACGCAACACAAGCATAAAATTTGGAGTTTGCGAACTCTTGCTTTGCGCAGCGATGAGTCTATATGGATACTCTCATGAATAACATTGATGCAAACTCTTGCGCTTACGCTGCGTTTGTGCTTCCATTTATTGTGAATGGGATTTTATAGTTGGTGCATTATATGCGTTAATGTGCGGTTTTATTTGATGACCTGATATTGCGTACGGCAGCAGCAGTTTGGCGGGCAGTCACTCCACATAGAGTTGGAACACAGCTGTCTCTCCACAGAAGGTACGTTACCATTGGTTGAGGAACGCCATTGGACAAGTCATTGATGTCTTTCGCTACTTTCCACACGACTTCTGAAACAGTAGCTGTGTGCAACTCCAAGTAGAGTCAAAGTGTAGCTGTCGCATTACACGTACGCTACCATTTGGTTACAAGAGAAACGTTTTTGAAAAACACTAAATGGAATTGCTGATGCCACCTTCTACCTTCTCAGTACAGTGGCGACTTCTGAAACAATAGCTGAGTCTGTAGGGCTTTGTTCTCAGACAAAGGAGGATTTTACATAAACTATACCTACCTCTTTAATCATAGACATCTGAGGCGATATATCATACGACCGAAAAGAAATAGATAAATAATAATTTAGCAATAATTAATGAAAAACCATTACCCAAATTAATATAAATCGGTAATTTTTGGAATACAAACCTTGTAAACATACCATTAGAAGGCCAGTACAATACTGAATATCTGTTTTAACTTGTAGCAATTATGATGAATAAATAGCGACCTAATTTGAGATCTGTTTCTCGGTAAAGCTATATATAGAAGAAACTTAATTTTCTCGGAGAGTATAGCTCTCTTACATCTGGCCCCCAACATTGGCGTCCTCCATTCCGCCACGTTTATGGTCCTTGGAAAAGGCGTCGTAACGCTACCCTTGAGCCGATAGCCCGTACAGCTGATAGTACAGCCATTCAACGCAAACACACCAAACGCCAACGCCTTGAGCTACCCAACAGCAGGACAGCCAGACGTCGACGCCACGAGCAGCACAATAACTAGGACATCTGACGTAGAGACCCCGAAGCGAACCAGGCACTGGCCGATAACGTCCGCATAGCAAGACCCACAGGAGGCAAACCCTGGGAACTGCAGATGAAACTACATACACAAACAAAAAGTAAGAAAATATTCAATTATTAAGTGTGCATGTTCCTAAGAAGTAGTTGCACTACTTACATAATATCAGCTGAGCAGGTTGACCCAGCTAACATCTGCAGCGAGGGTAGGAACAATAGCTTACCCAGTACAGCTAACGAGGGAGAAATCGACATGCCCGATACTTTAACTACAGCTCACAGACTTTCACCCAGTAGCTTAACTGATAACGACGCATTAACTATACAATTGGTACATACCATTGAGTTTAGCATGCATGGCATAACTTTCTGTACTAAGCCATACATCACTCAAATAAACGACTTAGAGAATAATCAGACGAAAAACCAGCATGACCTATTTACTAAGAGAAATCAGAATAGTGAAGCGATAGAAAAACCAGTACAATAACTCAATTCTCAGCTAGACCAAAAACTCGAAGAGCAAAACAAAGCCACCAATGGAAAACTAGAACTCACTAATTCAATGACTGAACATAACTTAGGACTGACCAACCAACAACTGCAATCGGAAACGTGTGTGGCAGAATACAACACAGATATTCAAAACAGAATCGAGGAGGTTACTACTGATTTAGAGACAGTAAAACTAACTCACAATGACCTAGAAAACAAAGCGATGAGTACGATTAACACACATGCCCAGAGTGTAGAAAAAGAACTATACAATTTAAAGTCACCCACAGTAGGAATAAGTGTTCAGAACGCTCGCACAGAAACTAGTTTAAAGGACGTAAGCAGCAAAAATGAAGCAATTAACAAAGAGATTGGGGATTTGAAACAAAGCGTTCTTCGCGCTACTGTAACTAATGTAACAACAAACCCAGAAGCTCTTAACTCCTCCTTTCAAGCCGATCGTGCTCGTATCGGAACATGGAACAGTAGTATAAGAACTAGTAATTAGGAACTTTAGGAGTTTCGCGTCCGATCCCTAGGAGTAGAGACTCAACCAATTCAAATTCTTGTACTGCATCACACGGTGATATCATACAAAGCACTGATAGGGCAGATTTTAACTAACCACATATCGAAGGTCATACTCAGTCGCTTTTAAATGTAACAACCGCTCCTATTTTCTGTGACGAAAGCGAGGAGTGCCCTTTGAGCTTCATACAAGAACTAGAAGGTTATTTCAACTTAAAAAGGATACTCGAGAATCTCAAAATGCACCTTACTAGGAAACAGCTGAGGGGACGCGCAAATGAATGGACGCATGTATTGTTTGACGAC
Organism: Hymenopus coronatus; assembly: GCA_030762935.1. Taxonomy (NCBI): domain Eukaryota; kingdom Metazoa; phylum Arthropoda; class Insecta; order Mantodea; family Hymenopodidae; genus Hymenopus; species Hymenopus coronatus. The sequence goes on along the minus strand of CM060897.1, from coordinate 133,914,574 downwards.
CATACCTTCTATGATACATTCAAACAGGCATTTTTGTCGCATTATTGGGGCATACATCCACAGACAGCCGTCCGCCAAAAAATTCTGTCGGTGTGGTACGATCAAAACAGCGGCATGAGTATGCAGGACTACCTGTTGAAGTTAATAAACCGGAGCCGACTCATCGAACCAAGCATAGGGCAGAGAGAGAGAGAGAGAGAGAGAGAGAGAGAGAGAGAGAGAGAGAGAGAGAGAGAAAGAGAGATGATCCAGCTGGTCACAGATCATTTCCCTCCTAAAACCCGAAACTTCATTCGAGTCGCCGGAGTAATCACTTAATTCAGGCTAATGGAGTCATCGTCGCTGGAGAGCCATATGCCTCGAGGGGGAAATGAAGACAAGCGATCTCCGATTCAAATAACCCACGACGTAGGAATCAGACTGACGAGGAGATGCTTTATTTGGGCAGGGGGCACCTTTGTTAATCCCAGGTGAAAGAGCTAGAGTATGGTACTGCGACCAAGCACCTCATTTCAGGAAGGAACAAGGACCACGAGGAGAAAGGGGAACTCATAATAATGGCTATAGAGGGACTGATAACAGGGGCCGGCAACTTCAAGCATCCTACTGAGAGAATGAGAGAAACCCGCGGATCAACAGCATTGATTTCCAAAAGGGGATATATAATGCCGACCGTAGGCGGACCTTTAACCGCAATTACGAACCCAATTCTTGAGGGTATCAGAGGCTCGAGAGCTGCGTGTCATATTTTGTTCTGGAGAGTAACACTTTGATCGCACGACCCCTGAAAAGGTGGAGGAAGGCGCAGCAGCCGGCTAACATTCTGCCGGCGTTAAACTGCTAAAGGATTTCGATGAGGCCCTACCGGAATCCTAGCAAGGGACTGCATGGTTATGTCTATCTGCGCGTCAGACTACGAGGATGTAAATTTAGATGGCATAAAATCATGCAATAATTTCGGTCCAGAGAAGTGCAGCATCTCAGGAGAAAAGCACAAAACAGCGTCACCCAAAATTGTAATACAAGTATATGGAATTTCGACCCAGGCACTTTTGAACAGCGAAGCAAATTCAACCATTTGTTCAGAAAGCTTTTACAAGAAAATATTGACACAGGGAACCAAATTACAGAGTTTATCAGCACTAATGTCTTCTGTACATTAGCAGTAAGGAAACAACAGCGACGTATAATGCAATAAACTGTGTTTAAGCTGGCTTACAGGGGCTATCTGGTGAGGTGATAGGATTATTTGTACCGAAACTTAATATAGATTTTCTCATTGGTACAGATCTGCTGTACAAACTGGCCGCAATAATTAATTTTGAACATAAAGTTTCGTAAATACCGCGTGTTCGGGATTCGAACCTCTTACCCTTCGTACAGGAAGCAGAAAAATCAACTTAGCCGCTTACCCGAAGAGAGGGACATAAGCGAAGAACACTTCTTTGTAGATTCGGTCCAAATAGGTTCTTGTGAACTAAATGTAATGTATAAAGACAATGAATGTAATAACTTGCGAAGTGAATTGCAAAAAGAATAAATAAATAAATAAATGAAACAAAAGATAAGAAAAGAGACGTCGTAATGAAAGAAGAAATATTATATTTCGTCCCAAGAACTGGATAGGGCCAGAGAAAAGATCATCTGCCAAGAAATCATTAGTACACTGAGGGAAGGGTGTGTTACGGCGTGAACGATTTGCGTACAATAGCGGAAGGGACATTTTACCTGTTAAGAGACAGAGAAAGAGGAATTACTTGAGGTTCTTGTGAATAACCAAAGACCAAAGGGTATATATATGCGCATACTTTTACGGCACAGAACTTTTTTTATAGTGTTTAGCTCACTTTTACTACTGCGGCACCGCAGACATGACACTGATAATATGGAATAAAGATGGAGCCCCGGTGGAATGTGATGGCGGGAAAACCAGAGAACCCAGAGAAAACCCTCCCCTGCGCAGCTTTGTCCACCACAAATCTCACATGCGGTTGCTTGGGATCTAGGTGAGAAACGAGTGGTCTAACCACTTGGCCACGGCGCGGCCTACGATACAGAACTTACAACCCTTTTCCCACACGACGAAATGTACCGTTGTCGATGCAACCGGAAGCGGACAGAATAACTAATGGTGTGCTGCAAGATGGAATACTTGAACCTAATCAAGTTATTGTAATAGACTTATTTGGGTCATTAAGAAGAATTCCTTGAGATGAACTATAGATTCCAGAAAAGTAAATAAACACATATTGTCCGGACATTTTAGAACACAGACATTAGAAGATTTACTGCAAGTGTAAATAAGGGAAGCTATTTCTCTAACATGTATCTAGTATCTTCACATTAGCAAATTTCTCTAGATAAAGAGGTACGGGACTTTACGCCATTTCTCCACCGTGGGAAATTTTTACGTTCTCTTTAGAGTAATTCAGCATCTTGTTTGTTACATGCCTTAGACACTATTTTTGAATATATGTTTTTGCTTGTCAAAATGTGGGTGATTTTTTTTTTTAATATTCAGTGAAACTTTCGAGGATTGTCTAAAACACTTAAATATCATTTTGAGTAAATTCACGGAAAGTGGGATGGCCATTCATTTACATAAGTCAAAATTCCGGTCAAGGGAGGTAAAATTCCTCGGGTACAAAGGGACTACACAAGGGATAAATCCAGACCCGGAAAAAAGTAGAAAGTATACTTAGGATTCCGAGCCCTGGACATTTAAAGTATTTTAAGACGACTTTTTGGACTAACGCAACAATAGCAAAGAGAATTCCTTATTAATTTTACAAAAGAGGCCATACCTTCAAGAGAATTGTTGCGTAAAGAAACCGCATGGTGGTGGCTGAAAAAACAGCTTGGCAACGGATAAGAGCTTTATTCGCTAATACCGTGCTGTTAGAACGGCCACGTGATAGCCAAGATTACCACTTGTATACGAATTCTAGCACTTAAGCTATCGGGGCAGTACTTACTTAACAGTTTAATGAGAAGTCACACGTAATCGCTACGTCTAGTCGCACATTATTGCAGTCTGAACACAACCAATGTGTTACACAGCTAGAGATTTGATCACTATTTTCGCTCTTGGGGAATTTCTCCACTACATTCTTGAAGCGCAAAATGATCACCCACAGTGACCATTTGAGCCTATCTGTCATCTACAATGCAAGATCAGTCGATTCGTGCAAGAGATATTGGAGTATACTTTGACAATTCGTCATATTCTCTTGCGTCTGCCAGGACCGGCCCCCTAATAAAAACAATAGTCCACACTACGAAATATCCCTATGAAAATGGACTTTACGGCAAATAAGAAACTAGTGACACAACTCAAAAAACTAATCTGAGAAGTGTAGACCAAGAAAATAATATGGTTTCTGATTGGTTTCCTTTCATGAGTGATAGTATGTTAGTGCGACTCATTCTATGTTCATTATCTTTTGCTATGCTAGTACGTAAGTTGTAATTCAAATATGTTTTGCTCAAAAAAAAAAAGTCGCATTACCACAAATCTAAGTTTGGGCAGATACATCGACCTCAAATTTCGATCCAAGATTGTTCTAAATTTAAGCTATGGACTTTTGAGGCGATATATCATACCGACCAAAAAGAAGCAAGTGAATAATAATAATAATAATAATAATAATAATAATAATAATTTGGAAATAATTAATATAAAACTATTATCAAAATTAATAGAAATCGGTATTTTTTGGAACATAAACCATGTAAGCATACCATTAGAAGACTGGTACAATACTGAGCATCTGTTTTAACTTTGATCTATATTGACGACTCTATGCCTTTGAGATAAAATTTGATATTAAACCTGAAACCTATTATCAAAGTATATTAGCGTGCTTAAAATTGTGACGGAACTCCGTCACCTTCGCCGTGCGAGATCATCAAGCTTTGCTTCGATATATCGTAAGCATGGTTCACTCAGATTCTTGCCGTTAAGTTGCCAGCGACTTACCTCCCCTCCGCTGCCCTCCCTCTCTAAGCTATGAGGAGAAGGCTAACTAGCCAGAGAGGTCTATTGCGGGTCTGGCAGTAGTCGTAGGCCAGTGTAGGCCAGTTGCCTATCGACTAGTGTGTGTGACCGCCGTCCTCTTCATTTGTGTGCTGCCATTACCAGCTTTGGCATGCGGACTATGGCCATCTTGTGAACTACAAGTTCACATTCTTTTCGAGTAGGATATTGATGTTTGAGTGAAAGTACATATCTGTAGTATGCGTGGGTGATGTAAAGGATACATAGGCACAGCCAAGCCGTGTATTTTAGAGTTTAGTTGTGAATTTAATGGTGACTGGCGGTTTTTACTGCTGCTGTTTGGTGTCTCATTTTCGAGAGGCAGTAAAATTGGGCCATAGTCATGGGCGTTTGACCAAGTCAGATTCGGGCTGTGTTGGATGTTTTCCAACTGTACAGGGCCTTACATTAAGGATTTTCTAAATTCAATTGTAATATGTTGTATTAATGTTACGTGTGAATGAGTGGGGACCAGCACCACTGTTTCCTTAATGAATATACAACTATTGTTACAATTTACATATAGTTTATAATACCTTTTACAAGGGCCACAATATCGTGAAGTTTTGCCATGAGTTGCGGCCATAGTCGGCACATTTGGTATGGACATTTGCAGAAGTTGGCGTGGTTCATTATTGGAAGATTAACGTCTCATTTTTTTTTTATAAAATATTTGTATTATATCTAACTCTGTTACCAAAAGATTTACTTGAGCCTTGCTATTATCTAGTCATATGACTAGATAATAGCTAATCTTGGATTTTATAACGCAGTGAAAGACACTTGAGAATTTTGAGCTTTTGTTCTTTTAGACTTCATTGCATTTTCTTAATATTTCCAGTAAAGGAATAAAAAAAAAGGGGGGGGCTAAGCCACTTTAGTGACTGATCAATAACTTTTCATATAATTTAATTAATATATACTTTAAATAATACAACCCAATTTTGTAAATTACTGTGAATTATTACACAATTGAATTGAGACTACCTGGTTTTCTTTTCAATGACCTTCCCCTGATTCAACTGTTTCCCGATCCATGGTGAAGTGAGCCTTTGGACACCACCCGAGGGCTCCACACTATTAAAATGTGGCCCATAAAGGAACGGGCCTGTTTATGTTAGTACTCATCAAAGTCTCGTCTCACCCTCTGAAAACAGAACTACCTTTGTTTTTAGAGCATATTCTACCTAGCCACTGGATTGGTAGGTATCATCCTAAAATATTGCCAAACTGACGAGGGATAAAATTAAAACGTAAACATTGTACGAGGTGTGTCCAGAAAATAAGTAGCGGTTTGATAAAAAGACATGAAAATTTTATTTTTACATTTATTTCTACATGAAAGAGCATTCCTTAACCTATTTTGACATGTTTGTTGCCATTGTTCAAGCATTTGTCATAACGGGAAACTTTTGTATGCTCTCTTCAAAGAAAGCTGCCGCAACCATGCTGAAAACACGTCACAAAGCAATCTTCTTGTGAATCGTCTATTTTCATGAATTGCCGCATTCTCTTGTTCAAACCAAACCATCAGTGGCAGCAGAAGGCGTCCCACTCGTGCTTCATCATGAACATCGGATCGTCCATCATTGATTTGCCCAACTCACTTTCTCACCATTCCATATGTCATTACATGCTCATTTCTTGCGTTCAAGAACCATAATACGGAACGTAGTACACAGTCAATGAGATCAGAAATTGTCTTACACATTTTAAAGGATCACTAGCAACTGTAAGCCCAACACGATCCGGCTGTAATGTCATCTATAGACAAGGCAATAAGCTAGAGAGACGAGTGCGCATGCGTGAAACTGCGATACTAGCTTTGAGGTGGCGGTAGAGCGAAATGGTACTTACTTTCTGGACACGCCTCGTATTTTCATGATATTGGTACAGCTTTCTTATTATCATTTAGGTTACTCCCGTTCAATAAGGGCAATAACCCTAACCTTTAACTGCATATCGTGGCTGTTGGCCAACTTAACGAGACATAAAAATAATTACCCACCCGTCCTCTAGAATGCAGAATAACGTTGTAATTTTTTTGGCCTTCCTTTTCTTCATTTATACCCGCCTTTAACTGCAGTGATCATATTGGATACCTTTGGATTATATCATTGCCTTTCGGTAATGGTGTTATATTGTGTACAGTTATTACTGGATTTTATTTATTTGGGATTTTGTAATTAGATCATAGACACACACCTACAAACATACTCCGCCCTCTCTCATTCATAATTACATACTCTAAGATTAATAGGCAATAATTTTAGATAGAGAAAAATCTCCATTCCACAGCCAGGAATTAAACTCGAGATCCCTCGCACAACAGGCAGGTGCCCTACGATTAAACAATGGGGGCCAGCCAATCATTCCTTGTGTAGCAATTGCAGAGATGGAGTTTCATAGAGAGTGTGCGATTCATGTCTTTTTCACAATAATTAAACATCATTCATTGGTTAGTTCCTACATTACGGAGAGAAAAATGCTATTATAACCTAGGGGAATGTGCCACTTCTTGTTCACGCGAGTGTACTTAATACAGGCATGTCCAAAGATAACTCTGGTGAGCTGCTGACGTCGCGACATCGTTTCTCTCGACTTCAGTTAAGGAGGGAAAGTGTGGTGAATCACATATACTGTCAAACATGAGTAGTGTGTATGTGTGTGTGTGTGTGTGTGTGTGTGTGTGCGCGCGCGTCTCTGTTTGTGAACAGCATAACTACAAAATCTGATGTGTTCCATTCACATGACTTTCTCTATATCTCTGTAACAAATTATTGTTAATAAGCTTATCTTTTATTTATTTCATACTAATCGAGAAAAATTAGCAGAAATAGTCTTATTTCTTGCTTTATTGTAAGTAGAAGCGAAATAAGGGAGCATCATAAGTTAAAGTGAAAGCCAAAAGCTGGTTGCTATGTGACTGATGTTCCTTTGTTTGTATGGACAGGAATTGACAAATTCCTGTATGAGAAAAGTATAAGTTTTTCAAAGCAGAAATCAAGAAAAAGGAATATCTAAAAAACGATCAACTCCATGAAAAAATTGTACATAACATAAATTGTGTGTTTTAACGTGCTCTATATTTTTTGTGTGTTAAGTTTTTGTCCATCTCCTACGGTTTAGTAGTTATGAAAAATTCATCCAGAATAAAGTAGTCTTCAGAGGCTATTCCCAGAAAATTCAAAATATACATTTTATTTGTCAGGTAAATATCTTTAATATACGATACTCGTATTTCAATCAAAATCGTTAGAGCCATTTTTTAGAAAATCAAAATTTTCGAAAAAAAACTTCCATGTAAAGGGTTGTTTGGGGTGGGGGGATTTTTCTCAAAATTTTCGTCTCGCATCCCTGGAAGATACTAAACTTAAATACCAAGTTTGGTATTTTACCGACTTTTCGTTTTTGAGTTATCGTGTTTACAGACACACGGACACACACACGGACCTTTTTCTGAAAATACTTTTCTTTTTGGATACAGGGGACCCTAAAACATATATTTCCGGTGAAATCTCGGTATCGAATTTTTTGGTGGAGTGCAATACCTTCCCTATACACTATGTACATAGTACGTATAGAGAAAGTAAAACTAAGAGTCCGTTAAATAACAAACTTAATATTTTAATTCAGTATCTTTTAATGCTGGAACAGGAAGATTTTCAAGAACATCCCTCCAATCCATAGTAACGTTTACATGGAAACGTTTTTGAAAATTTTGATTTCCTTAAAAATGACTCTAACAAATTTTATTAAACCACCATATGTTTAAGATATTTTCATCACAAATAAAATGTATATCTTGATATTTCTGTGAATGACTTTTGCATAACTGGTAAACCGTAAGAGACAGACAAAATGTTGCTGCACAAAATATGTAGATCTCGTTAAAACACACAATTTGTGGCCAATAGTTTTTTGTGGAGATAAACATTTTTAAACTCCTTGTTGTTGGTTTAAATTGTTAATACTTATACTTTTCTCAAATAGATATCATTTTCTCAAATAGAATTCCATGTTATTGTTTAAATTTTTAAAACTTGTGTTTTTCTCAAATGAGAAGCCGTCATTGCTTGTTTTTCTTTCTTTATTTGCTTATTTTGGGACAACAATACTTGATGCAGTTGTGGAAGTCCTTATGTTTACAAACATTCCATTTCGTCACATAGCGACATGAACTAATGCTTCACACGGAGTGGAATAAGTTACTGCATCTACCCATCTGCTGTTTCAATTTGGACATGCTTAACATAACGGATCATCGAGAAGTCGCTCCGCACCTCTCGTGTAACCAAAATTCCCCTAGACTCGGGAATTCTGGTGGCAGTACTGGCTGGCGCGAGCGTATGGTGAAAACGTTTCGCTGGTTAAGAAAACTGCTAGTTTCATATATTCATGCATGAAAGATACTGTAGAAAAATAATATGTAACTAACCTGTTTAAAGAAGATGTTGAAAATGTTTACCATTTTCTTGAAGAGACAAATTCACTCGTTTTAATTTATTTTCGAGCACTTTAATTAATATCTCCTTTGTTAGAGATTTTATGTAATCTTCTATTGCCGTTTTCAGCTCATCGATTGTTTTTGGATTGTCTTTACAGACCGAAGTTTTAGCGACTCCCCAAAGAAAATAATCCGGAGGGGTAAGATCAGGAAACCGCGGAGACCACAGACCTTTAGAAATTAGTCTTTCCCCCAAAAAATTCCACTAATAGTCCCATGGATTTATATGATGTATGAGCAGTGGCGTTATCTTTTTGTAAAAATGCACCGTTCACTTCATCTTCATTAAGTTGTGAAATAAATGGAAAAACATATCCGAGCAATAAACATCTGAATTGATTGAGTTATGGGAAAAAATGGACCAATAATTCGAGAGCGGGGGGTCGAACACCGTACCCAACTTTCTTCGAATGTAAAGGGGTTTCCTGAATTGCATTAGGATTTTCAGTAGACCATACTTGCGTATTTGTGAATTTATGTATCCTGATAAGTGGAACAAAGCTTCATCAGTAAAAAATGTTCTATATAACAAGTCAATTCCATGGTGCAAAATAAACCTCTGAAACCATTCATAATACGGAACCCTTTTCCCATGATCTGTGGGTTTTATTTCGTGGACGACTGATACAAACCTAGTTATTTTTTTCTGCTTTGTATGCAGAACCATAAGAATTATCACAATGTTGGGCCAATTTGTTTATTGATTTCTGTGGACTTTTAAGCATTCTATCCGATATATCCGATAGTGTTTCTTCTGTTAGCTCACTGGGTCTTCCATTTCTAACAGCATCATGCACAGAACCTCACTCCCGAAATGTATTAATTAAATCACGCACAGTACCTCAGTGCGGTAGTATTGAGTTAGGGAACCTGACAACGAAATTTTGTTTCACTTTCTCAGTATAATTTCCACGTTCATTAAAAACGTTTTCCAATAGAAACACGTTCTTCTGTAGAATACATTGATTTCGCGTCAGTCACACATCAGAACTCACAGCATAGTAGACCATACTAACCAGTACAATAAACAACTCATGCGCTCGCAGCCGCTGATAACGCCGTTAATCATAACATCCCGCCGGAATCGATTGCGCAAAACTAGGGACGCCAACGTTTTATCGAGCGGTGGCCAGCAACAAGGTGCGGAAGAAGTTCTTGATGACCCGTTAGAATCACGTGACGTAGAGACAAGATAGACATATATGTAAATACTCTAGATACTTATATTTAGTTTAAGAGACTTCTATAACGGTAAGACATTATAGTTTTATGTGCGATGTTTATGTGGGTTTGGAAATATGTACGTGTATTAGTTTATCTTAAAATAAGTAAAACAGTATCAAGCACTTTTCGGAGAGTCTAGTTATAGTTCACTGCATTCACATTGTCGATAATAAATACTACTACTACTATTACTACTAGTACTGCTACTACTACTAGTACTACTACTACTATTACTACTACTACTGCTACTACTACTATTACTACTACTACTACTACTATTACTACTACTACTACTACTACTACTGCTACTACTACTACTACTACTACTACTACTATTACTACTACTACTACTACTACTACTACTACTACTACTACTACTACTACTACTACTACTATTACTACTACTACTACTACTATTACTACTACTACTACTACTATTACTACTACTACTACAGTGGCATAATTTCCTCTTAGATGTGTCCATACGGCCTTATACATTTGTGATGCTTACAGTGCTAATTGTACTAACATACAAGAAAATACTAATTTTGGTGAAACATTGAGCATTCAAGTTTAATATGATTGATGTAGGCATAGATTGGGGTTTCGAAACATGAGATACATCAAAATTTCTTCAGAAAATATTTGATTACCACGTGGCCCAACTGCCTCATATTTGACATGTGCATATATCCATTCGTGAAACATTGAGAAATCAAGCTTAATGTGAGTTGTAGTTATAGATTTAGGATTCAAAACATAGGATACACGTATTTCTTCAGAAAAAGAGCCAGCATTGTCTACCAGTTGGTGTAACTGTCTTGTATTTGACATGTGCAGATATCCCTTCGTGCGTTAAAAGAGTAGCAGAACTCAACGGGGCTACTTCAAGATAAAACCAGTCAATAGAGAATTGGCGAGAGCGACCTTCGTTTTATTCTTCTTGCCATCAGCGGAGACTGAGTGGGGCGCACTCATTGAGGGGGATAAAAGTTCTCCAATGGCGATTTTAACTTGAAATAGCCCTGTTGAGTTCTGCAACTCTTTAAACGAACGAAGGGATATTTGCACAGTAAAATTTGGGGCATTTGTGCCAGCTAGTATAAATGCCAAGTAGTCTACGTTTAATTTAAAGATTGTTATAAAAATACGTTGAAATTTTTATAAAATCGTAAGAATTGCGCCTTAACAAACTTTCAAATTTACAGAAAGAAGATAATTAATGTTCACTGAACATCAAGTGAGCATCTCTGAGCTTTAACACTTAGTTTAATGAAGACATTTTTTTCTTTCTTTTAGTTAGGGGTAAAACTCGCATTATTTATAGCGTTTTACTATTTGTGTTACCAAGACAATAATAATAATAATAATAATAATAATAATAAAAATAATAATAATACTAATAAAATAATAATAATAATAATAATAATAATAATAATAATAATAATAATAATAATAATAATAATAATAATCACCTACTGATAACGATCGATTGTCAAATTAATCGCTCTTTATTGAGTTATTCAGACATATTAACCAATAGTATCTTCTCTATTTCGGTTTGTTAAGTATAATTATAATGTCCATTCCTGTAATGTCTTCAGACGTTTGAAAGTCACAGTATTTTGTCCAAACTCACTCGGCAAAAACATGAGAGAATATTTGGTACGTAAATATTGCAACATTAAATAGTTCTATTCCTCTTAGATTGTGAATTCAGTCTCACTATCATATTTCATTTGCTTTCTAATCATACGAAAATCACAGAAATGCGCTGTTGCATGCCACGGATACATCACTGTAGTAGGTAGTACAATAAAGTAGATTATGAAATGTTTTATACTTACAAGGTAATATGTTAACGTAGCGGTTTTTCTTCTTGTTTTCAGGATTTTGCGCAGCAAGGAAGGTGCTATTGGAATATACGTCAGCACTCAATGTGGCCAGAAGTTGGTATTCATTGCTGAGCTTATTGGGAATTTGTAGCATTTGTGTGCAATGTGCCGGAAACTTTTTTATGGAGATCGATGGTGGAGGCACACTGACTGCACTGGATTTTTTAAGTATTGTAGGTGGCCTGAGAACAAATGCATACAACAATACTGTCAAATATAAACAAACATTTAAGAAGGCATGCATCTAATATGTTATTAATGTGAACCTTTAGAACACTTCAAAATAAGAATTTATGTGCTTCATTCTTTGCGTTTAAGTGTTTAATCTTACTGCTTTATGACATCACATTAGTTTTTATATGGTACCTCAGGGTGGGTTGTAAGAACCCATTCACTGACTCAGCAAAAGCTACTCATTCTTTAACTAGTCGCCCAATATTTGAAGAACGGCATACAAAGCTATCGGTTCAGTAAAATATCCTTTGATTATAGGTCAAATGTCTAAAAAATTGCTAATCGATATTTCATCCTTCATGTTGCCTCACACAAAGTTGGGTCAATACATTATCGTTAAATGTTGCAAATAAGGTGCGTGTATAAAATATTTTCATTGGTGTTATATTATTTTCTTTAGGTGGGTAGACAATATATTGCATTATACCCAAAAATTTTATACTAAAATTTCACCGGAAATGCATGTTTTGAACACGGCTGAATCCAAAAAAGAGAAATTTTATAAAAAGGTTCGCGTGTGTCTTTGAACAGCATAACTCAAAAACGAAAAGCCGGTTAGTACCAAAATTAGTATTTAGTTTCACTATCTTCGAAGGATACGACGCGAAGATTTTCAAGAAAATGTCTCCTTAATAACACATTTTACAGAATTTTCAATTTCTCAAATTGGCTCTAACAACCTCTATTAAAGTACCTTATATAAAAGACATTTATCTCGCCTATAAAATGTATTCCTTAAATTTTCTAGAGATACTCTCGGAAGCCCTCTTCATTCTGGATGATCTTTACATAACAGGTACAAACCTTAAGATATAAACAAAATCTTAACAACATCTAGATTTCGTTAAAACACACGACACTTTTTTTGTGGAGTAAAGCGTTTCCGATTTATTGAAATTTCCCAGTATTTGCGCTTTTTCTCAAATAAAAAAATGTATTATATTTTATTTTCATTTTTACTTTCTCTACATGTACTATATACATAGTGGATACAGAAGGTATTGAATTACACACAAAAATTCGATACCAAAATTTCACCAGAAATACACGTTTTGAGACCCCTTAATCCAAAAAAGGCATTTCTAGAAAAATGTCCGTGTCTGTCTGTGAGAGAGTGTGTGTGTATGTGTGTGTGTAGCATAGCTTAAAAACGAAAATAGTTAAATACCAAACTTGGTATTTAGGGATGTGACACGAAGATTTCCAAGAAACTAGTAAAATGTAAGTGACAAAACTTACCACACAGAAAATGTAGAGCTCATTAAAACACACAATTTACGATGTATACATTTTTTTCGTGGAGTTAACTGTTTTTGAGAAATTCGTTATTATTAGTTTCAGCTTTAAAATACACTTTTTTCACACTGGAATTTGTGAAATTCTGTCCATGAAAACAAAGGTACTTGAATCACATAGCAACCAGATTTTAAAAGATTTGATTATCGACTTAACCTATGGTGCTCCCTGATATTCCTTTTTTTTTAAAAGGAAGGAAGTAATAAGAACCTTTATGCTAATGTTCTTCTCGATTAGCATTAAGTAAATAGAAGAATTATTGCAGAGATGTAGAGAAAGTCCTGTGAATGGAACACGTCACATATTTTATTTCTGTTTTCATCCTGGCCATGCAAGGAGAGGGAAGGGAATTTAAATTCTATCACATGGCAGTCATTCTTAAAACATTTGTTATGTTTAGGCTAGTCTATTCCCTTATTTCACTCGTACCTACCTACAGTAAAATATGTAATACAAACGTTTCCGTTTAATGCTTATCTCAATTAGCATGAGTTTTGAAAGAATAGTTTGTTGCAGAATGGCTAGAGAAAGTCATGGAATGGAACAGATCTGTGTTTTTAGAAAATTGCGGGTGTTTGTGTATGTGTGTGAGTCGAATAAATACGATCTAATACAAAATTTGGTACATAAGTTTGGTATCATCCAAGGATGCGACACCAAGAAATTGCTTCCACCCCAAGCTGCCTTTTATATGGAACATTTTTAGAAATGTTATAGTAAATGTTTAAAAAGCTGTCGCAATGCAATTATCATTGAAATACGGTTCTCTTTCTAAGGCCAGTAGTAAAACAAAAGAGATATGAAACGGATGAGAGCCTGCCGCTTGAGAACATTTTAAGTACTCTAAAATTAAAACCAATAACAAGGAATACCTCAGAAATGGTTAGCTCTACAAAAAGAATGCATATATCTAAGTGTTTTGCATTAAACTTTTATTTATCTCTTACGATTTATGCGAAAGTCATCTATAACTAAGAGGACTTCAGAACTATTTTCAAGAAATTCAGGATAGGCATTTTGTTTACCATGTAAACATCTTTAAATATGCGACATTTTAATCAAAGCTATTACAAGTATTTTAGAAAATCGAAAATTTCTAAAAAATGTTCTGAGTAAAAGGTAGGTTGGGGTGAACTTTTTTTTTTCTAAATCTTCGCGTCATATCCTTAAAAGATACCAAACTTAAATACCAAGTTTTGTATTTAACATACTTTTCTTTTTGAGTTATGGTGTCGACAGGCACACACAGTCACACAAACACATACCTTTATCTAAAAATAGTTTTGTTCAGGGGTCCTCGAAACATGCATTTTGGTGAAATTTCGGTATCAATTTTTTGGGTGGAACACAATACCTTCTATATCTACTATATATGTTCACATGTTGTATATATGTGCAAACTAATATTCGTAATAATAATAATAATAATAATAATAATAATAATAATAATAATAATAATAATAATAATAATACGTGCAGACTAATACAGGACTTTCATTTCAAAATGTCCTGGTCTGAATAATAAAATTTAACTTCATTTAATAAAAAAAATACGTCAACTTAGGTACTGAGGGGGAAGGTTAAAATGGTCTTATTGTATTTTGCGTTTCATCCCCTGATTCAGGTTTTAGCCATCCCCACTTTGAAATTTCGAATGGCATCCCTATATGTTTATACTTAAGCTAGCTGAAACAACTGGCGTTGCTCGCGATTTGACGGTTTCACCTACTCGATAGCCTTTCGTCTTTAGAGACATAGTACTTTTTAGTATATTACTACTGCACAACCGCCTCACCTGTAAATCTTTTAAAGCATTATTTCTGGACTGGTACTACAAAGCTTTAGAAATGCCTCAAGATTATATTTAGTCCTTAAAGTTCAATGCAACACACGATTTATGTTCAAAGACATCCAAAATACTTTATTTGCTTTGGCGGCTTTATTATGCTAAGTGGAACACGACAGCAGGGTCACTAATATGCTTCAACAAAGTCTCGTTAGCGTGCGCTATTTTAAGGCTTGGTTAGTGTGTGTTAGTGTTGTTTTTCGTGCAATCCAGCTGCCAATCTATAAATCTTTCCACTATATTACGTTCGCAATTGCACAACCAATGGCGTGATTTTCTTCCTCACTGCGCATATTTTCGTAACTTTTGGATTAAAGTAAGTGCCTTAACACGGCAAAGCTTGCAAAGTGGAAAATAGGTATATTTTTTAATTCTTTATTTTTCCTGGGACATTTAGTGGAATAGTAGCAAAATTACTATATAATCTACTTAAACGGTGACTTAATTTCAAATTCTTAGGATAAGAAGGATGATGCACATGTGCTTGACTATTACCAAAGTAATATGTATTTCTAGTTTACATTGATAAAAGTTGAAACTATCTTGGTAATGTTGCTTCAAAAGTCGAAGTATCATGGCATACGCTTTTAATTAGCAATATCAGCCACTAACTGTTAAGCATAAAAGTGCTATGGCCAAAGGAAGCGAAGAATTTAGTTACATTAAATAATTGCAATTTTTCCATTGCAAACTAGATTCCACATGCATCTTAAAATTAATGCGTTGCAAAACGTATTATAACCTGCTGCTTTTAGACGCTTCGCAGTGGATAATAACGTGTGTCACTTCTTAAATTTCCTATATAAAGCATCTATCCCCTCCTTGTACCATTTCTTTAAAATAAATGCATTAAAATCTATTCCTTTCACGTAAAAAACTATCCTCCATGCATCTTTAAAATTAATACATTACAAAACATATTATAACATCGTGGCTTCTACATACACAAATTCGAGCTATTTAATATTAGAATATGAAAATATTTAAGGTCCCTAATTTTTAAAAGGATCAGTATATAATAAGATCACCTCCACTTCTGAAATGCGTTATATTGGCTGTATAACAAACGTAAACTGTTACTTAATGTGTATGTAAAAGCATTTAACAACCACAAACACCATCATGAATGCAATTGAGCGACCTACAGTTTGTTATAATACGGCTGCCTCGTGGCTGTTTATAGAGAACTTCTCAGTTGGGAAGAAGTAATAATAGTTTAAGTAACGTCAATATCACCTTATTTATTCTTAATAAAGACATACATATAAATACTAATAATAGGTACAAAAGTCAAAATAAAATAAAGGCAAAAATTAATATTCAAATTATTATTAGAACTATTACCACTATCGCTGAGAAGGATACAGATGGTATTGTCAGCTTTGCTAGGCATTAGAATTAAATTAAATTATTAATCCTGTGAAATGGGACGAAAATTATAATTTTAAGCTAAACAATGCTTTTCGCCCTGTGTCAAAGATATACTCGTACAAGGCACCAAGTAATATGGACAATTTTTGCTAATGTATCTCGATTATCATGAAATGTGAGCCAAGTTTATTCGAAATCGGTGCAACGGTGTGGAAATGTATAAACAAAAAACAAAAAAAACAACTGATGTTCCATTCACATAACTTTCTCTACATATCTGTAACACATTATTGTTAAAGGACCCATTCTTCCATTTACTTCATGATAATCGAAATAAACATTAGCAGAAATTGTGCTTATTACTTGGTTCCCTGTAAGTAGAATGGAAAAATTTAATGTGTTTCATTCACATTAGTCCTCTAGCTGTTAGATAAACAAACCTTTTATTCAAGACATTAATCTGTTATTTACATCATGCTGACCAAGAACTGGCAGAACTAGTATTATTACTAGTTTCCTTGTAAGTAGAAGGGAAACTAGAACATTCACAGGCTCGTCCTTTAAAAGCCGGTCTCTATGTGAAATAATTGAAATTCCAGTCTCTTTGCTTTGCCAGTGGTAAACAAACGAGAAAGGAGAAGAAACATGTCTTCCCATTTGAGAAATGTTTCAGTGGGTTAAAATTGAAGCCAATAATCCGGAATATCTCGAAAACGGTTAACTCTAAAAAATACACAAATTGTGTGCTTTAATGAGCTCTATATATTTTGTGTCGCAAGTTTTTGTATGTCTCTTACGGTTTGGCGGTTATATAAAAGCCACACAGAATGAAGAGGTTTTCAGAGGCTATTCACAGAAAATTCAAGATATATATTTCGTTTGTCATAAAAATATCTTATACATAAGGTATTTTAACCAAAATCGTTACAGCTATTTTTGAGAAAAATCAAAATTTTCGAAGAATGTTCCATGTAAGGGGTAGTTTGGGGTGTGGGATTTTCTTGAAATCACAATCCTTGGAAGATACCAAAGTTATATACCAAGTTTGGTATTTAACGGTTTTTTCGTTTTTGAGCTATGCTGTCCACAGATACATGGTGAAATCTTGGTATCGAATTTTTGGGTGTATTACAATACCTTCTCTATGCAATGCAGATAGTACGTTTAGAGAAAGTAATACATACATAGTCTATTTTCCTGGAAATCTTTTATCCAGCCATTGTCACACAGATATGGAATGTGGAATTCTACCCTGTTAAAAATACAAATGTTGTTCGTGCAACACCACGTTTTCTCACTGATTTGGTTTTATAGCGACAGTGTGATAAGCGGATGAATTATATTTTCTAGTATATTCAGATAGAATTCTCCAGTCAGGTTTTCTTCAGTGAAACTCGCCACAACAATATTATTCCCCATAATTCTGGACCCCACACTGATCTTCTGTATTAACTGAGCATTATGTTTACGAAACACATGAGATATTTATTTCATTTTCCCAATATCTGTAATTGTGTTTGTTAACAAGCCCATTTAAAACAGGTCGCTTCATCACTAAAACAAATATGTTATGTCAAATTTGGATAATCTTAGATTCTCTAAGGCATCTATTTACAAAATTCTACTCTTCTATCAAAATTGTCTTCGCATGAGTTGGTGAATTTGTATTTGGTAGGGGGATAACAATTACTCATTTTTAGCATTTTATGTATGGAATCAAACGAAATGTTTGTTACAGCAGATACTTTTGGGAAGAATGTGCTGTGTTCAAAACTGAAATGTACTAATATTTCAATATGCGAAATTTCATTAAGTTTCCTAAGTTATTTATTTACTTTATTGCACATAGAACTAATTTCTTCAAATTTACGTAACAGATCTATGGCATATTGTTTTCTCTCAAGAAGCCTCTCGTTAAAAGCAATAGCAGTTTTGCGAGCACAACTGCTTTCAATTCCATAAATAAATATGATCCTTGTTCTCCTCTGAACGGAAATACACCATTTTATAAACATTTAATACGCCAGAAATTTTCAAAAGGTATTACACATTGGCAATAATCCAGGTCAAAACAAAAGTTGTAAAATAAATGAAGGAGATGAATAAACATTTAAGTGCGTTTTTATATTTATGTATAAAAATACAGCGGTGCTATTTGAAATTTCGAAGCGCGGTGGCTAAAGATGATGTGGGCGGGGAACCTAAAGTTCAATTAAGACCATCTTTAAGCTTCCCCGGCAATATTTAAGTTGAGAGGTTTTTCTTTCGATTAAATTAAAATAAATTAATTAGACTGGGAACTTATGAAATGAAATATATTCGAAGACAATAGATTGGAAGTAATATATTCGTCTTAATGCGTGAAATAAGATCTAGTTCCAAAAAGCCGAAAATTTTACAGTTTTATAGCAAAAATACTTTTATCCAAAGGATTTTATGTCACTAGGGTCCGGCTTTAGATAAGTCATGTTTTCCCTGCAGTATGGACTGCTCTTAAGTATTAAAATCCTGCTTATAAAAATACTAATCTTATTGAAAACTTTTTTCCTTGTTTCTGTTTTTTAAGTTTTAGATAATTATTTCAATTTTTAAGTCATTTTATCGTCATTTTTTGCGTTTTACTTTCTTTTCTAGTCCTTTTATTTCTTTTATGGACAAATTATATTAACTAAAATAATTTAATTGTTATTTTAATCCTACAATGCACACGCCGCTTTAATACGATATTCTGCCTGTGAAACCCACTGTGGAAAATACCCACTTTGTGTTAAAATTTTTATTCTTCTGATGAAAATTATATTATTTTAATTAATTTGTGGTTTAATCAATACATTTAATCAACCACATGGATAAAATAAAAGATTTAACTGAAGCTTTTAATTAAAACTAGAGTACCATACTTACTATAAAAGAAAATATGTTTACATGAATGCATTTTATAACATTATATTTTGTTACATTTCAGATATCTGAACGCATTTTTAATAATGCGCTTACACAAAAACTTCCAGGAAAAATAACATTTGTAGGTTACTATTAATGTATAGCAGATCTATAACGATAATAAATTATAGAAGCAGTGCTTCAAATAGCTCTCATCCGAAATTGATTGGAAATAAAAACCAGACACTTGATCAACATAAAGCACTTGATAAACTAGAACAATAGACGAAGTTTCTATATTTCTGGAAATTATGGGTCTCAAGTATTTAAATAATTAAGTTAGTGATGGGGTCCAGCCGGACTCCAGCATTCTCTGATTAATCTAACGAAATGAATGGACAATAGGCAGTGTGTCGACAAATGTAATTTGGAAGTCGGTTTCTTATTTCAATTCTTACGTCATTTTATCGTCAGTTTTTGCGTTTTACTTCCTTTTCTGCAAGAAATTAGATTAACTAAATTTATTACATTATTTAATATTTATATTTAATCTAGCGAAATAAATAGATATTGAAGCAGTGGGTTGACAATGTACGAGTTGGGAGCCAGTTTCTTACCTATGCTGTTTTGTCACAGCAAGCAATTCTATTCCATGCGCCTGTCATGGTAAAAATAAAGGCCGCTCGACAACGTGCACGTTTGGTACGTTATTTTCATATTGTCACGGTTTAGTTAGTTATAAAACCTCTGAGAGGAAAGTTTTCGTAGTTCCATACAATCATACCTAAAGTAAAGCCATCTAAATCTTGTCATTTAAGACAGATTGTACTGAAGATGACATTTTCTCTACGGACGGTGAAGTGTTATTTTGTAAGTTGTGTGAAACGAAGGCCCAAAGAAATGTTGCTGTTCCATGTGTGGGTCGCGATTAGCATATATGGCTGTGCAACTCGCAAGATTAAAGAAATTCACACAAGTTTTACAGCAACAAAGTGTATCCATGAAGGTGAATAAATCGTCAGATTTTTACAGACTTTTGTGAAGCTGTCTCACATCACAAAAATATGCTGCTGGTTATCTACCACAATAGTTCTGAATAAGGTAAGATATTTTTATGCGATCCTTTGGCGTTTTTTTTATAAAAATTAACAATTTTGCATAAATTAAATTTAAAAAGCCAACAATTTGTTTCTTACTTAGTTCAGATAGTACTGGCAACATCGTACCAGCTGCGTCGCCTTCCGAGGTGTAGTGGTGACCATGCTAGACTCTTGCGGTGGATTTTTTCGGGAATAAAAATCCTTAATATGGCTTCCTTTTTAAGGAAAGTAGAGCCGTTGGTTTCGTGTTGCGGCACGAAAAAGAACCTTAAGGATGATAAAGAGGCCTCTGCAAAATTAAACTGTATTTCACGCCTAACATAGAATGAGACGCTGAGAACCACAATAGATAATTAGCGTCTATAAATAAACCTGCATTTCATTTCATTTCGCTTCAGCTGCAAATTTACAGTTTAAGAAATGTTTTTAATTTATTAATAAATGTATATAAAATTAAATAAAAGACTGGCTTCTTCCAATATCGGCGATCATGGGGAATGTTTATTTAATCGAATTCAATTGTTTTTTGTTTTTTTTTGTCAATTGTTAAGATCAGAGCAGTTAAAGAGAAATGGAAAGAAAGAAAGAAAGAAAGAAAGAAAAAAACCAAGGCGCAGAAAATCTTCCTACAGAACAACAAACACAATTTTCAACGTCAGAATATTTATAATTAGCTTAATTTACGAAGAAGCGCAAGGCAATTCTCAATCTGCTCAACGACTCTATGCTGAAACTTTCTTATCAGGATCGTGCAAAGTACAGACACTTGGCCGTTTTCCAGCGGGTCCGTGATGCAGGTAGTTTAATTCCGAGTTATTCTTCTTCTTCGACTCTTATTGATGGATCCAGCTACAAGGGCAGCATTCGACGCAGGCATGGCCTCATACAACACCGCTAACCATGCCAGAGGTCAGTGGGCGCTGGCCTTCTACAACACCGCTAACCATGCCAGAGGTCAGTGGGCGCTGGCGCGCCGTGCCGCCTTGCTGCGGACAATGGGGACGCCTTCCGCCCCACTTACTAAGCCGCCTCCTGCCACGCCACCTACCGCTATGGAGCAGACAGCTTTCACCGCCGCCGCACCGGTATCCAGGAGGAAACCGGCCCGGCCTCATCCGCCGACAGCCTCCGCCGCCGTGCCGGCTCCCAAGCGGGAACCAACCCGGCCCAAGCCGCCGACTGCTTCAGCCGCCGTGCCGGAACCCAACCGGGAACCGGCCCGGCCCCAACCGCCGACCGCCTCCACCGCCGTACCGGTACCCACCCGGGAATCGGTGCGGCCTTCTTCGCACCATGATGGCCACCTTACAGTGGTTGTCATAGGGGTCCCGAGGGACCTTCCATCCCGCTTCGTGCTGGATGCCGCACGCCGACTTTGGCCCTCTGCAGTAAAGGCCAACCGATTCACATCACCTCGGGGACCCACATCGCTAGTCCGCCTCCACCTGGGGTCTGCGCCTGAAGCCGAAGCTGCCTTGACATCACGCCTGCCCTTGTTAGGGCAACAGCTACGTGTCGAGGCTAGCAGAAGCGAACGTCCGGTCCCCTGCCGACGCTGCTGCACCTACGGACATCGTTCGGAGGATTGCCACGCCGCACCGAAGTGCCACTACTGTGGGGCAAGCTCGCTCACAGCCGCTTGCTCCAACCATGATCTACGCCGTCGACGCCGCTACTGCGCTACCTGCTCCGGGAACTCGCACTAAACAGGGCAAGCCAAGTGCCCCCTGTATCCCCGGAGTAGGCCTACACCTCCACAAAACACACAGAAGCACCACCAACCATCACCACCACCAGACTCGACACCGAACACTTCACCGACGGACACCTTTCTGAAGGACGCCGCAGAATCCATAAAGCAGAACATCGCCACCATCCAGGCGGCTACACACCAACTCGGCCTCCGTCTCGAGGAACTTCAGAGGGAAACCAAAGAACGACTCGCAGCATTGGAGGCCAAGCACCAGGACTCAGATCGAGTTGCAGGTGAAAACGGCGCGGTGCTTGCGTCCATCCAGCGCCAGCTGGACCGCACAGAGAGCCACCTCGTCCATCCACCTTCCGAGGACAGCGACGACCAGTGCCCGCGGCTGGGGTCTCTTGAGGCTTCGGTCGTGGGTGTCCGAGAGCTGCAGCACCAACTTCACCAATCAATATCGAAGCAATTACACGACCTTCAGACAGGACTTACCAAGGACATTCTCTCCTACATCGCTACCGGTCCAGCCCCCAGGGGAAGGAAGAACCGGTAGTGCCGTCATCATCACCACAGGGAGAGAGTGGCAGCTCTCCCTACACTTCCAATCCCATGTTTCACCAACAACTCCCAACCACCCACAATTTCCTCAACTCCTCACCTATAATTCGCTACGGGGGCCGGCTGGGCCTCGGTCAAGCCGGTCTACTAGCACAACCCTCACCCCTGGCGGCCGCACAGCGGGCCAGTTCACCTTTACCTTTTACTGCGCGGGTGCAACAGCGGTACCGCAGTATCCTTACCTTCCAATACCGGTGGAGGGGTTTCTTTAGTCGGTAGGCCCATCCTGGGAGACCCCGACACTCCGGGCTTGCCAGCCCGGGTTAGTCCTTAAGGTGGATTTTTCCCCTCCACTTGAAACTAAAAAAAAAAAAAAAAAAAAAAAAAAATCTTCTTCGACTCGACACATGGCAAAGAAGAAACTCCGCAGAGCCGCAGCTGCTAAGGCAGCAACAGTCGCCTCTTCCCCGGCAGCCGCCGAGGAGGCAGCATCTCCGAAGCCATTGGTCGCGGCAAGCCCTATTTCGCCGCCGACCGCCACCGCAGTCTCGCCGCAACTGCAGCCGCAGTTGCCGCCCTCACCGCTGCCACCGACGTCTCCACTCAGCTCCACGACGCCGCCACCCCGGTTCAGTGCTGTGGTACGGGGGGTCCCTAGGGACCTTTCCACCCGGTATCTGCTCACCGCCGTGCAGTCGCGGTGGTCTTCTTGCTTGAGGGCCACCCGCATATACTGCGACCGGGGGCCAACGCCGCTCGTTCGTCTTGAGTTACAGGACCAGGCTGACTTGGAAGCTGCCTTGGCATCAGGGTTGCCCTTATTAGGGCGACTGCTGGTCGTCGAGGCTAGCCGACAGGAACGCCATCGGCCCTGCCGACGCTGCTGTGCTTACGGTCACACAGCTGAAGTCTGCTCTTCGCCACCGAGATGCCACTACTGTGGTACCAACACCACCACCGCCGAGTGCACTGGGCACGATCTCCGCCGTCGCCGCCCGTTCTGTGCCACCTGTCGTGGTACAGGCCACTTCACAGGGCAAGCCCAGTGCCCTCTCTACCCCAGGAGCAAACCACTACTACCACCCCCCCCGGACTACACCACCGCCGACCATTATCGACACCACACCACCTGCACCCTCGTTAGACGCAGCGACACGGGACGCCATTCAGGATCTCCACGCGGAGATCTTGAACGTCGGCGCCCGTTTAGCTGCCCTTGAAGAGGTGTGCAGTGTCATCACTGAAAAGGTACAGGATCTTCAAGCTGCCACCACCGCCGCCATCGCCACACTGCAGTCCACCATCGCTGAGCTGTCCAGCCGGGTAGCCAGTCTTCAGCCGCAGCCTCAGCAGGACCTCCAACCGCAGCAGCTCCACTCCGCCGAACGGCCCCACTCCAGGGACCAATCACACATCGGGGCTGTTACAAGACCCGGACCTGAGTCTTGGATTCTTCGTTCACGGCAGTTACGACTGGAGAAGAACCAACACTAGCTCCAACTCAATCCTTCACCCTCTAATTCCTCTACTCCTCTCCCTGAATATTCCGCAGTGACAGTCTGGGCCTCGGTCAAGTCTGTCTCCCGGTCTTCATTTCACCCCTCTGACTGCACCCTGCAGTCAGTTAAATTATCGCCTTGAATCCGCGGGTGCAATCATGCGGTACCGCCTCTCCTTACTTCCTTCTAATACCGGTGGAGGGGTTTTTTAGTCGGTATGCCCACATGGGAGACCCCGACACTCCGGGCTTGCCCGGGTCAGTCCATAAGGTGGATTTTTCCCCTCCACTCGAAACTAAAAGAAAAAAAATCTTCGACTCAGTGAGAGAGGACCCGCGCAGAGATGACGAAGAAAGGTCGCCGTAAGAAGAAGAGTACCACCGCAACCTCACCGTCATCCACACCTGAACCGGGTGAGTCGCCGCCGCCATCACCGAGGAATGGCAGAGCGTTTTGGACGGCTTCCCCGGCTTTAGCTCCCGCTCTTGCGGGGCAACCGCCAACGCAATCGCCGGTCGCCGCTGTCTCAAGCTCCCGGCAACTGCTACCGCAGTTGCCGGCCTCAGCGCCACCTTCACTTCCGTCCACCGCCGCTTTTTCAGAACCCGAAAGGAATCCGACGTCGACGCTGCCTTCGACAGCAACTCCAGCTCCTGTTTCATCTCCATCATCCCAGACACCGCAGCACACACAAACTCTGACCGCCACGCCGAAGTTGGACCCCTTGCCGTTTGCTGGACTACTGCGATCCACCGCCGCCCTGACCAAGCCTTGCTCTACTCAGCCGCCGCAGCCCAGCCAACCTGTGCTTCCTGCGAGGCACAGCGCGGTGATCCGGGGAGTTCCGCTGGACCTCCCCCACCGCTTCATCACCGCAGCAGCTCGGCACCAGTGGCCCTCAGTGATACGGGCTTCCCGCATCACTAGCTCGAGGGGTCCAACACCATTGGTGCGCCTCGAACTCGCCGACGCAGTAGACTACACTGCAGCCTTGGCTGACGGTCTGCTCATCTGTGGGCGCCGCCACACAGTTGAGGCTAGCAGAGGTAGTCGCCAGCTCCCATGTCGCCGCTGCTGTGCATTCGGCCACACCGCCGATGCTTGCAGTGCTGCACCGCGCTGCCACTACTGTGGCTTCCGCAGCCTCACTGCCGAGTGCACAGCCCATGATCTTCGTCGCCGCCGCAGGTACTGCGCGACGTGTGATGGCTTCGGCCATTTCACGGGCCAAGCGCAGTGCCCGCTCCACCCAAGTAGACGCCGACCACCGCACCCATGCCCAGTCAACGCCGCATCACCTCCAGCAGCCACTACAAGTTCACCAGCCATCACCAACACTCCACCGCAACCAGCAACAGCAGCGCCATCAGACAGCTCCATGAAGGATGCCGTGCAGGACCTTCATTCCGAGGTCCTGCACATCAGCGCCCGATTGGCTCTACTGGAGGAGGCGCTGACTGCCATCACCGCCGCCATCACCGAGACACAAAGTACAACACCACGCAGACTACACGACATTGAGGCCGGAATCCAGGACCTACAGCAGATGACCACCGCAACAGCAAATACACTAAGGACCTTCACCACTAACTACACATCACAACTCAACGCACCAGCCATTCAAAAATTCCTGGACGAAGGCCTCTCTAGACTGACCACCACACTAAACACCAAACTTCTGACCTGCACACCTGACACCAAACACAGCACGCACACACCCACAAACAGACTACAGACGTGAACATCCAGACTGCACTGACATTCTCCCCGTTCATTACCCCAACACTTACGGAACTTCTTACACCACTTGACCACAGGACTCCACCACAAACCAACGACCTGGACCAACCAGACGAAAATTTCCCTCCCCTAAGCCACACACACAATGACAAGCCTTTATCAAGGTCAAAAAAGAAAAATAGTAACAAATAAAGATAACACCCACAACTCCCTTTAGACCTTCCTTAACTCCCCGGGTGGCAGACAGGGCCTCGGTCATGTCTGTCACCCGGAACCTTCTTTCCACTTCTGCTGAGCTGCCGCTTAGTTCGGCCAGCAGTAAACTCCCGCACTATCGAGGGTGCTCAGCGGAACCTCACCATCCCGGAACATCTCCTTTGAACCCGTAAAACATCCTTCCCATTCCCGCACTTCACCTAATGGCGAAATAAGCCATTCTTTCTACCCTCCAACTCTCTCTCTGTCTCCCCTTTCCAAAAAAAAAAAAAAAAAAAATCTTCGACTCGCCAAGATGGCCAAGAAGAGACAGCGCAGACTCGCCGCTGCTAAGGCAGCACCCGACGCCTCTTCCTCGACAGCCACCGAGGAGGCAGCACCTCCGTTGCAACCGGTCCCGGCAAGCCCTGCTTCGCCGCCGGCCGCCACCACACCCTCGCCGCAACTGCTGCCGCAGTTGCCGCCATCACCAACATCATCTCCGCCGAGCTCCACACCGCCGCCCCGGTTCAGTGCCGTGGTACGGGGGGTCCCTCGGGACCTTTCCACCCGTCATCTGCTCACCGCCGTGCAGTCGCGGTGGCCTTCATGCTTAAGGGCCACCCGCATTTTCTGCGACCGGGGGCCAACTCCGTTGGTAAGAGTGGAGCTTCAGGACCCGGCTGACCTTGAAGCTGCTTTGACATCAGGGTTGCCCTTATTAGGGCGGCTTCTGCCAGTCGAAGTAAGCAGACAGGAACGCCACCGGCCCTGCCGACGCTGCTGCGCCTTCGGGCACAGCCAAGGCTCCTGCACTTCAGCGCCGCGGTGCCATTACTGTGGGACCAGCGTCTTGACGACACAGTGCACTGGGCATGATCTCCGCCGCCGTCGCCGGTTCTGTGCCACCTGCCGTGGCACAGGACACTTTACTGGCCAGGCCCAGTGTCCCCTTTACCCGAGGGACGGGCGCACCACTCCGCAGCCAGTACGATCACCGCAGACCCAACACACAGACGCCACACCACCTCCAGCTCTATTGACACAGCGACGCGTGATGCCATTCAGGACCTTCATGCGGAGATCCTGAATATCGGCGCTCGCTTAGCTGCGTTAGAAGAGGCCTTCACCAGCGTCATCTCCAGGAAGCTGCTGGACCTGCAAGCTGCCACCACCGCCGCCATCTCCACTCTGCAGTCCTCCACCGCTGAGCTGTCCAACCGGATAGCCAGTGTCCAAGCGCAGCTACAGCAGGACCACCCAAATCAGCAGCACCATTCCGCCGACCAGTTTCCATACAACAACCCGCTATACACAACTCCAATTTCAACAAACGCTTTATACAGGTCCCAGCAAGGACGACGACTCCGAAAACACCAGCAGATCCACTCAGAACACTGAGTAAATTCACCGTAAATCACCATTCATCTTCACCAACCACTTCTCCAGAGGGGCACTCAGGGCGCAAGTCATGTGTGTCCACTGGCTAAATTCACTATCACTCGCTGTTACTGCCACTGGCAGGCAGCAATCACTATCACCAGAAATGCGCAGGTGCTTAATGCGGTACTGCACCAGAGAGGCATGGGCCTCCTACTTCCGGTGGGGGTTTTTTGTGAGTAGTGCCACCCTGGTTCGAGTCCACGGTGGGGAGTCTCACACTCCCAGGCTTGCCTGGGGTTAGGGCGTTAGTTGCCTTTTCCCCCATCATCAATAAAAAAAAATAATCAAGAGCGAAAACAAGCTGACGAAATTATTAACATGTAAGAGGAAGTATTAAATTTGGTCGGTGAAATCCCTGATTTGAGCACTCTCGATGTCGCTCACAGGAATGTTACAATGGACTGTACTTAGAACTTTTAAAGAACAGTTATTGGGTCGATATTACACCCAGCGAGTGGCTACCTCGTCAGTTTGCACAACATCCAGATTTTGTGACAAATGTGTAGGTGATACACGAGGCCTGCTTCACGTGAAGTGGCGCTACGAACAGGTGGGTGTGAAAAACCCGAGAATTGTACAACGGAATTTTCAGCATAGAATTATCGATTAACGTTTGGGCGGCATAATTTGAGATCATCTTATTGAATCATTCGTCCTTCCATTGCACTGACTGGTATAGGAAATTGGCGGTTTTTGAAATACTAATTGCCTAGTCTGTTGGACGGCACCCCGTTGGAGATAAGGAGGGAGATGTGGTTCCTTCAATAAGGTGTACCACCACACATCACGCCTGCAATCCGTCGTCACTTGAGGAAGGCTTTTCCAAACCGTTGGATCGGTCGTTTTGGACCTGTGGCTTGGCCTGCCAAATCATCAGACTTGAATCCCATAGACTTTTATTTCTGGGGATGAAAAACAAAGTGTACCGGGTGAAATAGAAACTGCTGACGAGATGCATCAGCTTATTTTCTTATTTTCTTAGAAGCTGAGACAATGAGAAAAAACCCAGGGGTCTTTGCCAGGATGCGTCAGAACTGGTTAAGAAAGTGTGAAGCCTGTTTACAAGCAAATTGGGACACTTTCCATATAATCTTATTTCAAATTTACATTCTGGAGACAAGTTCAGAGAATTTCAATCAATCCCAATCCTTTCGCATTCTTGTAAATGCTAATGTTTCTAAAGCTACCAAGTAAATAATGGTAGTCGGCGACTGTGGAATTCATTATTAAGCAAAAAGAAAAATGTCAATTTTGTTCACCTACGATGTTTTAAATATTTTGATATGTCACATATACTCTGCAAACAAATCTTATCAATGACGTTAGTATTGCACATTTCACTAACTCGAGTTTTTTTTTTTTTTTTTTTTTTTTTTTTTTTGTGGTACTCATAAGCTTATTGTAAATCTTATTGGAGTAACTATTGGCGAAAGTACTTCTAAAGCTTCTGCATTGTGTTATACAGATTCCCTTTGTTAGATTGATAATTAGGTGCGGGTGCTGGCACACTAGTCCCATTTTAAAACGGATATATTAAGAATTAAATAGAAGCGTAAACTTTCCAGTTGGCAAAACCCTAAGAAATTGCACATGAACTTCCTTTAAGTATATTGCAGTGGAGTGTAAACTCACATTATAAATTATCATTTACTTAAGGTTTAACAAGTATTAGTAACACATTGTTATATTGAACATAGAATAATGGTGATAACGTAAGAGGTGTGTCGCATTAGAATGACATAACTTCCGAAATGCTTATTTTCATTTAAAGTAAAGAATTGCAATGTCACACTAATGTCACTGCAGTATGACATTGCGTAATAATTAAATGTGCCTTTTAAACTAGTACATACATAGGCATTATGTGTACACAAATCTTAGAACTGTTTAATATCAGTAATATTCCACCTGAGTTCGCCACCTTATCATGGCATAATCCTATCAAAGAGAACAGGCTACATATTCAAACTTTTAAATATATCAAATAAAAATTACGTGGGGATGTAGAATTCAAAGTAACGTTTACACACGGTACAGTGCACAATAATCTGCCTTTTTCCCGGAATTTTCTGGTGTCTCGCGCCCTAGCGCCAAAACATCTGAATTTGATACATGACCAACGTTACTGAACTTGTTTTTATTGAGTGTTAGAATAATTCAGCGCCGCCAATAGAATCAGACTATTCAATCAAGCTGCACTAAGTTGCCAAATACTCCTACTTTTAAACGCAATTACCTAGTCTCACCTCCTTCAGCCTGCAGAATTATTTCACTTCCATGTGTGTGTGTGTGTGTGTGTGTGTGCGCGCGCGTATACACGCAGGATTTATATATACACACACTACCGTTCAAAAGTTTGATTTGTCGAAACAAATGAATAAAAAGACATAGTTTGTAGTCACAACAGTATATTTAATGAAAATCAGCAATACATGTTTGATTTTTCTTTCTTCAAAGTAACCTCCCCTTGCTTTAATTACAGCTGCGCAAACTCTGGGCATTCTTTCTATTAAGTGCGCCAGTGTATCTGCAGAAATACTCTCCATATGTTGTGCATATGACTCCACAATACATTTACATTAGTGGTTTGTTTCTTTCTTACCTCTTTGTCCACATGATCCCAAAGTAGTTCAATAGGATTGCAGTCAGGACTTCGAGGGGGCCAAACCAAGTTCTTCAAGACTTGTGTCTCTTCCAATCGTTTAACGTATCTTCTACAGAGTAAAATGTATGCTTAGGATCATTGTCCTGCTGCAGAATGAACCCCTTGTCAATTAACGGCATCCCAGATGGTTTGGCATGGCGTTGAAAAATATTGTGATATACTCCTTCATCATTCCTTCTATTTTCACAATATCGCCTGTCCTATTGCTAGCAAAACAACCCCATACCAGCAACGAACCACCTCCGTGCTTGACTGTAGGGGATATGCACTGAGGTGCCATGCGTTCACCTTTTGCACGTCGAACAAACTGGCGACATTTTGAGCCAAATAGCTCAAACTTAGATTCATCAATAAATAGTACCTTTTTTCACCGATCAACAATCCAGCTTACATGTCGCTTGGCCCATTGTAATCTTTTCCGTTTATTGACAGCTCCCAATAGGGGTTTCTTTGCCGCAATGCAACCCTTCAGATGTGCATCCTGAAGTCTCTCTTCACTGTAGAAACACTCACAGATTCATCCCTCAACTGGTTCAGCTCTGCTGTCAGCATGGGTGCTGCTTTGAAACGATCACGTTTGCAGGTCACTATTTATCCTCACTTTTTGAGGTCACCCTAGTCCTCCCCTTTCGATAACGATCCTCATTGCTATTTGTAGGTACATACCTCTTTACAATGTAATGGACACTTCCCAAGGAAACGTATTCTTGTGTGGCAATTTGACGCATGGCGTGGCTTGCTTTATGTAAGCTGGCTATTGCAGCACGTTTTTCTGCTGAAAGCTCCCTTCTTTTACCCATTTCAGAGTTTTCAATTGCTCAATAACAATATGTACCATTCACCTGCTTATGAAGCACTGAAGTACTGTTCGCATCCAATACTTATGTACAAATGTCTGTGAATGACATCTAGGGAATCACAGACATACTATGACATCCAAAACAAAATTAGGGTAATTGTTCCTATAAGGGCCAACAAATGCTAAGTTTTCAAAATGCACATAATTGATAAACAAAACGTAGCATAGCAAATTTCAATTATCTCCATGGATTTCTACCATTTATAATATGACATTGACTTTGTCTGGCGTTATACACTTATTAATTGCAGCAAAACAGGCTGTTCAAAAACTTTTGAGCGGAGTGTGTATGTATATATATATATAATACTGAGTATGGCTTCTTTCGGAGGCGAAGTATAGCCAGTGATCCCATGTCGTAGATTTACGGCACTTAAAAGAACCTCAAGCTTGATAAAGTGGCCTCTGAGCAAAATTAAGCGGTCTTTTACGCCCAATATAGAATGGTACTATAAGAACCATAGCAGTTAAAGAGTATCCATAAATAAAACTCAATTTCAATTCCAATTTGTATCCAAGATGTACAAAGAGAATCTCTGGAAGTTTCGTTTTGCGTGTTTGGGTTGCGCGTATCGTTTGTTTTTGTTAAGCGCAGTTAAATGATAACAGCATAAGAGTACGTTTAGCTGATTTTATGGCTGGAAGGGTTGCAATCTGTTACGTCTATACAACGACGTTTTAGCCGCTTACGAGGAAAAGCATTCGATTCTGGGTGAATAAACTGAGAATCCCAGGTAGTCTTTTTGGGGGTAAAATTTCTTGGAAATGTATGGATGGATCTTCAAAGAAAGATCGATGGCAATAGAAAAGCATTCTGGCGAAATCCACGTGCTGAGTTCAACACTTGCACAAAAGGCTCCGTCCAAGGGCATACAAGGGTCAAATTGCCCGTCTCTGTAATGTGGGGAAACGTGTCTGCCATACAATCAAGAGGACATGAATTTGGATATCAGTTAGGGAGAGTTACTTGGATAAGGCTTTTCCGGGGTTTCCCTTGTTCTAAGAAGAGGGATGTCAAGTAATTTTAAGTTCCTACAGCCCCCAAGTCATTTGAGCATGATTTAACCGATTTCATTCATCCTTGGATATGACGTATCAGGTTAAATATCGTTAACCTACAAAAAAAGTCAAATGATTCACATAATAAAACTCAGTGACAAAGATGTACTATGTTCTTAGTATTAGAAATGCTACAAGGATTGATGAGTCACCCGGCTACTTCCAAAATTTGTGTTTCTCTTATGTAACGACGTTTTCTGTTAGTGGAATTGTAAACATATACAAATGCATGCTTGTGACTCGGCTAGCCACAAAACATACTGAACTTGCCTTACCACTGTCGCCATTTTAACCGAGCATAACAAAAACAAGAGATACGTGGAACTTTGCCAACCACAAAACAAAGCTTCTTTATACTCTTGTAGTGATATAACTGTATATCAATTAGTCTGCAAGATATTAATTTTTATTTTGGATACCTCCCATCCGGATACCCGGAATTTGCTTTTAGTATTCTCGCTGTCTGGTACACTGAATTTTCTGCCACCAGGGGCGAGCCATTTCGAGATATAATGTAAGACTTGACTGGACCAGCAATATTGTCGAGACCCTTTTGAATCGATGTAAATTTACGACCTTCCCCTGTTCTAGTCACCTATAAATGGTGAGGACCACTAGACTCGACTTCTTTCCGTTCACTTTGGATTATTTTTAGTTTTGTTGCTCGCCATGGCGATTAAATCCTCCACCATTGCAACTGTCTCCGATGGTATACTCAAATCCTCATCTCTCAATATTTTAGTCACTTGCAGGAACTTTGCAGCTAATGCAATGGCCCCTCCCCAGGACTGACCTTTATCAGCGAATACTAGTACAGCCCTATATGACACTAAATGCTGCATTATCCAGTCACCTTCTGCCAGTCACTGCCCTTCGCCATCCCGCGCAACGGTATCCTTTAAACTGTGTTCAAGGAGGTATCTTGGCAGTTAGGAAAACACGCTTGAGGACCAAAGTTGATCGGGCGTTTGCATGAGTCCTCTCACCTCTTATAAGAACCAATCGATAGTGTGGTTCAATATTTCAGCCGATCCCGTATTTACGTAGTATGTCCCTGGGAGTAAAAGAGCTCCCATGGTATATCTAAGTAAATCATATAACATATGCGATACTTTCGTACGTAAATGCAAGAAAGTTTACCTTTGGCATGCCGTTACTATTTTATCCTGATAAAAGATTTTAAACTTGAAACTCATTCAGTGTTAGTTAAAGTGTTACATTAACTGTAAATAACATTGTATGATCGAAGTTTGAGTTCAATTTCAAGCATTGAAACTGCCGACATATGTTTCCTTGGTATGTGAGATGGAGGTCCTTTAAATTTCTTTTCGACAGCAATCTTGTGGTAATAACCCCAATCAGGAGCGAAGATACCACTTATTTTTATATTAACTCTAATATGTTGTATCTGGTCCCAATACGCATAGGATGACGTAAAAGCTCAACAACATAATCGTATATCCATATTCAGTTTCAAAATCAACAGCCATTTTAACTAGGTACTGATGGGGAAAACAGCCCACTGATTGTTCAGTGTTCATGTGGTAGAAATACAGGTGCCCATATCGAAGTATCTATATGTTAGTGCAATTAAATTACGCTTGAACGTCTAAAGATACATTTTACGCAAAAGAAGTTCGTATGAAAAATTTTCATTATTCTTTTCTAAAAGCACATGTAAACTATTTAACAAAACAAAATTGAAAAATCTCAGAATGTCCTAGACTACACAAAAATGTATATGAAAAGAACTCTTATGGTACAATATCTATCATGTAAAACAGAATCCTTGACTAGCGGTATTTCCTGGCCGGCTGCGTGTCTTCGGAAATAGGGAGTCATCCAATTTCTACATCCATGCCAGAGCTTCAGCTTAATATGGTGAAAACCAAGAGGCCCATATCTAAATACAAGAGTTAACCAAGAGGCCCATGAGTATTTAAACAAAACAGATCAATTGTGTAAATGACATATAAACTTAATTCTTGGAAAGATTCTAAGTATCCGCTTTTTGAAACAAACTCTTTTTATTCGTTGTGTAATATGCGGTGTTACATCTATTGCTTTAAAGCACGCATTGTTATCATAAGCTTTAATTGCAATTTGTGTTTTAACATACGTAAATATAAAATATTAATTGAAACGAATGTATTATAAAATTAACTTCTTAATTATCAATTTATCACCAGTGATCAGCATTATTTAAACCACCCACATAATTTATAATGGCTATTTTTATTAATTACTAAGCTAGCCAGTAAACATTGACATAAGATATATGCTGAGTGAAATTTTACTCACCATTTGAGAATTCCATTGCGATAGATGAAGAATGCAATGCCAGCAGCACCCAGAGATATAATGCTAAAGAGGATCCCAAGTATCATTCCAATAGGTACCTCACTATCTGCATTAAGAAAGAAAAACATGAAGGTTGACTTTTAAGTTGTAGTTTTGTTCAACATGGCGCAGAACTGCAATCATGGGAGAATGCGATCCACGCTAAATCATTGAACCACGTAAAATTAAATAAGAGACAAATGAGACCGACTGCTGTCCAGAAAGGGAATACAACTGGGGATTATTCTGCTTTACGTAACGGCATTATTTATTTTGATTCTGTGCTCGGCCGAAGATGATTTTGTCTATATATGGGTGGGTATAGCTTTTTATTTTTGCCTCCAGCACCACTCTCTCGCTCGCTCTCTCTTTCTCTCTCTCTCTCTCTCTCTCATATACACATCTCTAATTAGCTTAAGAACATATTTATTAATGTATAGTTTCTGAATTTTTGAGATATAGTTCAAATTATATAAAATTTAGTTTCTGGACATTTATGATCTATTTCAAGTTATGTAACATTTACTTGCATGCATCAAATCTTAAAAGCATTAAACTAAGGCATAATTCCTATATTTTTGTGTTATATATACCTGTTGTTAAATATAGCGGCATTCCTGAAGGTCGTGTTTACTTTTAACCTGAGCCTTACATGTATATTTCAGTTTGCTGAGAACTCAGACTTTTATAACCGGCATTTTCTATTTGAAACCATTTGTTTCTATGTTTAAAGAGACATAGAATCGTCTTTTGGGCATTCATGTTGGAGCAACCTCTTCCAGGTAAAGAATTGCCACTGCGCAACTTAATGTTTTGCTCTTGTACCGCCTCACTCCTCTAGCTACGCAAGAGTTATAGGCCGGCCAAGCCGAGTGCAGTCCTACTCTGGGAGCGGAGAGCAGGTGAACTAACGTGATGAGGCAATACGACTTCATGCATACGTCATGAAATGCTGTACAGACTGGATTACTTCACTAGCACGCCACGTAGTATTCAGTGTTATTTATAATGTTCTTAAATTTGTGACGAAGAGAAGAAAGAAGCTCAGAAAATGCCTATTACAAATGAACTTGCCGCTTCTGCCGGTTAGAATAAAACGATATACAAGATCATAAAGGAGGGTCGGCTTGAAGAAGGTGGGACGAGCAAAATTACATCACTTCTCAAGATTTGTAAACCTCTTACGACAAGGTAGTTTTGAACGGTATAGACGAGTGTGTCATTAGAAGAAAATATCAGGAGTATTGCGAGGTTAAAAAGAAATCCCTGCGAAACTTGTTGAACTTTTGCAAGAAGGAGATTAATTTATTTAGATGTAAAAAACGCTTAGGAAAATATTGAAATTTAAAAAGTGTAAAGATAAACGGAGTTTTCTGAGAGAACGCTCTGACGTAGTGGTTCAAAGATTTATGTATAAGATTTTATATTTCTTAGAATGCTGTTTGGTCAGTAACAGCAAATGACTAGAAAAACTAGGTTCAGAAGGTGAAAAATATTCAAAAACATGTTGAAATAGAGATGTGCTAATCGAAGAAGAAATGGAAAGCATAATAATCAATCCAAGATTTGACAGCAATGCTGAACCGGGAGAAGAAACGGCCACTGGATCGAATACCGACACGGCAAATGAGGGAAATTTCATGGAATAATGAAGAAAGCACAAAGACTTTACCAATGGAGCATTTTCACAAACTCAGTCCAGTTCCTTTGTACAGGATATTCGTAGGCTATTTTAATATTTCTCGTCGTAGCCATATACTTTCCTTTAATGATTTGCTAGGAGTAAACCTTGAGTAATATATTGCTGAGCTTTCTTTGGATGAAAGGATGAACGAATGGACCATTGGAGGTATAAAGACACAAATGGGAGATTTAATTAATTTCTTTCCTTGGTATTTTAATACATGCAGCGCCTGACTGTGACCTAGTTAAAGTAAACAGCGAATGAGCATACCAGGAGTTCAATACTATCATCATTTAGAGTTTCTGAAATATAGATACTTACTCATAAATAACAAAATGGAAAATTATTTTAGAAGCTTGCTGGGATGGTCGTCCTCCGTGGTGTAGGAATTACTATGCTAGCCTCTAAAGACTGCTGGTTCAAACCTGGAGGAGAGCGCTGGACTTTTTTCGGAGCAAAAATCATTGGCATAGCTTCTTTCGGAAGGAAAAAAACCCGGTGGTCCCGTGTAATGTTTGAAAAGCCCATACTTGAAATAAGAGGGTTCCTGGGCAAAATTCTGCCAATTCGCATCCGCAAGTCGTGATTTCGTCCTACAGTGTCATCTGTGAGTGAAGAGCCCCTATTCACCATAGCGGCGCACTCAGGACCATAAATTCAAATCCGGTCACAGAAACGTCGTAACGATGCCCTGTGCTCCACTTAGGAGTTACAGGAAATAACTATTAATGAGGTGAGCACTGATTTTAAGTTGGGAGTGATCAACCCGAAGGTTCTGTGTTTTCAGCATTCCTCAGATGATAGTTTGGGTTTCTGGATATTGTTTTTCGTGGTCCACCTAGATTTGATTTAAACTGAGTACCTGGTCTTTTAAAATATGCGAAAAATAATGTCAAATCAGTTGCATGATAATATATTAACTCTCGGCGCTTCAGTTTTACTGATTCCCAATTTTATGCACATTTCATATAGTGCAATTAAAATAGACAGTGCAATAGAATGTAATCAATTTTTCTTCCCAATATAATTTAAACTTTGTTGTAAGCCTATAAGGACACATTTTCTAAAGTCATGAACCAAGTTTCGGTTCAAGGGTTTTGCTCAAGCTGTGCACAGCTTTTCCCCTGTCCTTTCAAATTAGCCTTCATTGCACATAGCACATTTTGCCATTGGCGTCCTTTAGGAAGGTGCACCTAACAAAACCTCCTAAGGGCCATTTTTCTAAAAGAGTTTTCATCTCTAAAAATTAAGGTGATGCATCTTTGAAATTTTACCAAAATTGTGAAAACTAAATAGTTAGTTTCCATAACAAAATGATATGAATCCTTAACTTTAAGAAAATATATCGTTTTTCCCACTTGGCGCACTTATACTACCAATTAACCGAAGCTGTATAGAGTAGGCGCGTGCTTATTAATAAGCACTCTTAACATTACATCAAAATGTTCCACACGATGCATTTTTTGCCAATTTGTTTCGGAATTTCTATTTTGCCTCTCAAATGCACAATAAAATTGTCTTATTAGTTTTTGAAATAATGCTCAAATTTCTAAAAAAGATATTAAGGTTTTAAAAATGAAGACTACGAAAAGTTCTAATTTTTCTCCGCTAATTAGAACTATTATAAAAGAATATAATATGATAGATTCCTATGTAAACTTATGTTTTGTTTGTGAGCATTTATAATAATGCAACACATAGGCCACTGTAATCAGAAAAATGGATTTGAACAGTAAAAGTTAAATTTTAAATAACTGCAATCTATAATTTTGATACCTTGTAAAACTATTACCATTATTATGTATATATATGTATATATATATACACACAAATGCTATAATATATAAAAAGAAAAAAAGAAACTAGTAATAGTGAAGTAACACAAATATTAATATAACAACTGATAATTTATTAATAATTGTAATATTAACATCAATGTTAGCTTGCATTTTACTAGACACATATAGCTCAATATTAAATAGTACAAAAGATGTGTCTTGTTTCATAATTATTAAGGCAGAAAAGACCGGATATCTCATTCTGGTAATGATAATTTATTTCAGTATTTAGCATTCATATGTACAATGCAATAGGTTTCGTCAGCAAATGATTAAAATTCAGCCATGTTTCAGTATTATTGTATGCTACAAAAATAATTTCATTAATATATTTAAATATATTATATATTTATTTTAATACTAATTATAAAAGGATTTGCATTCACAATTTCTTACATTTAAAGGTAATTTATTATCTAATTTCACTCCAAGATACAGATGAGAATCAAACGATTTCTGTAAGCGAGGTTTATGTGGCAACATGTTATTTCTACTCCTTGTATCACGGGTATGTACCTCATCTGTCTTTTGGAGATGAACAAAATTCAAGCATACTAATACGTACAAAGAAGAAAACATGTTATTCGCTTACCACTAAAAGAAAAACCTAACAGCGTGCCTCATAACCTGTTACTTTGTTCTGTACAATTCCTAAGCAACTGTTTACAGAAATTCAGGCTTATGCTTACCTGTTACAAAATAAAACAGCTGGGAATCTTGGTAACCGCCATATGTAAACGCACGAATCTTCACTGAGTAGTTGGTATCCGCTCTAAGCTCTCCATTACAATATGTTCCGGGATTTGTGCATTCATCTGTTCCTAATGTAAATGTACTTTGCTTTACATCGAAATATAACCCTGATCTGCCTGGAGAACCTGAAATGTTAAAAATATATGTACCAGGTTTGAAGATTTACGTCATAGTTGCATACAAGAGTTTAAGAATATAATTTCAGTGTCTGTGTTAACAACTGTGAGATATTTAATAGGACAACTCAGTAAGTATCCGTGTTTAAAAAAATCTTCTGTGTTTCATTCACATGACTTTATCTATCTCATACTATTTTTACAAAATATTATTCTTTTATCTACATCATAATAATCAAAATAAGTATTAGCAGACTTTGTTTTATTACTTGCTTCCTTGTGAGTGAAGGGAAATAACGCAATGCACTAGGCTAAAGCGATATTCATATACTTTAAAAGCTGTTAAACAATTGAAATTCGGTTTCCTTTTACATGTCCAGAAGTAAAACAGAAGCAATAAGAAACGAAAGGTTACTTCACATTTGAGAAAAGTTTAAGTAGCTTAAAAATGTAACCAATAACTGTACGGTTAACTGTACATAAAATGCATATGACAAATTGAGTACTTTAATTAGATTATATTCTTTGCGTAGTAAGTTTTGTCTATCTCTTACGGTTTACCAGTCATAAAAAGTCATCAAAAATGAAGAAGTATTTAAGGCTATTTCCCGAAAATTCAAGATATACATTTTGTTTACATGAAAATGTCTTAAACCTATGGCATTTTAATAACATCTTTAGAGCCACTTTAAGAAAATCAAAATTTTCGAAAAATGTTCATTATAAAGGGTAGTTAGGGTGGGAAAATTTTCTCAAAAATCTTCGTGTCGCATCCTTGGAAGATACTGAATCTAAATACCAAGTTGGGTATTCAACCGATTTTCGTTTTTTGTGCTATGCTGTCCACAAACACACACTTACACACATTGACCTTTTTCTAAAAAAAAATGCTTATTTTTATTCAGAGATCTTAAAAATTACTTCCGGCAAAATCACAGTATCCAATTTTTGGGTGGAATACAATATCTTCTCTACCTACTATATACATTGTGCATGCATTTATCGATAAAGTACTAGATGATATTGCTAGGGTATATTGGTGTTATCATTTGTGCACTCTCATTTGTTAAAACTCACCAAAGTCAATCTGGCTAGTTCATGGCTAGTTTGGAGACGACAGGCATTTCAGTTAGCCATTCAACGTGCTTTTGCTAAAATGGAAAAAGTGAGTATCGTTCAGTGATTCGCTTTACTTTTGGATCGGAAAACTTGCGAGTTTTGAATGAAAAAGTTCACAATGTGATTCTTGCTGATCGTCCGACGAAAGTTCGTGAAATGGCAGAGGGGACAGATGCGTCGACAAGGCTTGTCATGATAAGTTTGAGATGAAAAAAATTGTCGCTCGATTGCTCTTGGTAGACAACAAGCGGTTACGGGTTTCAATTTCGAACCAAGGCTCTTATGAGTAGAGCTCGGCTTTGGGTTCCGAAGCGCACACAGTCACGAACACACAGAGCAGTCAGCGGTATAAAGAGAGGGTAGTGGGGAGGAGCTTTTAACGTAAACATGCACACTTAGAGGTATAATCTGTTCCAAAAGCAGCTTAGCCGGCTCCAGTGGTCCTTGGTGCGTTTGGCCTCGCAGTTCCTCCGCGAAAGGGTCGCGGGTTCGCATCCTATTATGTGCATGGATATTTAGTGCTGTGTGTTTCTGTGTTTGTGTTCTCTAAGTCATTCTTTCTCTCCTAATGACCAATTATAATACGCCTGAAGGCCAATATGTTAAAAAAGTAGTTCATTACATGTATTTATATTATATGCATCGTTTTCATTCATGAAGTAACACAATAAAACAATTATTTCATACTATGATTAGTAAATAAAAATATTTTGTAGTTTTATATGAAAAAGTATACAGTTTGAAACAAAAACCTGATGTATTCCATTCACATGACTCTATATATCTCTGCAACAAATTATTGTTAAAAAGCTTAGGCTTCTATTTTCTTCATGGTAAAACATTAGCAGAAATAGTCTTATTACTTCCTTCCTTGTAAGTAGAAGCGAAATAAGGGAGTACCATAAGTTAAAGATATAGTCAAAAGCTGGTTGTTATATGACTGAGGTTCCTTTGTTTGTATGGACAGGAGTTGACACATTCCTGTATGAGAAAAGTATAGGTTTTTTTAACACTGAAACTAAAAACAAGGAATATCTTAAAAACGACATACTCTGCGAAAAATGTATATAACATAAATTGTGTGTTTTAATGCGCTCTACATTTTCTGTGCGGTAAACGTTTGTCCATCTCTTACGGTTTAGCAGCTATGCAAAAATCCGTAAAATTCACCCAGAATAAAGTAGTCTTCAGAGACTATTCCCAGAAAATTCAAGATATACATTTTATTTTCAAGTAAATATCTTTAAAAAATACGAGATTTTAATCAAAATCGTTAGAGCCATTTTTAAGAAAATAAACATTTACGAAATTTTTTCCATGTAAAGGGTAGTTTGGGGTGGTGGGATTTTCTTTAAAATCTTCGTGTCGTATCCTTGGAAGACACCAAACTTAAATACCAGGTTTGCTTTTTAACAGGCTTTTCATTTTTGAGCTATGCTGCCCACAAACACACACGCACACACACACATACACACAGACATTTGTCTAAAAATGCTTTTTTTTTTTTTTTTTGGATTCGCGGTTCTCAAAACGTATATTTCCGGTGAAATCTCGGTATCGAATTTTTGGGTGTAATACAATACCTTCTCTGTACACTATGTACATAGTACCTATAGAGAAAGTAAAAAATTCAGGATAATAATGTGCAGAGCTTTGAAAAGACAATGAACCAAGTCAACCAAACTCAATCAAAATTCAATGTAACGAATTACAAAAAACTTCTTTATTGTATCGAAAGAAAAGACTCTTCTCCTGTCACTCAAAATTTGTTTGAATTATCCACAAGTTTTTTCAGCGTCGAACGCCCACCCTTTCGTATTTTCGACATTTTTCAATCTGCGCTCTCTTTTAGAGTTCACTGGTTTATCTACTAGCAGGACAGCCAGGCAGTGTGCAATGCTAGATAGCATAACACGTTTGGAAGCGGGCTGCAGAGATCACACCTACTCCATCTGGTTCTGTTATACTCTGTGTGCACCGAGCCTATACTTACGAGTTAGCGGGATGCACTATTTGGATACTGTGAAACAAGTTTACTAATATAAATTAAAATATTATTTAAATGTAATTAGCTTGGTATGTTCGTTTGTTGGCAGTAAAGGGAGAACCATTTTCAAGTCAGGTATGAAGCAACTCTTCCTATCTGATTCGTTTATTTTATGGTATTTTAAGGATATATATGTTTTATAGAAGGTTTATAAAGCAGAGGATCATCCTACTACCAACACACAAGAACTCCAAATTTATGAAGTAACTAGCTGAAATACCCAGCCTTGCCCCTGTTTTGATGGTTTATCCGTAACACATTTAGCCTTGTTCAATACCTGTACGTTTCTTCAGGCGCATTTATAAATTATTTAACAACACACTCTAACAAATGGCTTAAAACGTAAGACACTACAAAAAAAGAAAGGTAACTGATAAAACAATACGCAAAAGTACGGTTGAACAACCACAAATATCACAATGATGGTTTCTTGTGAGTGCTGCTCTGAAGGACTCGTCGATATTTTTCAGAGAAAATCTCAGATAGGAAGAAGTAATACCAGTTTAAGTAATGCCAATGTTGTTTGTTCTCAGGAACCAGCATACATAAAAATACTAAGAAAACGCAAGAAAGAAGAAAAAAAAACAACGAAACCTATAAAAGAGAAGAGGAAGAAGAAGAGATGTCTCGTCTGATTTGATGCTATTACTGTTATTTATGCCCACATATGGCTTTTATACGCCATCCGGTTTGTTTTTCTTCTTATAAAGCATCACAAACGTCTCAAAGAGAAAGAAATTCGCTAGTTACAAAAATTGAGAAACTGCAATTTATAAGTGAGTGTTCGAACATCGAAGTTTGATTACAGAATGGGTGGATGTTAATATCGACTTATTACTCTGTGTTAATAATGCTTGAGCGCCATAGAAATGTTCTAGATAATCAATGCAATTATACTGAATGCTTTTGTGTTATTTTATACCAATAAACAATAAATTATCATACCAATATAAATAAAATGATAATAAAGAAGAAATGTTTTATCTGATATGTTGTTGATGTTATTACAGTCTAATATAACGCAGTACGAAATTACTTTGTGGGGCCATGAAAGCCTTAGTCTTATATTGGAAATGTTGGAGCTATTACGACAATAATTATTGAGAAAGATATAGATGGTCTTACGAGCTTTGGTAGGTATTACATGAAATGAAATAATTAGACCTGCGAAATGGGATGGAATTTATAACTCTGCTAGACAGTAATTTTGCTTTGTGACAAAGGTTATCTGTGCCAAGGTTGGTCGAAATCGGTGCAACGGTATAGAAGGAAATACACTATAGGTTAATACTGGACACTTCCATTTTCCCCTGTGTTAAGCTGAGTGGCGCTCCTAGCGGCCTGGCCTTAAGGAACAAGCGATTAGATTTGAATGTTAAGAAAGGGAAACCCAATAATGATATTATAATAAGCATTGTTATGTTTTATTTATTCAAACAATATTTTGTCAATACAATACAAAACAATGCAGAAAAACAATGTAAAGGTATTGATTGCATCTATAAGAATTATTTTTAGTTGCATGGCATTTTTTGCTTTAATGTTTCTACCTGTTTTTTTCTTGTTCTTTTTTCCATTTTCATCATTCAAATAACATTTTATTACCACATTAAAAGCTTTGCCAATAAACACATATTTACAACTTTCACATGTGCAAGTGAATAATGCATAATCTACACGCATATTTAACCTTAGTTTAACATGCAGTCTACTGTCAGAAAGATAATGAAGACAATTTTCATTAAATTGATATTGCTGCTGATGTACATTGTATAAGCAGATTCGTTGTGAAATATGAATCTAGCATTTCCATAACGCTTCAGAGCAAAATGCACATTTTAATTTACTACTTCTGCTCTCATTTACTACTTCTGCCTATTTATTTATACATTTCTCATGAGGAAATTTTGCACATATCCACGTGCATATATATGAATCTGCACGCTGCTGAACATTAACTGGAAAATCATCACTTTTGCTGTTCTGGTATAATTAATGTAGAAGCCTGAATTACAAATGATTTACATTTTTCAGGTAAATCAGACTTTAGAACTAAAAACTTGCTTACATCCATAGGCACAATTCAGACGATTGTAATAACTGATTTGTAATTGCAAGTCTAAGACATTGTCTGAATTTTGAG
The DNA here is from genome assembly GCA_030762935.1 of Hymenopus coronatus. Classification (NCBI taxonomy): domain Eukaryota; kingdom Metazoa; phylum Arthropoda; class Insecta; order Mantodea; family Hymenopodidae; genus Hymenopus; species Hymenopus coronatus. Next base: position 133,870,425 of record CM060897.1, on the reverse strand, counting down.
GAATCTGGGGTTACATTGTTCCCACCCTAGTCCCTAATAACAGAAAATTAAATTTCCAAACAGTCTTGTGTGAGTCGTCTTGTAAGTAAATATGAGAAACCATATTGACATTTTAGTTCCTGCCACAATAATTTTAATGCCAATATGTGCATTAAAACAAGCAGGTTTCTTACGCTGACCATTCATTGCAGTGGTTTTCTAAGAATTTTCATAATTCATTCAAATACAGTAAATGTTTACGTTCGTCATTTATTGCATAGCACAACTATTTAACATAATGATTTTGAGACGAGTTGAAAATGTCAAATAGACAGTCCATTTTTACTTTCTCTACACGTAATATGAACATCGTGTATAGAGAACGTATTGTATTGCATCCAAAAATTCGCTACCAAGGTTTTATTGCAAATATATGTTTTGAGACCCCCTGATTCCAAAATATGCATTTTTAGAAAAATGTCCGCGTGCGCGCGCGCGTGTGTGTGTGTGTAGCGTTGCTCAAAAACGAAAAGTTCGTTAAATACCAAACTTGGCATTTAAGTACAGTATCTTCCAAGGATGCGACACAAAGATTTTCAAGAAAATCCCCCACCCCCAACTACTCTTTACATGGGAAAATTTGCGAAAATTTTGATTTTTTCAAAAATGGCTGTAACGATTTTTGTTAAAATGTCGCATATTAAAGATATCTGCGTGATAAATAAAATGTATATTTAGAATTTCCTGGGAATAGCCTCTGAAGAAATCTTTATTTTGGATGAATTTTGCGGAGTTTTGCATAACTGGTAAACCGTAAGAGATATATAGAGCTCTTTAATACACACAATTTGTGTTATATACATTTTTTCGTGGAGTTGATTGTTTTTTAGATTTCAGCTTTGAAAAACATACTTTTCTCATACATGAATTTGTCAGCTCCTGTCCATAGAAACAAAGGAACTTAAGTCACATAGCAACCAGCTTTTGACTATCACTTTAACCTATGGTACTGTCTTATATCGCTTCTACTAAAAGAAAGCAAGTAATGAGGCGATTTCTGCTAATTTTTTCTTCATTAGCATGAGGCAATTAGAAGATTCAGATTTTTAACAATGCTTTGCTGTAGAGATGTAGAGAAAGTCATGTGAATGGAACGCATCAGATTTTTTCAATGAAATTAGCGATACCTAATGTTTCATCAGACGTAGAATAAAACGCAACATGCAACAACAGACAGAATGGCTTAAAACACGAACGGCCAAACATACCCTTATTGGACTAAATGGTGGTAGTTCAATACATTGGCTGGTCAACCTTGGAGCTAACCGAGGTTTCATGGCTCTGTCTTTTTTTTTTTTTTTATAAAATTCTACAATATGGTTGCAAGAAACCTATCTTCACAAATTATAGAATGCCGTTTCAAATTATTCTTCACTGATTTCAACAGGCGTGGAGCATAATGGAAGAAATACACTCTACAGTTATACATTTCAATAAATGGATTTTCCTCAGAGATGTTCAGCAATGATCTCATTTTCATATTATTGCTTCCCTGAGTGGTTATGTACATTAACGTTTCACAATAATATAATCTTCTTATATTGTTTTATCTCGTGGAAAGCGGAAACAGGACCTGGAAAGCTTCAGAAGTTCAAAGTTACTGCATGTACATATGTATGATCTAGAGGACGAATAAAATATCTATCTGCTCTCTCTGAACCATCAGTGACAAAAGTTTTTGTTTATATTAAATCTGCCCTCATGTTTTCCACAAACCTTACCAGACATGGTTCAGTATTTCTCTGTCTGATAATCCTTATAACACTGTGTAGACCGATACACAGCTAAGTTACAGTTTAATTAATCATTATTGCTATTTCGTAGGCTATACTGAAGCTACAGCAACCCCAGCTCATCGCCGCCCAAAGCCGACCCGCTAGAATGCGCTGGCAGCGCGTGTCGCATGAAATATCACAGAGTGTCCTGTATTAAGCTATAGTGCAGTGTTTCCCAACCTTTTGAAGTTCACGGCACCCTTGGGAATAACATTAAACACCAGGGACACCCTTTCTTGAATTAAAAGAAAATTAAGCTTAATATGTTAATTTATTGAAATATTATATAATAATAACGTACACCATAACATAATACAGTAAACTTTACTACAATCACTGAGTAAAAATACTTCAATAAATTTTGTTCGATTAATGATTAATGTGAAACTTGTGATTGATGCTTAGAGTACAGATATGTGATGTCGGGTCTTACAGTTGACAGTGAAACACGCAAATCATCCTCAAGGTTATTCAGTCTATTTCTTGCTTTGCATTTTATTGTCACCATAGCAGAGACGGCTTGCTCGCATACATAGGATGTTGAAAAGGGCAAAAGTGCGTTAATTGCTTTCTTCATTAGGTTAGGGTACTCCTCTCTCCGTTGAAGCCAAAAACTAGCCACCGACGCCTCACTCTTGGTGAACTTACCTTTGAGTGTGGAATCAGCGCAAAGATCAATAAATTCATCTCCTTCGCAAGCAGTGAAATCTATTTCCTCTGCACTATCTACGAAATCAAATGGTGAGACAACCCAGTCGAGATTCGTAGTGGAAATAGTTGGAAAGTACGCATCTATTGCATCTTGCAATCTTGATAAGTGATCACAAATGCGGTCTTTCAGTTTATCCAGATCTTTATCTCCTGCCACATTAAGAAGAGATGGAAAGTTCGACAAATCTCCTTTTTGAACTCCAGACTTCCAAGAACTAAGTTTTCTTTTAAAACCTTTCATTTTATTGGTTGAGGAGATTATTGTTTCATGTCGACCTTGCATCGAAACATTCAGTTCATTCAGCTTATGAAAAATATCTGCCAGATACGACAGTTCAAAACACCAAGAATCACTTAGTAAGAGCTCATGAAATGTGTCTTGATTTTCATCCTTAAAAAAAGTTTTTAGCTGTTCTTTAAGTTCGAGAAACCAGTTCAATACACGACCCCGCGACAACCATCTTACTTCTGTGTGAAGTAACAAAGAGGTATGAGCTGCATCCGTTGCGCGACATAACTGTTCAAAAATTCTGCACCTTAAAGGTCGAGACTTCATATAGTTCACCATTTTCACAACTTAGTTAAACACTTCAGCAAAATCTTCATTACACGCTTTCACGACTAATGCCTCTCTATGCAGAAAACAGTGAGTTATAATAATGGATGGATTTTCATTGAGAGCTCTGGCAGTGAAACCTTTAATTTTCCCAGACATAGATGGTGCACCATCTGTGCATATACCACAACAGTCTTTCCATGAAAGATCATGGTCATTGAGATAGGAATTAATAGAAACGAAAATATCATGGCCTGTGGTTGTAGTCTCCAGCGGTCTACAGAACAGAAACTGTTCACTAATATCTTTTTTATCAATATATCTGATAAAACCAAGGAGTTGCGGTTTGTCACCAATATCGAGACTCTCATCTACTTGCAAAGCAAATGTTCTATAAGTTTTTATTTTCTCCGTGACTTGTTCGTTGATATTGCATGACATTTCAGATATCCTGCGGCTGATTGTGTTGTTGGACAGAGGAACTTTCGAAATTTGATTAGCTGCTCCTTCGCCAAGTATTGTTGAAACTATAACTTGACATGCAGGGCCAATGATTTCCTCTCCAAGAGTATGAGGTTTCTTTTTTTAGCTATCAGTTCTACTACTTTAAATGAGGCTTCAAGAGCAGTATCACCTATGGTCATTCTCTTTACCATTCGCACAGCTGTTTTCCTCTCCCCTTCTAATATATGTGAAAAATACATTACACTTTTCTGTGACACACTAGGATGCTTTCTTGTAAGATGCCGCTTCAGTTTGCTAGGTACCATGGCCTCGTTGCTAAGTGTTTCGCCACAAACTAAACACACAGGGATAGGGTTTTCCCCGTTGTCATTCCACTTAAATCCATACGCTAAGTAAATGTCCTGGTATGTTCTTTTCTTTCGTTTGTCTTCTTTATGTGGTGAATTCGACGGTCCGGGAGAAACTGTAAGATTTGGCTTCTTAAAGCAAGCAGTAGGAGCCGACTGTTCACTTTCACTGTCCTGTCGTTTACGTTTAACAATGAACTTATCCATAGCTAAACACTGTGAATCAACGCGAGGAAGACAACTGAAAGCGCCAAGCGGCGTACACTTTTATATATTCATCTGTCGAAGTCTCGGGAATGTTCGTGAGGAAGGGAGTAGTCTCGGGAATGATCGGCAGGGTATAGCTGTAATGCCATCTGTGGGATACTAGTATAACTGAATTATTGAAATGAATTGACCACTATCACCATCTACCGTGCATGAGAGTAATTGATTTGACTTATTTTATTTCAAGACCTTACAAGGACTTAGGGCTTCAGTAGAAGGTATTTTTTTTTTGTTTATCTCAATATCTCGCGGCACACCTTAGCCAATCACACGGCACCCTAGGGTGCCGGGGCACATCGATTGGGAACCGTTGCTATAGTGTATTTGATGGAAGCCTATAAAGAACTTGCTATATATACATTGGTGTGTATTCAAGGGAAGCAACTGAAGCACTGCTTCGGTAACGACTACAACAAGTGTGAGAAATGAACCGAGAACTTTTATCTGTAAGTTAGCATACTAACACGACCAAACGACACAAAGACAGACAATATCCAGATTTATTAATAATGCATGTAATTATGATCACATAGTTAATTGAATATCTACATACGTAAATCGTAACGGTTCCGCCAAAAACGTACATCTAATATGTTACATTACCTACCGACAAAGATTGTAAGTAGCAATTTCCCTTCCTGTTCCAACTTTGGTGATGAGTTAACAGTAATAGCATATCGTAACGTATCAATTCAGGTAAAACTATTTGAGAAAAGGAATTAATAATTGAACTCAAAATGGCATAATATAAACCTAGTATCCACCGACGGCTTTGCCAACTATAAAACGTGATATTTTGGACATTTCTTTGGTTCAATACGATGGAATGATTTTTCAGGGTTGGTAAACACTCTGAGCAGGAAAATCACTCAAGTTTGGAGGTGTTAGCTATGTAAGAACACCCTCAAGAAATTGATTCAGATATTCTAGTACCAATAGAAGATTTCAATTTTGTTTTTCTCTTAAACATATTCGTCAAAATATTCAGTTTCATCCATTTGTTGTGAATCTTAACCAATGTCAAAAGAAAGTACAAAAAATTCGCAGCTCAATAGCCGCATTACTTAATGACTGAAACAGATTTTTCAATAAGCCATGTCTCAATTAGAAGAGTCTTCGAAAAGGGCAATATGAAACATAAACTATTCTGAAGTCTTTGACAACAAGGATGACTGTTTGGACGTAAAATTTTATGATTATTATTAATTGAAAATTTTCTACTTATAGTCACATAAAAACTATGGACCAGTTCCCCAAAACCAACTTTCAAAGTTTCCTATATACAAAAGGAAATTACTCCATCGTTCGATTCGGAAGAAAAGTGACTGTAGTGCATAGTATAAGAGCTTAGAAATAATACCACGAATGACCTTGAATTACAGAGCACAATTCAATTCTAAAACAAAGTTTTCCGCGCTTTAAAATATTATTGTAATTCTGTATGCAATTCATGGGAATCATTATCAGTAGGAAGTTGTTTTCAGCACTGAAGAGAATCAAAAGTTGCTCAGACTGGAGAAGAGACAGACTTTCTCGTTTTGTTATCATTTCAACTGAAGCTCACTTACTAAGAGAAGAAACAGAACATTAATAAATTTGCTTCCTAGGAGAGAAGGATGTCTTTTCAATTCCCTTGATCTAACAGAGCTGACTCTCAGCGTGTCAAAAGTGAATTTGACAAAAATTACTATTTTGTGTTAAATTTTACTTAAGTTAATTTTATTAAATCTAGTGTTTCAGTAACTATTCTTTTAATTTAAACCATTGGAGTTGTAACGTTGCAGGAAATGCACAGGATAAGTTTCCTGCAACAGATGGCGCGGATCGTCAGTTAGCGCGAAAGTATGATAGGTCTGAATGCGGCCAGTTTGCGAGTGGCAAAGGTTGGCACACCTGAGAGGCTAAAGCTTTAAAGCAGCTGAACCCGACACGGTTACAGAGTTGCAATTCTTATCTTTAATGGGTATATCTTTAATTTAAACTATTATCAGTTGTGTTTTTATGTTTAATGTTTATTCCTTTGCCTTATAATATTGCTGGTTGTGATTTTATCAAGACAACCCTGTACCTTAAATTATTATTGTTTACTTAAAAACCATAATAACCATTGCTTCGGTTATCTGAATGGTCCTCACATGCCATTGATGTATACATACACTGACTTTTATATATCAATATTAATTTCATTTAGCTGAGAATTCCATATCGAAACTTAAATGTCGCACTGGCTACTATTGAAGAAGAGTTATATCTTCTATTCCATTACTATTACTCGTAGATTTATTCCCGATTTAAAGTTTTCCTCGCGAAGAACTGTTGCAGACTTTATCGCATAAAATGTATTGTACAACTGTGATATTGAAAATCGTGCAGAAGCTGCATTCTCTACTTTCGTCCCATATAAAATTGGATTGTAGGAGAAAACCTATATATGCAATTTGTTTAAACTTTACGTTTTCAGAGCTCACTATTTTAAACATTCAAATTTATAAGCATACGCGCGGAAAAGAGGAAACTCTTATGTGCTATATTCACTTGATTTATTTTTTTTTTCTATCTGATCTGCAACAAAACTGTTGTAACAAAAGTTTAATCCGCCTACTTGCTATTTGAGATGTAAATATCAGCACTTATCTGTTTATTACATATTTTCTTTAGATACAAAGAAAGCACTAAGGAATACACTCGACAAAAGTGACAGTATCTTTTAACCTTTAAGAGTTAGTCGCTATGTGATGGCAAAAAATTTCCGTTCTCTTTGCTAGCAAGAACAAATAATAACGACTTTTTATTTAACAAAGCATAGGAATTTAATTTTTAAACCAATAACAAAAAAAATCTCGGCAGTTATAACTCCATAAAAAGTGTTTGGGTTTATATTTTAGGTTTTAACGAGATCTACATTTTTTGTGCCACAAGAATATGTCAGTTGCAAAAAACCTCCAAAATAAATGGATTTGGAGGCAGTTTTTAGAAAATCCAAGGTATATACTTTATTTGTTACTAGCTGCCCGCCCCGGCTTCGCACGGGTGATGTACCTTCGGATACAATCTTCCGTCTACGATCATGCAATGAAATAAAATTACAATTAAATAATTTGACAACACTTATTGTAATGCCTTGTGATGTACCTTTTTCCTTCCGGAGAGAAAAAAATAGCTTGGCTTAATAATAGTAATAGTAGTAGCCACGCCGTGGCTGAGTGGTTAAACTACTCGCCTCCCACCTAGACGGCTCGGGTTTGATCCCAAGCGACCACATGTGAGATTTATGGTGGACAAAGCCGGCGCAGGGTCGAGTTTTCTCCGGGTTCTCCGGTTTCCCCAGCCATCGCATTCATGTATCATCAGAGTCATGCCTGCGGTGCTACAAGTAGTTAAAGCGGTCGTTAAACACTACCAAAAAAAAAAAAAAAAAAAAAAAGGGTGATGGTAGCGCATGCATAGTGTTGCGGGTATACGCTGGCATAGGTAATGAATTGCATTAAGGAGAAAGTCACAAATTAACATTCATGCTCCTTCCGAATCTCTTTCTTTCCTTTACTCCTAATGTTTCCTACCTCTTTCTTTATTTTCTTCTATGTCAAAACAGCCATTTTTAAGGCTAACAATGACGTAACTAAAGAGTAAGTAGATCTTCTTGGGCAATTGATACGCTTTTATTTGATGATAGCTTTGTGTGTTTTAACTTTCTCCATTTAACCCAAATTATAACTTGATCAAATGTATTAAGAGCACCGCAATTGTACTGTGATGGTGACGCGGGTGGCTTCATGTTCTTTAGATAGTTTATGTACCATATAACGTTAAATACCGCCTGCGGTGCCATAAGTAGTTAAAGCAAGCATTAAACACTACAAAAATACAACAACAACAACAACAACAACAACAACAAAATAGGTCAAATAACCAACATCCGCAATAAGAAGTTAAACCTAAAACGGATCCCGTTATTTCTCCTGTATTTTCAGATTCCAAGAAAAGTTAATGCTTATGAGCATTGTTTATAGCTTGTTCATTTTAAAGAATTACAACAAAAATATACTTATTTCTTCATTTAAAGTTAAACGATGTGACCAAGAGAACGATGGTTAATACACAAGAAATGTATTTGATTAACACAGATTGCGTCATTGTCTCCATAACCGGGTACATTCCCTTGGCATAGAAGACGACAAATAGAGCCGTAGGAACTACGGCCATCTGGTAGCAAATAATAAGTACATATTTAATGTATTCGTCGCTAGGAAAGCTTATTTATTTTAAACGATAGGAGTAGGGAAAGGACAGTTAATAAATCAAAATATATTTGAATTTCACTGCTCCATTATCTCATCTCGATAAACTGTGGCGTTACTTTAACATTGGATAGGGAGGGAAAATATTACTATGGCCATCTATCGGAAAATAAATAACTACTTACTCTAGGTGGTCATCGTTAGGAAAACTTCTTTGATTCTTTATTTTAAACGATAGGAGTAAGGAAAGGACAGTTTATATATACAAATGTATCTGAATTTCACTGCTGCATTGCGTCATTATGTCGATAAACTGATGCGTTACCATAACATTAAATGGGAAGGGAAATATATAGCCGCACTACGACCATTTAGCAACAAATAACTTGTACCACTGCCATCTGGCGGCCATTAACTGAAATGCGTTCACTTAGTACGGGTTTTATTCATATTATCAGATTTTAAAGAATATCCCGTACTATTTTTAAACATTTTCATCTCCACAAACCTTGTCGTGACAATAATGAGAGAAAAAAAAAAAAAAAAAAAAAAAGAATTGTTCAATTTGGTGCAGTCGTTGGGAAGTGATACGCGCACATACATTTCAGCGATTGATTTTTTTTTTATATATAGATGAAAATTTCATAGTATTTTAATCAAAGTCGTTAGAGCCGTTTTTGAGAAAATAAGCATTTTAGAAATTCCTTCCATGTAAACAGTAGTTTGGGATGGGAGGATTATCTTGAAAATCTTCGTGTCGCATCTTAGGCAGATGAATTTAAAATAATAAGTTTGGTATTTAACCGACTTTTCGTTTTGAGTTATTCTACATATAAACACAAGTTATGGCCCTTTTTCTAAATGTTTATTTATTATTTTTTCAGAACATCAAGGTGTACATTTCCAACTAAATCTTGGTGTCCAAATACTGGGTGAAGTACAATACCTCCTCTACCTATTATGTATATGGTGGAGAAGTAAAATCGTTTTTCATGATTAAAAAGTGATTTAGTCATCCACGCGGAGTAAAAAAGATATTTTCAGAACTACATACAATGACTATCAATTAAAATTTATGTATAGCTATGTAAAATCATTTATATACGTTCTGGCTAAGCTTACCTGTGAATGGATTCCAGTTTTCTTCAGTTGCTTGATATGGCAGTATAACTTCACCAGCCGTAGCATTATACCAATTATTCATAATGGGTTTAGAGCTATTTATCCGCTGTGCTTGAGGATTTTCTTGATATTTTTCCTGCGCAACAATTATAGCATAGCTTATTATTCGTCCATTCTCTTCACCAAAGAAATCACTATAGAGAGTCAGCTTGGCCTGCTTCGTTGGATCTGCCGTTGCGAACGGGTCGGGCTTCAAATGTATTAGAGATTGGTGATTGGCTTTCGGCACTGCAACAGAAAAGAGTCTTGAGTATCTGAAAAGGTGCAATGGCACCTATATGCTCTAGAGCAGGTGGTGGTTGAAGCACTGCTAGTACTAGTAGTAATAGCAGTAATAATGGTTATGGTAGTAGTGATATCACTAATGGTGGTGGTGGCGGCGGTGGTGAATTTTCTTTGGTCATTTACTTAGTAATTTACAGATTGAATGCCTTGTATGCCTTATTCTGGTTTTATTTTCTCTACCACACACTGGTTTACAGTGGCTAGAGGTGATATTGTATTCCACTAAAAATTCGATGTTGATATATGACAGCAAAATATGTTTTGAGAACTTCTGAGTAAAACTTTAAGATTTGCGCACGTGGGTCTATGAACAAGTTAAATAACATAAAACGAAAAGTCCATTAAACACCAAACTTGCATCTTTCTAGATGTGACATGAGGGTTTTAAAGAAAATTCCACAGTCCAAACTACAGAAGCTTCACTTTACATGCAATATTTTTCGAACATTTTTATTTTCTCAAAAATGGTATAATGAAATTGATTAAAATTACATAAGTTTAAGACATTTTCGTCACAAATAAAATGTATAGTAGATTTTTTTTTGGAATAATCTCTGAAGCCATCTTCGTTCTGGATGACTTGTATAACTGATAAGCCGTAAGAGGTAGACAAAACCGTACTAGGTACACAAAACATGTAAATCGCGCTGAAGCACGTAATGTATGTAAAACGTAGTTTTAGTTGACTTTTTCTGAGATATTCCTGGTTATTTATTTAACATTTGCAATACTTAAACTTTTCTCAAATAGGAACTCGTTATTTTTTTACCTTCTCCAGGCCAAGCAAAGAGTCCGGACTTTCAAAGCATCGCATAGTCACCAGCTGTTTAAAGAATTGGCTATCCCTTAAGTTTAAAGCATACTTTTAATGCGCATTATTCATAAGGAATAATTATGTAATTAAAGTGTTGCTGAAAATGTTTATCTCGATTAACGAGATAAAGATGGAATAAGCTTCTTTTGTAAGAATAGTTTATTGAAGCATGGGTGAACAAGGTCATATGAATGTAACACATTAGATGTTTACTTTCGCTACTTTGTACATAGTACATAGATAGAGAAGGTATTGCATTCCACCCAAAATTCGATGCCGAGGTTTATTTACTGGATTTTATCACGTTTTTTAGAGTCCCTTGAATTAAAAAAAAACATTTTAGTATTTTTATAAAACTGTCCGTGTGTCTGTGTGTGTGTGCGCGCGCGCGCGTAAGACTGTGTGCGTGTCTGTTGACAGCATAGTTCAAAAACGAAAAGACTGTTAAATACCAAATTTGGTATATATGTTTAGTATCTTCCAAGGTTGTGACATGGAGATTTTCAAGAAAATTACCTAACCCCAAGCTGCTTTTTACAGGGAAAAATTTTTGAAAATCATGTTTCTCTCAAAAATGTCTATAACGATTTTGATTAAAATACCTCATTTAATAGTTATTTATTTCAGAAATAGAATGCATATCTTGAATTTTGGAGGAATAGCCTATGAAGACCTCTTTATTCTGGTTGAATTTTGCATAACTGGTAAACCGTAAGAGATAAACAAAACGTTACTGCACAAAAACATAGAGGACGCTCAAACTCACGATCTATGTCAAATACAATTGTTTTTGAGTTAACCATTTCCGAGATATTCCTTGTTATTGCTTTCAATTTTAAAATACTTAGCTTTTCTCAATCAATCGTTGTCAATCTTCGGCCTCGCAAACAATTTCAATCACACAGCAACCAGCTTTTACAAGATTTGATTATCGCTTTAGCCTAGTGTTCTCCCTTATTTCTCTTCTATTTTAAGGAAACCGGTAATAAGACCATTTCTGCTGATGTTTATCATGATTAGCATGAAGTAACAGAGATGTAGAAAAAGTGAAATGAATGGAACACACCAGATTTTTTATTATATACAGCTGCTATAACGGTTATTTAAGTTACACAATATTGTTTCAGGACAATAGAATTTCGGAGTCAATTTATACAGTAGTATATTAATTAAGAAATATATTCCTGCATTTACCGAGTCAAGTGACTCATACATTTCATATCGATCTGGCTTTCGGGAGATTGTGGGTTTGATTCCCGCGGCTGATTTTCCTGACCCATAGGTTTTCGGGGAAGTTTTTCCATTCTCCTGAACTTCCAGTCCCTTCATATCATTTATATTTCCTTCCAAACCCTGTCTTTCAGAACTGTAAGTGTCCGCCAGGGTCCTTGCGCGGTGATGAATTCGCTTTGGAAACACAGCTCTCGGCGGTAGGGCACCATTGGAGTCGTCTATGGAACTTGCGGTGTTCAGTTGAATCCAGTGCGCGTTGAGACCAAGAACTGTTTGGACTATGTTAAGGACCCACTGAGGTGGCTCTTCCCCGCGGTCGGTTTCGGCCGCCTGTCGAATACTCCCTCTCATCCTATGCTCCTGGGGTCTCACGCACCTTAACACAATGGTGGCTGCAATGTGAAGCCCTCTCCGGAATGTACCAAGCAGTCAACTTGCCTTTGGTATTTGCTCAATCTAATCATCATTATAAGCCGTCTGAAAAATTCTTACGAGTTACAGTCACTGACTTTCTCTACCTACTCTACACCAAATTATTCTTACAAAAGATTATTCTGCTATCTATTTCATGATAATCAGGATAAACTACAACAGAAGCGCATTTACTGTTTATTACCTTTTAGGTACAAGGAAAATAAAGGAATGCACTAGTTAACGATGTCAAATATCTCAAGAGGTGACTGCTAGATAATTGAATTGAAATTCCATTCTCTTTGTATAGCAAAGAATGAAAAAAGAAAAACGAATGACAACTTCCCATTTGTGAAAAGTATACGTTTGAAATTTTTAAACCAAAAACAATTAATAAAATGTACGAGTATTTCAGATAATTTCTATTTTAACGAAACTATATATTTTGTTTAGCAAGGTCTTTCTTTCTCTTACGGTTTAGCAGTTGTACAAAATTAATTCAGAATGAAGAGGGCATTATACGCTCGCAGAAAATTCAAGATATACATATTATTTGTGATGTGTGTATATATATATATATAATATATATATATATTATTTTATTCAAAATCATTAGAGCCAAAAAATTCCAAAAAACATTTTCCAAATAATTGGTAGTTTGGGGTGGGATATTTTCCTGAAAATCTTTGATGACAGTGAACTTACACATACATACCAAGTTTGGCATAATATTGTTCACAAAGACATTTACTTCTTATTTAATTCAGGGTGAACAAAAAATGTATTTCCGGTGAAATATTGGTATCGAAGTTTTTGGTGTAATGCAATATCTTCTCTAATTACTATATACAATACACATAGTAGAGAAAGTAAAAGGCTCTGGAATGTGTATTTCATAACAAACTTAAGGCAAACATAGCACCAATGGTTTATAATTAATTAGCATTAATTATTTATAATCAGATTTAAATACAAACAAATAGGCCAGTACTTATATTGTTTCCTGCAACACAGTTAGTATAAATCTATTGAAGTCTAATTTAACCTTAAATTATATTTTAATGTTATAGAATGCAAATAGAAATAGTTACAACAGTTATGCCCATTCACAACACTAAGTAAGCACAAGACTTTGTACCCATATTATTCAATGTAAGCATTTACATAAACACACACAACACGCTACCAGCGCAAGAGTTTGCAAACTCCAAACTTTATTCTTGCATTGCCTGCATAGAGAAAGTATTCTGTATTCCTTCCTCTATGTATTAGCTGCTACGATCGCAATGCGAGATTTTACAGCGCCTACTGTACATACTTGCACTCCTATTGAGCCGTGCCGCGCCATCTATCATTTCTATCAAGAGGTTACGACCATCTCCTTGCAAATAGTCATTTGATTTAAAGGATGTACCCACTTCTGCGTCTAGATTTCTTGGCTCTAAAAAATCTTAAGGCACAAAGAGATAATTCACATTTCATTAACCGTGCAGCTTTATCACCTTCTGTAGCTCCATGCTAGTATTATTTTCAATATTTTGATCAAACAATTATTGTGACGTAAGAACTGAAGCTTTCCTGATGACGTATTAACTCTAAATTTTCTGGACTTCTAGCCAGGTAAATACACGAATTGACTCCAAGGTTTCGAAGATTATGCCAGTGGCACAGGGGCACGTGCCCTCCCTACAACAATTTCAGACGATAATTTCCGCATTATATTATTACGTAAAATATCTATAATGCATTTTGTATAAATTTAAACCTACTATGCACACTGGACAGTTATAGTGAAGATGGCTGTGGGAAATAGTAACTGGCCGCATTTTTCGGACACAAGCGATTTTGTGACCATCCTATGCGCACGCGCAGAAGAATTCAATGCTTTCAGATGCAGTTAATTTGTAGGTGCGGGTTTCAAGGGACCGAGAAGGGAAGGTTCTCTTAGGACACGAAAGCCTTTGTGGTCATTTGCTGCGCATGCGCAGAGAAAATAAAAACCAACAATAAGCAAAAGTTAAAGTTTGAGTCAAATCCTGACAAAAATATTTAACCAAGGACATTTCCACGTGAAAGAGTATATAATAAGAAACATTTCTTAAGTTTGAATGTCTTCTTATTTGAAAACAAAGTTGATCTATAAACCTCCCGAACGAAACACACAAAAGAAGCTTATGTGGTAAAAATGAACAATGTTGGTACTTGGTATTCTCTCCTCCCTGCCAAGCAGACGACAAGGTACGCTGGCGCGCCAACACTCAATGCGTACAAGCAGTATGTTGTGTAATTACCCTAAGTTTACTAGGAAATAGATTCGCGATACATTTGAAGCTTCACTTGAAAACAGAAAAGGTCAAACAACCAATAGTTATTAAAAAAAATGGACCTTAATTACGAGAGGTGATTAGTGGCTAATGTTTTGAGAATGAGTGCTGAGTAAGAGTAAACTGATAAGTGTGAAATAGTGCCTTGAAGGTAATTCAGGTGTTATGAAACATAATCCGAATGCGCTGGAAAATAATTTGATGAAATTAACTGCAGAATGATATGCCGATTTATCCGTTGCTAGCGTTCAAAGAAACCGCACTGTTAAAACTCGCCTTAAGAGGGAAAATCCTAAACACTGTTAGCGATGGTTTGTAAAGTTTGCAATTGCTTATAAAGAAACTGCTTAAGATATTAATATCACGATTGTGATCTACTTTACTTTAAGGGTAGTTTCCATAATTTTCTGAGAGAAAAGCGAGCTTCGTTGGTGAAAAGAAACATCATGAAAGTTGTAACTGACATATATAAACTATTAAATTTGTGTAAGGTAGTATTGAAGACTGGAATCTTAAACTCAAGTGGATCAGCTGTTAAGACGAGCTATGCATCAATTTACAGCTGGATCACCTCTCTGATAATGCTGTTGACATGATAAACAGTGAAGGTGACGGTTCGTGTTCAAATTTCTCGGAACATGTCGCGTTCAGTTTCTGACTTAAATCAGAGTTATGGAAGTATTTTTTCAAGCAAAGGATTGAAGGATGGACTTCATCTACAAACAGAAAGATTAATGCTAATAGACAAATTAGCATTTCATTTCTACTGATATCTTTTAGTATCCACTAATTTTAGTCTGTCGTTATCCGTGATCTAGGGGTAATTTGCTAGCCTCTGGTTCTCAAGGTCGCGGGTTCAAACCTGGCTGGTTTTTTTTTTCAGGCGTAAAAATTCCTTCCTTAATAAGGGAAGTAAAGTCGTTGATACCATGTCATAGATTTACGGCACGTAAAAAAAACCCTCAGCTCAGAGGCCTGATAAAGAGGCCTCTGAGCATTATTAAGCGATGTTTCGCGCCCAAAATAGAATGGGGCGCTTAGAACCGTAGCAGTTAAAGAGCGTCCATAAATAACATTCAATTTAGTTTTAATCTCAGTCAATCTTAAAATTGTGCCCTACCAGATAATTTGGCTGCGAGCCGCCACTGGATTGTGCACATATTTGTATTTACCTGGCTAGAAGCCCGAGAAAATTTAGAGGTAATTATTGTGACGTCACTGCCGCGAGCGTTGAGTTTATTCATTTATAAAATATTTATGTAATATAATATATATAACATGTTTGTGAATTTGTTTTATGGTATAGTGGTTATGTTATTCAATTTGGAACTTGCGGAGTGCTTGGAAGATAACCGCATGTAAGTTACAGATCTATAAACCCATGCCAGCTTCTTGCGTTACGTTTAGGACTGCATTGTGAACGGTCCTCCCTCGCGCTTGCGCTTATGCTGCGTTACGTCTGCGCTTGCATCTCACTGTAAATGTAACTTTGCTTACCTCCTGCTGGATATCTAAAGTTGGTGAAGCGAACTTCGCTTTCACTATCACATTTTATCACTGTTGAAACAGATACACTATAGTCATATTCTGGAAATAGATTATTCAGACTGTAGCTGCAACAGGAGTCTATGTCCCAGTCGGTGTCGTTCCAAGACACTTTATTTTGATCAACCTGGGAATTGCTCACTTCCGAATTATGTCCTTCGTATGAAATCTGGAAACCAACTAATATTCCTTTAAGGCTGTATGGTAGTTTCCAGTTCAAGATGACTGATACGTTCCTTTCATCGGGGTAGAGAAATCCTGAAGTTAAATGTGATACTGGATCGGGTTCTAAAAACAAACAAGCAAACAAAAACAAAACTTATAAATAGTTCATATTAGATAACAATATTTATACGGTATCTACGTGTTTATCGCCTCATTGTTTTCGCAGTCTCCAGTGCTGTTAAGGCAATATATCTCTGAAATTTGAAAAATCCACAATAAATAAGATACATATATTGTTGAAATGTATACCATACTATAAATAATAATATTGAAGTTTTTTGCGACGTATCAAATTTCTAGCTTACATGGTTATTTAAATAATTATTTTTATAATTATTTGAAATTGTCTGAATTGATTGTTCCAATAAAATGAGTCACACAGTTCATTTTAAAGGTATTCTCATAAAAAATTGAACGCTTACAGTAAATGAGCTTACAAATAGATCTGTCGTATCATATTCTTTTATATTAACCTAATTATTGTAAACAATTTTACTTTTCGTATTCTCCAAATCAGTTGATTTTTTTAAAATATAATTTATTTCTCAAAATTGGAGAATTATTTCGAAGAGTTGTATGAGCATTTTCTTTCAGTACTTTCGAGGGGCAATATAACATGTTTGAAACAAATTAGTAAAATTTGCATCTTGCGAAGCATTTTGATTACGGAAGTGTTGGAAAAACGTTTACTATAAAACAAAATGTAAATTTAGAACTGTCTGGTAATAAACATGCGCCTACCCATTTAAGGTTGCAGTCAATTGGCAGTTAAAGTGGGCCAAGTGGTAAAAGTTATCTTAAAGTTTTTAATCCATATTATTTTATTAAGAAAAAAAATTAATTCTTCACAATGTTTCGTCAATGATGTATCGCCTTAAGACGTGTTATTTCATTTTGTACAATAATACACTCATATATTTTGTGTTGTATTTATTATTATTATTATTATTATTATTATTATTATTATTATCATCATCATCATTATTATTTTATAGCTTTCAGCTCTTCTCACACAGAAGCTCTGGGCTTCTACATGAAGATTCCCCCGCCATTCATTCGAACAATTGCTACATCATCATTTTTCGTATCATTCATTTCGCCTTTATTTACATTATCTTCCTCACTCTCATGCCTGGGGCTATGGGCCTGTCCCCCGTTTCGGATTTTTCAGTTTCTCCTCAACAGGCTTCTGATCCTTAGGCATTCGTGTGGAAATCCAGGCGATACAATATCTAGGCAGGTAGGCAGACAAATAGGTAGATAGGTAAGGACCTCATCTGTATATTACTACTGTTATAGAGAAAAAAGGCGTGTGTGAGTGTATGTGTGTGTGTGTGCGTGTGTGTGTGTGTGTGTGTGTGGCAATTCAATCTACATCGAAAAACCCAAATTGTTCTAAGATGATGATGATTATGATGATGATGATAATAATAATAATAATAACTATTATTGTTCTAATTATAATAACAACTTCTAATTTAATTTTCTAAATTACTAAAAGATTAAAAAAAGGATCCCTGTCCTTGAATAAGAACACTTTTGAACATCTTTAGAAAGAACTTGATCTTTGATTGAGAATACCATGGAGTAGAAAATAGTTGTTACTGAACAGAATGTGTTAGTTTCTGCACAGAACTCCTGGCAATATGGTATAACAAACAGCAACTAGTCTTTTTCTTTGTTTCATTTATACCTCCCTTTAACTGAGCAGGCATATTCGTGTTTCCCTTTTGCGACATGTTACATATCGGCAGTAATTTCAACTCGTGTACTGTTGACTTTGCATTTCTATTACTTTCTCTACACTTCCCATGTACATAGTGTACAGAGAAGGTGTTGTATTGCACCGAAAAATTCAATACCGAGATTTCACCGGAAAGACACATTTTAGGGTCCCCTGAATAACAAAAATTAGAAAATGATCAGTGTGTGTGTATGTGTGTGTGTGTGTGTGTGTGTGTGTCTGTCTGTGGACAGCATAGCTAAAAAGAAAGTTCGTTTGATACCACACTTGATATTTACATGAAGATTTTCAGAAAATCTCCCCATCCAAAACTACATAGAAAAATTTCGAATACCTTTTTTATCGATAATGGCTTAGATTTTATCTTAAATACCATATATTAAATATATTTACATTAAAAATAAAATGTATATCTTGAAGTTTCTGGGAATAGCCTCTGAGGACCTCTTCATTCTGGATGACTTTTGCATAACTGGTAAACCATAAAAGAGCAAAAGTTTGTTACAAAAAATATGTAGACCCCGTTAAAACACACAATTTATGCCATATACATTTTTTCATGGAGAGTTAATCGTTTCAAAGACTCGTTATTGGTTTAAGTTTTAAAATACCCCATACCCTTTAATTCTCATACAGTAATTTTTCCAACTTCTGGCCATGCAAAGAAACGAATTTCAGTCACACATTAACCAGCTTTTGAGTGATTTGTTTATCGAATTAGAATAGTGTATCACCTTATTTCCCTTCTGCTTAAAAGAAAGCATAATGTTTATCTCAATTAACATGAAGTAGATATCTTAACAATACTTTGTTACAGAGATGAACGAAACACGTCAGATTTGTTTTTCTCTAATTTTGTTCATTAGATCATACAAAAATTCCCACTGTCTTTGACACTTCCTCATTCTGGGGAGGATAGGCAATAATGTTAGCTAGATAAAAATGTTCACCCCTCAGCCGGGAATTAAATCCGGGACCCCTCGCACAGCAGGTCTGGCATTATACTGACTGAGCTATTGGGCCAGCCAACTATTATTCTATTATAAGAAACATACATAGAGGTGGCAATGATGTAAAGCCTAAAGACTCATTCACACAGAAAGATTAACATCGAGAGGATATAAACGTACATTCATGAACATAGATATGCCTTGCCATTCACAATGCCAACAAAACGCTACCTTATTACAAGATAATTGAATAGTGATAGCAACTAAAATGGAGGCGCGATGATGAACGAAATACGAGGTACGTCCAGAAAGTAAGTTCCGTTTGGTAATAAAATTAAATTTTGTACAGATACAGAATAATTATTTATTGCACAAAATTCTACATCTCTTAAACTACTTTTCCACATAACTGCCGAAATTTTGCAGGCATTTGTCATAGCGTGGCACAAGTTTTTGTATACCTTCTTCATAGAAGTTTGCCGCCTGTGTCTTCAAAAAGTTGGAAACATTTTCTTTCAGCTCTTCGTCATTTTGAAGTGTTGACCGCCAAGGAAAGACTTGAGATGTAAGAACAGATGAAAGTCGCTAGGAGCGAGGTCAGGGCTGTACGGAGGATGGTCAAATACGTCCCAGCCAAATCCCTGTAGGAGGTTTTTCGTCACATTTGCAGTGTGTGGTCGTGCGTTGTCGTGAAGAAAAACAACACCTTTTGACAGCAATCCTTGGCGCTTATTCTGTATTGCGCGGCGCAATTTCCTAAGTGTCTCGCAATAAACATCTGCTTTGATTGTTTGACCACGCGGTAAGAAATCAATGAGTAAGATGCCTTTCCAGTCCCAGAACACTGTGCACATCATTTTTCGAGGTGCCAAGATTTGTTTCGGCTTAACCTTTGCTAGGGATGAAGTGTGCCTCCATTCCATTGATTGCCGCTTACTTTCAGGGGTGTCGTAAGAAACCCAAGTCTCATCTCCTGTGACTATCTATGTCAGAAATTCTTCGCCGTCTTCATCATAACGGGTTAAAAACTGAAATGCACTACCCATCCGTTTTGTTTTGTGTTGCTCAGTAAGAATCTTTGGTACCCAACGTGAGCAAAGTTTACGAAATTTCAGTTTTTCGGTAACAATTTCATGAATTAGTGATTGTGAGCTTTGGGGAAATTCCATAGCGAGAGCACTAATTGTAAACTTGCAGTTTTCCTGGATCTCGTCATCATTCGTGTGAACCAGTTCTTCTGTAACCAAAGATGGACACCCACTTCGTTATTCATCGTGCACTTCACTACGTCCTTCATTGAACTGTCGGCCCCATCTTCTCACCATTGAATCACTCATCGCTTTTTGTCAGTAAACTTCGCAAATTTGCCGATAAATTTCAATTGGTTTCACTTTCCTAGCATTCAGAAAACGAATCACAGATCTGATTTCACAAGCGGCGGATTTTCAATCAACACCGACATTGTAAACAAGCACAACAAAGCGTATGTGGCTGACAGCACGTTTCTTCTCCTTGATACAGAGCTTCTACCGCGCATGTGCGGAACTGCGATCGCAGCGCTGCAGCGGAGATAAATTGAAACGGAGCTTACTTTCTGGACGTACCTCGTACATTAGAGCAATTTAAAGTGTTTCAAAATGTATTGGCTGCTATTTATATTGTATTATAATATACATTTCCATATATGAAGGAAAATGAGATAATTTATAACATATAAAGTTTCACAATACTTCGAGACACCATATAGCTAATAGGTATGTGATTCTAGTAGAAGTGGGCCTTGGATACAAGAATATTAGAAAATATTGATTCAAGTTTCTTAACTTAATTTATAGTAGTTATTATTGCTGTTTACCGAGCTAGGCGGCTCAGGCGTTTTGTCTAGGACTGCCATTTTGGAGATGGTGGCATCGGTTTCCCGCGGTCCACCTTTCTGATTCATGAGTTTTTCGGCGGTTTACGCGGATCACTAGGCGAATGTTGGGGAGGATTCTTTATTCCCCCGAACTTCCTTCTCCTTTATGTCATTTCATCCCAACCGGTCTCTTTCACGGTTATAAGTGTCGAGAGGACTGCGGCAGCGGCGCCGTTTCGTCGATGTGACTGCGCTCCGGAAATAAAGCTCTCGGCGGCGGGATGACGTTAATAGTTGTCTGCAGACACTTTTTTCTTTGGATATAGGGGACACTAAAATGTGTTTACCGTGAAATCGATTTTATTGGGTGGAGTACAATACCTTCTCTACTGAGGCCGCGCCATGGCCGAAGTTAGACCACTCGCTTCTCACCTAGGCGGCCCGGTTTCGATCCCAACCGACCGCATGTTTGATTTGTGGCGGACAAAGCTGCGCAGGGGCGGGTTCTCTCCGCCCCCTTTCATCACATTCCAGCAATGCTCCATCTCCATTCCATGTATCATCAGTGTCGTCGCCTGAGGTATTATAGTAGTAAAAGCGGGCGTTTAACACTATAAAAAACCCTTCTCTACCAAATAGAGCCAATAATGATGATGATAATAATAACAACGATGATGGTGGTGTTGGTGGTGACAATGATGATGATGATGATAATAATAATAATAATAATAATAATACAAACCCTTCAAAATATTTCGAACCAGGGAAGAACAAATATGCCAAACGACTGGACTTCTAGAAAGATAAAATTTGTTCTCACATTGACCCAGATTTCAATAAATCATTTTAATAATCCTTTCTTTCCTGGCCTTTGCGTTAAAATGTTATCGATACATCCCGCAAGACGTTTTTACAAAGCTTGGGATTAGAAATCCGCTATAAAAGTTTATAAAGGGCTTCTTCCCATTCCGAAAGAGCAAGAAAAAGGGATAGAAAAAAAAACACTCAGTTTTATTACGAGCACAATGACTTCAAACTTTCAATATTACTAAATAATTCTGATTTAAATGTTGATACTAAGTTTCATTAATTTATCTGAAAAACTTTACAAATTGCTGTCATTTCTTTATAACCATATATTCCCACCCTTAGAGAAACACCAGCAAGGTTTTGTTAATTCTCCTGATACTGCTGTAAATACTTATATATAATTCTGAAATCCGCAAATGAAACTAAAGACTCTGTTTGGCTTTCGCGACCACTAGAATGTGAGACACACGTTACCCCCTCACTCGCAGGCGGGCTGTGGTCTTTTTAGGCATCCAAAATATAAGTGATCAGCATCTCGACATTCAATCGGTGTATCATAAAAGTTGATCGATTTTATTATGTAGTTTCAAGAGAGGAATACGGCAAGACACCTTTCAGTCGAATCCGAGCCAATTAAAATTACTAGAGGTGTTTTACAGAGAGCACCACTGTCTCCAATATTATACAAAATTAGCACTAATCATATTCAGGAAGAGTTCTGAAACAATCAATCGCTAAACAAATGGATATTCTCTACTACCAGATAACCCCAAATTAACCGTAACGAGTTTTGTTGATGACATTGTAATTATTTGGGATGGTATTGAAGCAGTCAGTGTACTAGTAAGAATGGTGATTCAAAAATTTGAAGAAATTCGACTCGAAATTAACGCTTAAAAATCTACAGCTTAGTCAGTTAAAAGAGACAATGTGATGGTTTACTCCGGTTACTAAATTATGGCCCATAGTATCGAAGAACTTATATGCTATCTCGGTATTAACTTCCCTGATCAGCTGATTTTTCTCAGCCACAATCCTCAAGAACATCAATTTTGAAACTCTTGTCTCTTCATTATTATTCCAAGCCGACCAAACGTTTACAGTACATTCATAGAATTAAAAATATGCCTGGAAATATTTATCATAAAATGGGGTCTTTTCGCTGACTCCGCCCATGCGTTCCACCTGTTTGCTACGATCTTAAACAACTGTGGTGTCATTATGCGTTTTCTTTGTTTTTTTAATTCCTGGTCTTGCAAAAAGAATCTAATTTCAATACAATTATACGCCGGCCATCTCTTGAAAGATGTGATAACATCTTTAGCCTATTTCCTTTGTACCTACAAGGAAATATATAATAAAACCATTTATGTTAATGTTTATTTGTATTTGCATAAAATACAAGGGGGATTAGGATTTTGTAAGAACATCTTGTTGTAAAATAGGTAAAAAAGAGCATATAAGTGAAACACGTCAGAATGTTACCTTTCTGTCGAATCTTTGCATTTTCGCTACCTGTCACCGTTAAAAGGAATAAATAAATAAGTTGGTAGTTGCAGGTTTGCATTGATGGGGACATCTGAAAAAAGTGATTCTTGTAGTATATTGAGATACGTCTGTATGAATGCATTCCAATAATATCTTACCAACAGAAGCCGTAGACTCAGTTGAATTGGTGGGTTTAGATGTTTCACCATTGTGACCCTCGGCAATGACAGAAACATTATACTCTGTGCAGGCGATCAAATCCTCAATAACGTAATATAATTCGGTGGTTGTTCCATTACTCCATGTAGTAAAAGCAGCAGCCTCACGCCAAGAAACAGTGTAGGATTTCACACAGTTGCCACCAAAAGAGGGTGCCGTCCATGATATCTTTAAGAAATCTGGTGATGTGTTTCCTTCGGGTGAAATCGAAACAGGTCCTGGAACTGTTGAAGGACAACATAGGGCTGTTAGCATTATGGTACACATAATTAACTCACATGTAAGAACTGTAATTGATGTATATTTTATAAACTAATCAGGATTATGGTTCAAATAAAAAAAAATCTGATTCACATGACTTTCTCTAATTCTGTGTAACAAATTATTGTTAATAAGCTTATTCTTCTATTTACTTCAAGCTAATCGAGAAAAAATTAGCACAAATAGTCTTATTTCTTGCTTCCTTGTAAGCAGAAGCGAAATATGGGAGTATCATACGTTAAAGTGAAGTCAAAAGCTGGTTACTAGGTGACTGAAGTGCCTTTGTTTGTATGGACACGAGTTGACAAATTCCTGTATGAGAAAAGTACAAGTTTTTCAAAGCTGAAACCAAAAACAAAGAATATCTAAAAAACGATCAACTCCTCGAAAAAAATTATATAACATAAATTGTGTGTTTTAATGTACTCTACATTTTTTGTGCGGTAGGTTTTTGTCCACTTCTTACGGTTTAGCAGTTATGCAAAGCTCCTCCAGAATAAAGTAGTCTTCAGAGGTTATTCCCAGAAAATTCAAGATATACACGTTATTTCTCAGGTAAATATCTTTATATACGATATTTTAATCAAAATCGTTATAGTAATTTTTGAGAAAATCAACATTTTCGAAAAAAGTTCCATGTAAAGGGTAGTTAGGGGTGGGGGGATTTTTTTTTAAAATCTTCGTGTCGCATCTTTGGAAGATGCGAAACTTAAATACCAAGTTTGGTATTCAACGGTCTTATCATTTTTGAGCTATACTGTCCACAGACACACACACACAGACATACACGGACCGTTTTGTAAAAATGCTTTTTTTTTTTTTTTTTTGTATTCAGGGGCTCCTAAAACATGTATTTCCGGTGAAATCTCGGTATCGAATTTTTGGGTGGAATACAATACTTCCTCTATACACTATGTACATAGTACGTGTAGAGAAATTAATGTTAAAAGTGTGATTAATATCTACGAATTAATTTCATGTTTTCGAGATATTTTATTATCAAATGTGATTAATACTGCAGGAAAGTGTATGATCAAAATCATTAAAAAAAAAAAAAAAATGAAGCACGCAAATGCTTTCAATAATACCCCAATTACCCGCTGACTGGCTTACTGATATCATTGACGAATAGATTAATTATCAAAACTTAATTAACGTTTAATAAGTAAGAAATACTCGTCATAGGTACCCTTCGCGTGTTTACGACAAAAAAAATGGAGTTTTATATGTGGACGCTCTTTAACTGCTGTGGTTGTCAGCGCCCATTCTATACTGGGCGTGAAAGACCACTTAATTTTTCTCAGAGGCCAACGGCCTTACTTCCCTTCCGAAGGAAGCCATGTTAAGGATTTTTACCCGAAATAAATCCATCATCCTCCGCCGAGTTTGAACCCACGACCTTTGGCATAAGTTAGCACGGCAAACATTACACCACGGAGGGCGATTTATTTAGGACTGACACCCTCCTAGGTCTTTCAAGGGTGCCTAGAGGTCAAAAGCCCGTCGGGGAGAACCTGGAACTAGTGGTCGGCCCGTAGCCAGACATGAGCGTGAGGAAGTGGATGATATGAAATGCAAGTGAAATTAATGATAGAAAAGATTATGTAATTGGTGCAATGAGTGGCGGGGGAAACCGAAGGCCCCGGAGGAAACCCGCCCAGACGTCGCTTCGTCCACCACAAATCCCACCCGGACCGCCTAGGTGAGAGGCGAGCGATCTAACCACTTGGCCAAGAAATACAAAACTAAAATTAACTCACTGATTTTAAAAGCTCCATACGTCAAATATAAGTTTGAGAGAAAGATTTACAAAGAAAAAATATTTTCGGCCATTATTGAATACATCGATATATATATATAATTTTTCTTCTGAAAATTAGTTATTTAGTGACATGAACAACTAATTTCTTTCATACAAAATGTTGGTTGTATGGAAATAGATTAACGTTAACTGTTGGCTTCTTTATATTTTCTCCACAATTTACACAATTGCTTTTAACGAATTGAAGTGTTATTATTTAATATGGTGTTAAAAAGGCTCTCCATTATAATCTGTGAATGGTTAAGTCGAATATATCAACCACTGCTGTTGGTAAACCTCTGCATTATTTTCAGATCCTCAGTTTTAACACTTTCATTTTTGCAGGCCACGTAAGCAAGGCTCTACGTTTTCAAATATTTCCATCATCACCATTGTTGTCATCAGTATCATAATTGCAATTCTTTTAGTTTCTTTTAAAACACATTATTCTAGATAGATGTCACAGATAACAACTTTCGCGCAAAATATATTCAACAAGTCAACAACTAAACTGTTTCCATAGTATACACATCATTCTGTATGACAAAAATTAAATTATTCAAGTAAAATAATTATAATAATAGTAATAATAATAATAATACTAACAACAACAGTAAAAAATAATACGTGTCCATTTAAAATTGTGGTTGATATCATACCACTTGAAAATGGCGGAATTTTCTGTTTATTTTGTTTTTTAAACTTTGTTGCAAAATATTAAATTAGTAGTTTTGAAAATGACTTAACTCTACTTTTATTTGCGTAACTTCTTACTTATGAAAGAACGTGGGATCATATAAGTACAGATACTTACGGTCTTAAAAACCAAACTTCGTATTTATATTAGTTTCTTCCAAGAATGCAACATGAAGATTTTCAAATAAATCTCGATTAGCATAATGTAGATAAAATAATCTTTTGTGAGACAGCTTGTATTTGGAAGAGCTAGGGAAATTTGTGTGAATGAAATACATAATTTTTTTTTTGTGTCTACACCTAATCTCTGTTTCTTTACTGCATAATGTATTGTCTCCCCTGGTACACATTTCCATTTCGCTTTTCAGACTACAAATGTTTGTATATTGCTTCAGTCCCGGCAAACTTAATGTGACATTAAAATATACGAGAACTTTCCATTTCCAGCTCTTCTCCTGTTTTCCACGGCCTAGACATAGATTTATATCATCGTCTTTATGAAACATCCTGTGCGACCACATTTTATTAAGTATAACAATTATTTCGCATGTGAAATGCTTAAATTTCAGACTTTAAGTTACCATTCTATTCAAATTAATAGTTTCCAAACTACAACGCGTCAAAAGCAAAACGTGTTTGCCTGGGCTTCAACCAAACGCAGTTTAGATTTTCATCATGCATAGGAAAAGCATCAACCGGAAGCAGGGTATGGCGTTTCTCGCTTGCGTGATGAGAAATTGCTGGCTCGTATAAGAAGCGTAAACCAAAACTAGGATTTCTTGTGTCAGGGTTTGCAACCTCGTGTTGAAGCACACTTCAATATTCCAATAGTAGAGATTTATAACTGGGTTAACACAAACTAAAATAATACGAGAAATAATCGCTGTTGCTGAAACCGGTGCAGCGATTATATGTAGAGAGATATTCAGGTAGCGTTCTTAACACACATTGGCGGCCCCATTCATGAGTATAGCAAATAGGGATACACCCGAAAAGGAAATGTGAGTAGACGCTATTTATTTTAAAACAAGTGTAGGAAAATACAAATATAAATTGATTCATAATAATAATATTAATCAACATGATGATAATATGGTGTGCCCGCCTGGGTAGTGTGGGGGTAGCATGTCTGCCTCACATTCAGCAGATCGCGATTTCGAATCTTGCTTAGGGTGAGTTATCCGGAAGGTCTTTTTCGGGGGTTTCCCTTTTCCTGAGAAGACGAATATCGAGTAACGTTAAGGTCCATGGACCCCGAGGTCATTTTAGTATCTTTTCACCAATTTCTTCAGCGTCCGTTATATGATCAAGCACATACATAATAGTGTTTATCATCAATATCATTACAAGGCTAAGAAACTCTCAAGTAGTAGGGTTTAAGTTAGCTACACTCGAACCATCACAGAAAGAACACAACAGCGGTAAAAGTGGTGTCATGATTGGGTCTACACACATTGATCTATTGGTTGGGAGGGGGTGTTATCTATTACGTCACAGGATGAATTTCGGTGACAGTTCAACTAACTTCCTTTCGTTCTCATTGTCCTCGTCCTCGGAAAGTACAATGCCTGATCAGCATCAATATGAAAACTTATTATAAGAATGCATATTAGTACGCCTTTAATAACTGAATTGAAAGATCTAAAGCTTACTTGATACCTCTAAATCTGTATCTATGGTATCTTCATTTTAGAAACAATACGATGCTTCCTGGATAGGTCTGAGCAGGCGAGCCACTTGACTTTGCACCATGAAACAAAGTGTTGATGGTCCTCTTCTATGGGAACATATACTCCGTTGTGGAATGTAAACCTGCTTGCAAACGCTATACCTATCAGTTAGAAACATGATATACAAGAAGATATATAAATCCTACCGCGTTGGATCAACCTAAGAGCAACATAAAAAAAAACCTGTTCTTGGGTAGGCTGTTATCAGTAATCGCTAATAATAATAATAATAATAATAATAATAATAATAATAACAATATTCTACATTACAATGAGACTACGGCAATAGACCTAGAGTAAAAGGTGCATGTCACTGAAAATGACCAGATAACTTTTATCTACATATATAAATATGAATCGCTGAAATGTATGTACGCGTATCACTTCCCAACGACTGCATCAAATTGAACAATTCTTTTTTTGTTGCGTTCGTTATTGTCACGGCAAGGTTTGTGGGGATGAAAATGTTTAAAAATAGTACGGGAAAGTATTTAAAATCTCGTAATATGAATAAAAACCGTGGTAAGTGAACGCATTTCAGTTAATGGCCGCCACATGGCAGTGGTACAAGTTATTTGTTGCTAAATGGTCGTAGTGGTATTTCCCTTCCCATTCAATGTTAAGTTAACGCACCAGTTTATCGACACTATGACGCAATTCAGCAGTGAAATTCAAATACATGTTTATATATTAACTGTCCTTTCTTTACTCCTATCGTTTAAAATAAAGAATCAAAGAAGTTTTCCTAAAGATGATCACCTAGAGTAAGTAGTTATTGATTTTGCGATAGATGGCTATAGTAATATTTTTCCTACCTATCCAATGTTAAAGTAGCGCAACAGTTTATCGAGATGAGATAATGCAGCAGTGAAATTCAAATATAGTTTTATTTATTAACTGTCCCTTCTTTACTCCTATCGTTTAAAACAAAGAAGTTTTCCTAGCGACGAATACCTAAAATATGTACTAATTATTTGCCACCAGATGGCCGTAGTTCCTACTGCTCTATTTTTCGTCTTCAATGCTAAGGGAATGCACCCGGTTATGAAGACAATGACGCAAGGTAACTGTAAATCAAAAATATTTCTTATGTATTAAACATTGTTCCCTTGGTCACATCGTTTAAATAAAGAAATAAGTATATTTTTGTTGTAATTCTTTAAAATGAACAAGTTATAAACAATGCACATAACCATTAACACTTCTTGGAATCTCAAAATGGCGGAGAAATAACGGGATCCGTTTTAGGTTTAACTTCCTATTGCAGATGTTGGTTATTTGCCTTTTTTTTTTTTTTTTGTAATATTTAGCGCCCGCTTTAACTACTTATGGCACCGCAGGCGGTATTTGACGTTATGAGGTACATGAGCTAGCTAAAGAACATGAAGCTACCCGCGTCACCGTCACAGTAGGTACAGTTGCAGTGCTCTTAATACATTTCATCAAGCTATAATTTGGGTTAAATGGAGAAAGTTAAAACACATAAAGCTGCCATCAAATAAAATCTTATCAATTGCCCAAGCAGATCTACTTGCTCTTTAGTTAAGTCATTGTTAGCCTTAGAAATGGTTGTTTTGACATAGAAGAAAATAAAGAAAGAGGTGGAAAACATTAGGAAAGAACGAGATTCGGAAGAAGCATGAATGTTAATTTGTGATTTTCTCCTTAATGTAATTCATTACCTATGCCAGCGTTTACCCGCCACACTATGGATGCGCTACCATCACTTTCTTTTTTTTTTGGTAATGTTTAACGACCTCTTTAACTACTTGTGGCACCGCAGGCAGGATTCTGATTATACATGAATGAAGATGGAATGCGATGGCTGGGGAAACTGGACAACCCGGAGAAAACTCGACCCTGCGCCGGCTTTGTCCACCACAAATCTCACATGTGGTCACTTGGGATCGAACCCGAACCTTCTAGGTGGGAGGCGAGTAGTCTAACCACTCGGCCATGGCGCGGCTACTACTATTACTATTATTATGCCAAGCTATTTTTTTCTCTCCGGAAGGAAAAATGAATATCACAAGGCATTACAATAAAGTGTTGTCAAATTATTTAATTGTAATTTTATTTCATCGCAAGATCGTACTGTAGACGGAAGATTTTGTCCGAGTTTTTTTCTTTAGGTACACAACCCGTGCGAAGCCGGGGCGGGCAGCTAGTTTTATTATAAATATGTTCAATTTATGACTTACCAACAGAAGCTGTGGTCATTCTTGAAATGCTGGGTAGAGATGTTTCATTATTGTTACCCTGAGCAACGATTGAAATTATATACTCTGTGCAGGGGCTCAGACCCTCAATTGTGTAATACAGCTCGGAGGTTGTGTTATTGGTCCATATGGCAGTAGAACTGTCACTCCAGGAAATAATATACCAGTTTACACAGCTGCCACCATAAGTAGGTTCCAGCCATGATATATTTAAATAGTCTGATGATGCATCTTCTATGGTTAGGTTGAAAATTAAATCTGCAACTGAAAAAGTAAAATACAAATATTTAGTTGTTCATAATTATTTATCAAACATTGTGTATGAACTATTATTGATCGGAATGTGTTACGGCAGAATGACCATCATTGTGGTTTACAACGAAAATATAACGCACAATTATAGAATAATAAAATCTATATTTCAGTCTTATATGTTGCGTAAGGTTTCCTAGGAAAAAACCAGACAGTGAACCTACATTAATAATAATAATAATAATAATAATAATAGTAATAATAATAATTATAAATAAACCAGCAATCAATGGTTCACCTGTCCTTAATACTGTACTTAATTCGACATATCCCATTTTAAAAGGAGAATGACAACGAAAATTAAGTATCCTCATAACTATGGCTAACCGTAACGGGGGAGGGGGGGCCGACTCTTTCATCCTGCGAATGACCCATCTGGTATTGATCAAAAGTAAACTGGACTATGGCGCTATAATATACAATTCCACTCCGCCATCCCTGCCCAGCTCTCTCAACACCATTCAGAACACAGCTCTTCGACTCCTGGATGCCTACATCACCATCCATTAACAGTCTCCAAAAGGAAGCAAACGGAGGCCTCTTAGAAATCCGTAGAACACATCTCAGTCTAAACTATGCAATAAATAAAAACTGCTGCAGGACCTCTCTTTAAAGCTGCTCTCCTATGTTTTCCCGAGACAGACTACGGGTCACTCTAAAATCCGAAGAAGTTATAAACTGCCATTTCATCTTCGCGTGACCAGCTACCTACGAAACTACATGGATATCCCCCCCCCCCATCATGCCCAGAGGTCTACATGATATCCGATCCTGGAGGTTAAAACACCCTCAAGTGCACCTTGATCTAAGCATCCATCAACGATTACAAACCTCTACCCTAACTTACAAAAAGTTTTTGCAGGAATTCTCTTAAGGATTTGACAACTATACTCCAATCTATACTAATGGCTCTAAAATTGATACCGGGGTAGGATGTGCTATTCACAATAAAGAGTGGGCACAGTCTTATAGATTACTCGACTTTTATTCCATATATATCTGTGAAGTACATGCGAACAAACAAGCCCTTATCTATACTGCTAATCAACAAACCAATCTCTTTATTATATACTGCGACTCTCTCAGCACCCTCCACAGCCTAAAAAACTACAGAACAGAATTACAGCTCCTACAAGAAGTACAAATACTCTTCAACGATCTATGCAACCAGGGAACGGATATAATATTTGCATGGATTCCCTCTCACTGAGGCATTAGGTCAAATGAAATTCATCTAAATTCAAAAATTATTTATTTTAGATCTATATTATTTAGGTATTATATTCATTATGTACCATATTTGTGATATATTTATACGCTTCAATTCATCTGTAATGAGATGTCAGTTACCTAATGGATTAAAGTTCTATAAGTCCAATAAAACCATCCATGATCAATCAACCGATATCTTATGACCATCCATTTTTCGAACACCAATACATTGTATCCGGAGGTACACCTTTTTTCAAAGAGGGATTCGTTCTCTGCCGTGGAAATATGACCATGTGAGGAACGTAATTACCTGAAGCACTCATTGCGCTTGTTGTTATGTTTTTACTTCGCTCCTAACTTTCCACAGAACCTACCCTTTTCTGTCTATTTGGAGCTAAGATCTTTCCAGGGTCTTGCAATATACCTATAACAGTTTCATCTACATACCAATAAGTTGAAGGTAATGCCGGCCAGGTTTAAAACTAATCTCACGTGTGCTACATTATTAAGTGAATCGTGAACTTTTCAGAAAACCCTATAAGCATACATAATTAATTTAATACGATATTCTCACCTGTATTGTTTTTAAAGCAAAAATTACATAAAAAAATGCGCTGATATCTCTCTCTCTGTTTTTTTGTTTTTTTTGTTTTTTTTTCTCACTACTGTTCATAACATTACTAAGGACGTGGTGACAATGGCCAGATACGTTTTAAAGCACATACAGGTACACACATACATGCTTGTATAAACATTTTTTACATTAGATCGAGGAACTCTAGGACTATGTACAGAATATCCCAAGTGACCGCAAAATTAGACTCCAAGGTTTAATAATAATAATAATAATAATAATAATAATAATAATAATGATAATTAGAACAATAATAATAATAATAATAATAATAATAATAATAATAATAATAATCAACTTAAGGGGAGATCGCATTTACAGTGCAGAAAGTGGGGCACCCATATACAGTTTAAGTAATTACGTCACCCAGTAATTTTTACTTTCTCTACACGTACTATGTACATAGTGTATAGAGAAGGTATTGTATTGCACCCAAAAATGCGATACCGAGATTTCACCGGAAATACATTTTTTGGGTCCCCCTGAATTAAAAAAAAAAGCAGTTTTGGAAAAAGGTCCGTGTGTGTGCGTGGTGTGTGTGTGTGTGTGTGTGTGTGTGTGTGTGTCTGTGTGTCTGTGGACAGCATAGCTCAAAAACGAAAAGACCGTTAAATACCAAACTTGGTATTTAAGTTTGGTATCTTACAAGGATGCGACAGGAAGATTTTCAAGAAAATCCCCCCACCCCCAATTACCCTTTACATGGAACTTTTTTCGAAAATTTTGATTTTCTCAAAAATGGCCCTAACGATTTTGTTTAAAATAGTGTATATTAAAGCTATTTACCTGACAAATAATTTAAAAAATAAATCTTGAATTTTCTGGGAATTACCTCTGAAGACTACTTTATTCTGGAGGAACTTTGCATAACTGCTAAACCGTAAGAAATCGACAAAAACTTACCATACAAAAAATGTAGAGCACATTAAAACACACAATTTATGTTATATAATTTTTTTTCGAGGAGTTGATCATTTTTGTGATGTTCCTTGTTTTTGGTTTCATCTTTGAAAAACTTGTACTTTTCTCATACAGGAATTTGTCAGCTCATGTCCATACAAACATAGGAACTTCAGTCACCTAGTCACCAGCTTTTGACTTCACTTTAACCTATGATACTCCCCTATTTCGCTTCTACTTACAAGGAAGAAAGTAATAAGACTATTTGTGCTATTTTTTTCTCGATTAGCTTGAAGTAAATAGAAGAATAAGCTTATTTACAATAATTTGTTTCACAGAAGTAGAGAAAGTCATGTGAATGGAACACATCAGATGTTTTTGTATAGGAAAAGTGTATTTTTAGGTATACTCAAAAATCTCAGATGCATAACTGTGTCGGAATATGACAAAAAATACCGAGCAATTTCGAAATGTAAAACCGAGTGGTTATACCACAAATTAGGGAAAGTGTGGGGGAGAATAAAGGGCCAGGTAAAATATATATACTTAAGAGTATGATTTATGTTAGTCGCATAGTTATAATTG
Source organism: Hymenopus coronatus (assembly GCA_030762935.1). NCBI lineage: Eukaryota > Metazoa > Arthropoda > Insecta > Mantodea > Hymenopodidae > Hymenopus > Hymenopus coronatus. Next base: position 133,836,592 of record CM060897.1, on the reverse strand, counting down.
ATATTATTCACGTATTATCCCTTTTGCTAGTAACCGAAACCAACCAATTTCAAATACAATAGATTTTGAACCAAAATGGTATTTGTGCATTAAAGTTAAGCACATATATAAACGATTACGTGTGCTTTCGTATTCTCAGCTTGAGATTTCCAACTCATCCTTACCAAAAGAATTGCAAATTCCTGCTACACTAAATCTATTGTGTCATTGCAGTACAGTTCACTAGTAAGTAGGTCATCAAACAGACGAACTGAGCCTGTCCCCATGGCCACGCTCGCTAAAGCGTCTCGCTTTGGTGCTTCGTGGGCAGGGGATCGTGGGTTCGAGTCCCGCCTTGGGCATGGGTGTTATATGTTTGTGCAATGTGTATATGTCTGTAAAAGAAACAGTAAAACCAATAATCAGTAAAACCTACGGGTAAAAATATAAATAGGGATACAGTACCGGAGTCCTGATCAGACTCCGTTACTGTTTTTAAAAAAAGAAAAGAAAAAAAAATTCTGAAGCAAAAGAAAACCAAAGCAAGGAAAAGAAACAACTATCGTCACGATATATCTGCAGGAGCATAAAATCAGATGAGCCGCCCAGGCTAAAGAAATACATTCATTTTCACCAGCTGCGCGAAAATGGGTGCCAAACATGATACGCCGCAGAGTCAATTACACATTCAGCGATATATGATATGAGTATTTATGAATAATTCTTATTATATCATTAATCATGATATAATTCCTTAATTTGGTATCTGAGGAACATGCCTTCTGTCAAGATCTCTGAAATATATCTAGCCATAACCCCAATATCGATATGTAACAAAATGGTGTTGTAAAGGTTGGCTTGTAAACAAAAAGTGCATAACACAGTTCGCAGAGATTTGGATTTTTTAGACATTTGTTCAAAGTGAAACAAAAGATAAAGAGTTTGTGTCTCTTTATAAGGATATATTCCGTTCTTTTAGTTTCCTGGCTGTGCTAAAGACTCTTCAGCAATTAGGTTTCTTATGGACAACGTTTTGAGAAAGAGAAATGGACAAACTGTATCTATCGTGGCAAATTTGTAGTGACAAATATTTCAGTTGTATGCATCAAACTAATTTGATGATATAAGGTTATATATTTTCAATATTAACTGGTGAGCCAGTTATTCTTAAAAGCAGCCTTAATTGCGATACGATCCCTATCCTAGCAAATTATGTAACGAACAATTTAATCACTGTTAAGTTCCTAAATATAGAATATAACCATGCTTCCGTTAAAATTAAGAAAATGAAAAGAACAGCAACAAACCAAGCAAACTGTTGAAAATAACGACATATTTTATTTTGAGGGCTTCAAAAGTGAAGTGCAAAGAGATATTTAATCTCTCATTTCAGCAGTAAAAATGTATGATATTCTTTGGAGAAGCATTTAGTCATGTACCTTTTTTACGGCAGATTTTGAAGTGATCAGTACTTTGGATGTCAAAGATTTTTTATTAAGAGGTTTATTTTCTACTATATACCCATAAATTGATTCTGGAATCAGAGAGTGAGGAGGGCTTAATTTATAATTAATGGATCAAATTTGATAATTCAAAGCTAAGCTGCGAGAGCTTTCAAACGTGTTGTGATGCAAATACTATTTTCAAAAGGCTGTATTAGTTTTGCTGGAGAAGGTGATATAATATTCTAATGGAACAATTGGATTTATCCGCAATGAAACAAGTCAAACATGTAATAGAAATATTGATCTAGGCTGTAATAACGTTATACTTATTTTCTGGTGTATCAGGCAACGAGAAACGCAAATTTTTTACGTTGCCACATCATGTATATCTAAAGCAATTCCTAGTTTAATTGGCCCTATTAGCACAGAAATGCGAGCGCCATATAAAGCGTTCTTGATGGAGAAAGAAAATTGCTTCATAGCCAAGATAAATTGATTTTCATTGTCGCCCTCCGTGGTGTAATGGTTACCGTGCTAACTTCATTTACCCTAAGTCGCGGGTTCAAACCCGGCGGAGGACGATGGATTTTTTCGGGTGTAAAAGTCCTTAGCATGGCTTCCTTTGGAAGGGAAGTAAAGCCGTGGGACCCGTGTCGTAGACTTACGGCAAGTAAAAGAACTTCAAGCCTGAAAGAGAAGCCTCTGAGCAAAATTAAGCGGTCTTTCGCGTCCAATTTAGCATGGGACGCTGAGAACCACAGTAGTGAAAGAGCGTCCATAAATAACACGCCATTAAATAAAAAGATTTTCATTAGGTCAGATGAAATTCATCTAAATTCAAAAATTATTTATAATGCCTGAAAGACTGTGAATTTTAGAAAAGAGTTCATTCATATATATATATATATGTGTGTGTATATATATTATTATATTATGAGTTATTCCTAAGAATATTTTTATCTAAAGTCTTAAAGCTATTGGCCAAAACGTTCAAGGACAGCAAGTTACGTTCACTTTGTTTTCCAGAATACTTGGTTACAGATTTTAGAGCTGTCAGCTTAGCAACAAAATAAAGACAATAATAGAATAACACATCTACATACAATTGATCAACATCGTCTGTTATTTCCCTAGGTAAACTAAAACGTCTTGTGAAACCAAGTCTCCGCTGCCATATTTCTTGTGTTTAATATATCTTATCACATAGTGATAACAAATAAACGAATATTACGTTCACGTGTTTAAGTGATGTTCCATGTTTAAGTTTTTTCCGTATTGGAACGCCTTTTACTTGCTATACTCAGTACATAGACAGAGAAGCTGAACAAAAAAAAAAACAACAAATAAATAAATAAATAAAAAAGCAGCAATTTCAGAAAAAGGTTCTTGTGTGTGTGCGTGCGTGCCCATGTGTTAGTGAGCACGATAACTCAAAAACGAGAAGTCGGTAAAATACCAAAAATGGTATTTAAGTTTAGTATATATCAATAGTGCTATACGATTATTTTGAGGGAGAAAACCCACCCCAAACTACCCTTTTCATGGAAAAAATTTCAAAATGTTTGATTTTCTCAAAACTGCCTCTAACGATTTTCGTTGAAATACCGTATTTTAAAAATATTTATGTAATATTGATTTGTTTCTCGTCTTGCTGAAACAAATCGTAGACCATTTGATTTTGTTGTGATAACATGTATATCTTGAACTTTCTGGGAATATCCTCAGAAGACCTCTTCACTGTGGATGACTTTTGCATAACTGGCAAACCGTAAGAGATAGATAAAAGCTTACTACACAAAAATGTAGACCTCGTTAAATACCATAATTTATGTTCATAGGTAATCATTTTGTTCGTAGATTTGGCTATTTCCAAGATATTCCTTGTTATTGGTTTCAGTTTTACAATACTTAAACTTTTCTTATACGCAAATGTGTCAAATCCTGGCAGTACAAAGAAACGAATTTCAATCACATAGCAACCCGCTTTTAAAATATTTTACTATCGCTTTAGCCTAATGCAATTCCGTATTACCTTTGTACTTACAAGGAAGCAAATAATAAGATCGTTTCTGCTAAAGTTTATCTTGATTAGCTTGAAGAAGATATGAGAATAAGCTTTTTACGAATAAGTTATGACAGAGATGTAGAGAAAGCCACGTGAATGGAATACATCAGAGTTTTGTTTTCATACACGCATTACAAAAGTGATATATTGTGGTTTTACTGCAATACTGAGCTGCTTCGATTTAACACATCCGGCGGCCATGATGTTTTCATGTTAAAGTGTGATTATATTGCTTATATCCAATGCCTCCATAGCTGTCAGCTATATACCGTCTGTTATCATTCAAATGAAAGCAGCACAAACCAAGTATTAATTATTTGTTTTTGGTTTTTCCCCACACAAGTTGTGGGTAGGTAAGGTGTTAGAAAGTTAGAGTCAGACTGCAAAATTCAACGCCATAGCCAAGTTTAGAACGTTTTCTCAGTGGCTATGTCATATCTAAATAACTGTGTTGTACTGTATGTAGCGGGAAAAATGCGAGTCAGTTGGGAAATTAATATCGTGTCGGCATGTTGTCATACAGCTGATTGTTCAGAGCAACTGGACAGAGACTAAAGGGCGACAGTTCAATCCCGGTATTGAGACCTCCTAACCCAGGCTAAGTTAATATTTGTGCGAATATTAACAAATGATGTGATTAAGAAGGAGAGTGAAAATAACAAACCATGTAGACCAGTCTCTGCGCTATCATATATTTCAATACGTCTTATGTTTTTCTTTCATAAGTGAATTATGATGACAGAAACTGTGCAGTATTTTTTCTGCTTAAACAAGCTTTCAGACTAAAATTCAAATTTTCATTTGGTTTGTACACCAAATTCCTCCAGCAGGTAAGTTTGGATATGCTATAACAATCTACACAGAATAATAAATGTTGTGTCTTACCAACAGAAGCCGTGGTTGCAGTAAATTTGGTGGGAATAGATGTTTCATCATTGCTACCCTGAGAAACGATTGTAATCACATATTTTGTGCAGGGGTTCAGGTCCTCAATTGTATAATACAGCTCGGAAGTTGTTGCATTGGTCCATATGGTAGTGGAACTGTCCCTCCAGGAGATAATGTACCGGTTTACACAACTGGCACCATAATAAGGTGGCAGCCATGATACACTTATGGAATCCGGTGATGTGACATCATCTATGTCCAAACTGGAAATTGGTCCTGGAACTGAAAAACAACAACGTTAGTATGTTCTTCAAACTATACATACAAATATGTTTAAATTGTTAAGTTCCTAAGAGTATTCGGGACGAATTTAATAATATAATGTTTACTTTATCACGCATGTATATGCACATAGAAGACAGAGAAGGTATAAAATTCCATTGAAAAAATATTTTAAGAACCCCTGAATCCAATAAAACAGTTTTTAGAAAAATGCTCATCTTTGCCTGTGGTGTATGTGTGTGGATAGTATAATTAATAAACGAAAAGTCGGTTAAATACCAAACTTACAAACTTGATATTTAAGTTCAGTATTTTCTAAGGATGGACACGAGGACTTTCAGTAAAACTCCCCCCCCCCCAAAAAAAAAAACTTCCTTTACATAGAGCATTTTTCAAAACTATTTATTTTCTCAGAAATAATTCCAACATTTTTGACTGAAATACAATATACGAGTTTAAGATATTTAGTTATAATTGAAATGTATATCTTGAATTTTCTGGGAATAGGCTTTAAAGACCTCTTAATTCTGGGTGGCTGTTTAACCCATAAACCGCAAGAGAAATTGTAGATCTCGTTAAAATGCACAGTTTATGTCGTATGCTTTTTTTTTTTTTTTTTTTTTTTTTTTTTTAGAGATAAACGCTTTCGAGTTATTCCTGGCTATTGGTTCATATGTTAAGCTACTTAAACTTTCCTCAAACGGGAAGTTACCTTTTGTTTCATATCTGTTTTGCGTTACTCTTTGGTTTCGGAAAGAGAACCCAATTTCAATAATACCGTTTTATTGAAATAGCGACACCGTTTAAAATATTTGTCTGAGACGTTAGGCTGGTGTTTTCCTCTTATTTCCCTTATACTTAACAGGAACTGAGGAGCTTCGACACGCGATATGCAACACACGGCTTCTACCACAAGTTCTGCCAAAATGAGAAATTACACCAACCGGATGAAAGCTGTACCTGTGAACTCTGCAACAACATCATGCAGAAAACTGCAAAAGAAGACAAATGTCAATAACAAAACTAGGATGACATTAATGCAATTCTGTTTATATACCTGAGCATTGTGCGCATTTCATTTATAATAAAAATATGGTGTGTTCCATTCACATGACATTCTCTATATGTCAAATTATTGTTAAAAAGGTTATTCTTCAACCTACTTCCCACTAATCGAGAATAACATTACTTGCTTCCTTGTAAGTAAAGAGAAATAAGGGAATACTCTAGGCTCAAGCGATAGTCAAATCTTTAAAAACCTGGTTGCCATGTTGATAAAATCCGTTTCTTTTCACTCCCAGATTTTGAAAAATTCTCTTATGTGAAAAGTTTAGTGTTTTAAAGCAAAACATATTTTATTTAAACCTATATAATTTAACAATTAATACACAAATTCCTTAATTTATTCCAATGAATAAAAATTTTCTAAAAAGAAGATGAAATATGCAGAAAAGTAATTGGAAACCAATAAAAGTTAGCAAGTTATCCAGGATAAAGCTGTCTTCAGGGGCTATTCCCATTCAAGATATAAATTATATTTGTTATATAAATGTCTTTAATATAAGGTGTTTTAATAAATAATCTAATGTGTTTCATTCACATGACTTTCTCTACATCTCTGCAACAAATTATTGTTAAAAAGCTGATACTTCCCTTTACTTTATGCTAATCAAGAAAACATTAGCAGAAATAGTCTTATTACTTGCTTCCTTGTAAGTAGAAGCGAAAGAAGGGAGTACCATAGGTTAAACTGATAGTCAAAAGATGGGTGCTATATGACTGACGTTCCTTTGTTTGTATGGACACAAGTAGACAAATCCCTGTATGAGAAAATTATAAGGTTTTCTAAGCTGAAACCAAAAACAAGGAATATCTCAAAATCTTAAATACCAAGTTTGGTATTTATCGGTATTTTTGTTTTTGAGCTATGCTGTCCATAAAACACGCACACACACATGGACATTTTTCTGAAAATACTTTTTTTTTTTGGATTCAGGGGGACCCAATACATGTAGAGAAAGTCATGAGAATGGAACGCATAAGATTTTATACAGGGACTCTAAAACGTGTATCTCCAGTGATATCTCGGTATTAATTTTAGGTGGAGTGTAATACCTTCTCTACCTACGTATATGTACTATGTGGAGACACTAAAGATGCAAATCTATTTTAAAATATATCACAAAAATGGGTGATACCACAGAACTTAACACATAGTATTTTTAAAGATATCTAGATTTGTGAATCTTTTGTGTATTACGTTCCTGTGTATTTCTAATGGTCTACGTCTACATCCCTGTACTAAATCCCTTCCGGCTGAAGTGGACTTAGAGTATATTTTAAGGAAACTCAAATTATACATTTTTTTTGTCAAGAAAACATCTTCAACATATGGTATTTTCATCAAATAGCTAAATTCGTTTTAGAAAAAATCCTAAGCTTAGAAAAATGTTTCATATAAAGGGTAGTTTGCGGAGGGAATTTTTCTTAGAAATCTTCGTGTCGTATCCTTGGAAGATACTAAACACAACCACCAAGTTTGGTTGTTAATCGAAATTTCGTTTTTGAGTTATGCTGTTCAAAGGTACACACGGACAAACAATTAGATCATACACACCTAGGTCTTTTCTAAAGGACCTCTGATGTGTTTCATTTATATGACTTTCTCTACATCTCTGTAACAAATTACTGTTGAAAAGTTATTCTTCTATCCAATTCACGCTAATCGAGATAAAAATTAGCAGAAATGGTCTTATTACTTGCTTCCTTGTAATTTGTGGCGAAATAAGGAAAAACACTAAGCTTAAGGATAATCAAATACGCTAAAAGCAGGTTGCCATGTGGATAAAATCAGTTTTTTTTTTTTTTTTTTGCATTGCCAGAAGTTAACAAACTCCCGTTTGTGTAAAGTTTCCGGTATTTTAAAACGGGTTGTCTAAAAAAAAAAAAAACAAAAAAAAAAAAAACAAATGTATATGACATAAATTATATATTTTAACGAGATCTACATTTTTTACACAGTAAGTTTTCCTCTCACTGTTAGGGTTTACCAGTTATGCAAAATTCAGCAAAATTCATCCAGAATGAAGAGGTGCGTAGCAGCTATTCCCAGAAAATGTAACACATTCATTTTATTTGCCATGTAAATATCTTTAATATATAGTAATTTAACCAAAATCGTTAGAGCATTTTTGAGAAACATAAATTAAAAAAATCTTATGGGTTCCATTCACATAACATTCTCTACATCTCTGCAACAAATTATCGTTAAAAAGCTTATGCTTCTATTTGCCTCATGCTAATCGAGAAAAACTTAGCAGAAATAGTCTTATTATGTGCTTCCTTGTAAGTACAACGGAAATAAGGGAATACACCTGGCTAAAGCTGGTTGCCACGTGAATGAAATCCGTTTCTTTGCATTGCCGGGAACTAAAAAATATCCGTTTGTGAAAAGATTCAAGTATTTTTAAACTGAAAACGCTATCAAGGAGTGGCTCACCAAGCGAAAATGACGAGCCACATGTTTAAAGAAAGCCTAGGTTCAACTGTTGATATGGGTATGTATATTTTTGTTGAAGGTATGCACTATAATAATATTTTTAGTTGGAGCTTCGCAGGTAAATCTTTCCTCTATTTGCTAACATTTACTTGCGATTAAATTCATGCAGCAACGTGAATTTTAACCCTTTCACCGCAACCAGCCGCGCCGTTTTCAGTTTTTAACCTGGTAAACTACACCCCAGTTCGTTCTCGTATTTTCAAACTTCTTCCTTGTAAAGATGCACTTACTGCACATGTATCGCAATGTATTAATACAAACTTATTACAATCGTCTTGAGTAATTAAAATAAACTTTGGCAAGAGGAGGTTATGAGGTTTATAAAAATAAAAATAGCGATAGAAAGAATCCTGTGAAACTAATACACCATATTATTTTAATGCCCTGTAAAAGGAAGAAATGCATATGATGCTGGTATATTCACAGAGTGCAAGGCCGCGCCGAGGCTGAGTGGTTAGAACATTCGCCTCTCACCTAAAATGAACCCAAGAGACCGTATGTGATTTACGGTGGACAAAGCGGCGGAGGGCGGGTTTTCTCCGGGTTCTCCAGTTTGCCCCGCCATCGCATTCCACCGGTGTTCCATCTTCATTACTGTATCATCACCTGCGATGCCATGGTAGTAAAAACGGGCATAAAAAAAAACAGAGTGCAAGTTAGGGGGAGACCATTCTGGGCACTGCAGCGCGCTGTTTAGAGCCCTCACGCGAAGTTATGATTTGCATGAAACAGAACTGTTAGAATAAATTGTCTCCGTAAGCGGTGAATATGAAACAAGATAACAAAGATGCAGATTAGTTTCCGTTCTGTCATAAATACAGTTTAATAAGACTTGCCTAAAACGTTGTTTAACCGAGTTATCATGCGAAGAAAGGTGCGTATATTTATTTTCCAAAGTAAGCTTTCAAATACTACAATTTTGTAATTTCTAATTCTTGTTTGTGCACTCAACCCTTCCACCGGGCATATTTAGACATATACTATCTACAAAGAATAATAAATCTTACCAACAGAAGCCGTAGTTGCAGAGGATTTGCTGGGTTGAGATGTTGCACCATTGTTACCGTGAACAACGACTGTAATCATATATTTTGTGCAGGGGTTCAAGTCCTCAATTGTATAATGCAGCTCGGAGGTTGTCTCATTGGTCCATATGGTAGAGGAACTGTCACTCCAGGAGATTGTGTACCGGTTTACACAACTGCCACCATAAGAGGGTGTCAGCCATGATATACTTGTGGAATCCGGTGATATATTTTCTACCTTCAAACCGGAAACTGGTCCTGGAACTGAAAAACGACAATGTTAGTACTCTCCAAACTATGGGATAACAATTTAGAAAAGAATGCTGAGAGGGGAAATTACTCTTGCTACTTGACAGACTGCTTCCTCCACTTTTATCTGTCACACCCTTCCTCACTCCCTGACTTCTCCTCCGTGTTGCTCGCCAGCCAGTTTCTCATTTGTCATCGTCACTGTAGGGAAAACGTGCTCATTGTTTATACTCGCGCGCCTAGAGGAGAAACGTTCCTTCCACTTCGGACGTGCCTGAGTTTGAACAACAGTCTTTCCTACGTTGTTCACCTATTTGTATGTGTACAGGTGTGTGTGTGTGTGTGTGTGTGTGTGTGTGTGTGTGTGTGTGTGTGTGTGTGTGTGTAAGCCCATTTTTTTTTTTCAAATAGTATTTTGCTAAGGTCTTTCCTGAAGGAATTTAACAATATACTTTCTATTTATTGCTATCAAACTAGAAAATCTGCTCGTGTTTAACTTGAATTTCAGTAATTCACTCTGTGCCGCTCTTTCATTTTTTTAGTTCGTCTCATACCATCTTGCTCCTCTACCTCTTACCACTTTTTCTTATCTCACCTCTTCTCTAGCTTTCCATTTTATATTTTGGTTGACCTTGCCCTTGTCTGTTTGTCTATCTTTCTCTCAACATGTATCTTACTGTCCATATCTTCTACATATTTGTAGGTAATTCTAATGTGCTGATATTTTGAAATTAGGTAGTAAAATGTTTCTTTCTGGAGTGTTAATAACACTCTAAACACAAGTTAATGGTTTTAAGTGCACAAACTTGTGATTTTTCCTTACACTTACAATGCAGTTGCTATTATATTTTTCTCGTGGAAGAGATTTAGGTTTAAGGATAATTGTAAAGAAAAATGGTGAATAACTTAATCAAACTCGTCGTATCCTGCTGTGCCGTGGCGTACTGTGTTGGCCGCGGTGTTTCGGTTCCCAGGCATGAAAAACGCTTGGATTTGAGTCATGGAGCCGAGCCACCTGCCCGCGCTCGCTAAAGTGTCTAGCTTTGGTGCTTCGTGGCGCAGGGGATCGTGGGTTTCGTCCCGCCCTGGGCATGGGTGTTTGTGTGGTTGTAAACATGTCTATATATGTGAATATAAAAAAATAGTAAACAAATAGGTCAACAAAGAAAATGTAGGAAACTGGAAAGAAGAGGAAAAAGAAAAGGAAAAAGAAAAAGGAATACAGAGGGAAAAAAACGGAGTGCGAATTTTTTCACCCATGTAGAGGACTGGTGGACAGTCACTATCGTGATAATAACTGTTTAGGAGCTGTGATAGGTAGCCGTGTGTAGGTTACGGAACAGAAACTGCTAGCTGGGGAAACTTGATTGGTCGTCCATCGCTACCATATGAATGTGAGCCTGGTTGGTAACGTCACACCACATTTTGTTCTTTTAATTGCTTTATTTGTTGTTATTATTGTATTAATCGTTTTATTTAAACGGTATTTTACAAATAAAAAACATTAAAGTTCTTTTTCTGTTTTATTTTTTATTTTGTAAGCTTTTAGTTTTGGCATCATTTGGCATCCAGGATTTAAGGACACATAAAGCCTAGACTCCTATTGTGTTCTAAGATGTATTACATATATCAAGTTTCACGATAATCGATTTGGCCGTGCTCAAACACCTACGCACAGAATTCTAGGTGCAATAATGTAAGTGAACTAGCAGCACAAGAAAAAGCAATGCACTATGTATCAGCAGACATCTCGTTGCCAAACATGGGTATAAGTATTTCTAATATTATATCGATATGGTAATGTACAATAACTGTAGGCCAGAACCACAGTATATATTAGCCTAACCACCCTCTAAATGAAATCTGATCCCAACCTTTGAGAATAAAAAAACTCTCATGTGACACGAAATTCTTTGTCTGAGAGTAACAGAGAATTTCACTATTAAATTTATACTGGAGAAGTATAAAATAATAATTGTTATAAAATGTTTTAATGGAAATGCCACAACTTGGCTGGACATAACCACAGGAAGCGGCAATAACTAGAAGGATTTTGCGAATATGTTATTGAGTAAATTCTGTGAGTGAATAGGCAAGAAGGTATCAGATTAGAGGTTAGTAATGGGAAATATAACCAGAGAACTGACCATTCGATGGATAATTACCAGGAAATTCCGAATTTTAGATCATCGTTAAGGATAAAGATATATTAAACACTGTGACAATACATTTCCCGAAACCATTCAAAACCATTTATTTAGTGATAGCAAAATCCAAACAACGTATCTGAAATGTTAACTTGTCATCAGCACTGAAAACTAACAAACTGAAAGCAGAAATAAAAAATAATAGAATCAGGGCAGACGTGAAGAAAGTTCACATATAGCAGAAATATAAAAAATGTGCAAGCTAGTGGGACGAATCAGAAATGTTAGCTTAAATTGTCACTAAATGGAGTGGTTAAGAAAGATAGAGGATATTAGAAAAGATGAAGAACAGTTGCTGTTGTATATTCATATTTAAATAAGCCTTAACTTAATGTTTCATAAGTGAATTTTGATGTGAAGAAAGGAGGGAAAATCTATATTTTTACTTAAACAGGCTTTCAAAGACTAAACATATGTCATCTTTCAATGGTCTCTCTGCATTCAAAACCTCCACCGGATATATTTAATTATACTACTATACTTATATTTACACAGTATAACAAATATGGCTTACCAACAGAAGCCGTGGTTGCCGATGATTCGTTGGGTTGAGATGTTTCACCATTGTAACCCTGCGCGACGACTGTAATCATATATTTTGTGCAAGGGTTCAAGTCTGCAATGGTGTAATACAGTTCGGAGGTTGTTTCATTGGTCCAAATGGTTGTGGAACTGTCCCTCCAGGAGATTATATACCGGCGTACACAACTGTTACCATAAGACGGTGCCAGCCATGATAGCCTAATGGAACCCGGTGATGTAATATTTTCAACCACCAATCCGGAAATTGGTCCTGGAACTGAAAATCGACACTGTTAGTATTCTTCAAATTATATTCATTTTCTATATACACATATAAACAAGCATTTCTACTATAGTTTTGCTATCAGCATTCCGGAGGAATTTAGTAACATAATTAGTATTTGTTACTAGCAAAACGCGCAGTTCTTTTCGTGTTTTGTGTCAGTTTCGCGGTTAACTCTGAGTCGCTCCTTCTCTGATTTTTTCAGCGTTTTATATCTACATTTTCTTCCACTTCCTCTCATTCTGCCTCCTATCTCTCATTTTCACGCTATCACTGTCCTTCTTCCCTCTTATCGCCTTCTATATAAGTTTCTCACTCTTTCTGTACAATGTGTAAGTGCAGCTTTTTTAAACCCATTTTTAAAATGAATTTTTCTGGGGTGTTCATAAAACATAAAATTAAATAAAAGGTTTAGCAGTTCACAGATATGTGTCTCTTCCCCACGCTTGCATGTGGTCGCAACTAAAATTTAAAAAAAAATCTATATGCTCCATTCACATGTTTTTCTCTACATTTCGTCGCCCTCCGTGGTGTAATGGTTACCATGCTAGCTTCATATACCCAAGGTCGCGGGTTCAAACCCGGCGCAGATCAATGGATTTTTTCGGGTGTAAAAATCTCTAGCATGGCTTCCTTCGGAAGAGAAGTGAAGCCGTTGGTCCCGTAAAAGAACCTCAAGCCTGATAGAGAGGCCTCTGAGCAAAATTAAGCGGTCTTTCACGTCCAATTTCGAATGGGACGCTGAAAACCACTGTAGCTAAAGAGTGTCCGTAAATAACTTGCCATTTACATTTTTTCTCCACATTTTAACAAACAATTGTTAAAAAGCTTACGCTTCTATTTACTTCATGCTAATGGTAATAACCATTAGCAAAAGTGATTTCTTGTAAGACGGGAAATAATGGAATGCATTACGCTAAAACGATAGTAAAATCCTCTAAAAGCTGGTTGCATTGTGAATAAAATACGTTTCTTTACATTGCCAGGAGGTGCCAAATTCCCATATATGAAAACTTAAATATTTTAAAAGGAAACCAATAATAACAACATCCATGAAAAAATCTGATGTGTTCGATTCACATGACTTTCTCTACATCTCCGCAACAAAGGTTGTTAGAAAGCTTATTGTTTCTATTTACTTCATGCTAATCGAAAAAAAAATTAGCAGAAATAGTCTTATTACTTGTTTCCTATAAGTAGAAGCGAAATAAGGGAGTACCATAAGTTAAAGAGATAGTCAAAAGCTGGTTGCTATGTGACTGAAGCTCCTTTGTATGGACAGGAGTTGACAAATTGCTGCACGAGAAAACTGTTTTTAAATCTGAAACCAATAACAAGGAATATCTCAAAAATGGGGGTTTCGACGAAAAAAATGTATGTAACATATTGTCTGTTTTAATGGGCTCTACATTTTCTGTTAAGTTAGCCTTTGTCTATCTCTTACGGTTTACCAGTTATGTAAAATTCCGTAAAATTCATCCAGAGTAAAGTAGTCCTGAGAAGCTATTCCCAGAAAATTCAAGATAAACATTTTATTTGTCAGGTAAATATCTCTAATGTACGATATTTTAATCAAAATCTGTAGAACTATTTTGAGAAAATCAAAATGTTCGAATAAAGTTCAATGTAAAGGTCAATTAGGTGTGGAGGGATTTTGTTGAAAATCTTCTAGTCGCATTCTTGGATGATACCAAGTTTGGTATTTAGTTGTATTTTCTTTTTTTTGAGAGTGTGTGTGTGTATCCAAAGACAGTTCTAAAACACGTATTTCCGATGAAATCTCGGTATCAAATTTTTGGGTGGAATACAATACTTCCTCTATACACTGTGAACATAGAACGTGTAGAGAAAATAAAAATAGATTTAAACAAAAGAACATGACTCCTGGCCGCAGCGCATTACCTTCATGGTTGTGCGACGCTTCCACTCTCTAAACATATCTGGAAAATGCCGTAACTGGACTCGGAAAGCTCACTTCGTTTTGCTTAAGCAAAAAATACTAAGGTCTAACCTTATTAAATTTTAAAAACAAGTATATAATTGATTTTCTAACTAAAGTAATTCATACCGCGAGGGGAACAATTTGCTAACACGGAATAGCAGGAACACAAATACTTTGAAATGTAAAGTGGCTGAACAAATTGCAAAGCGTAGGCGCAAAAGCCGCTACGAAGTGGAGAAAAGACATTAAATCTGACTGTATTTAACAGGTTTTTTGAAAAGTATCTAGAAGTAGTATCCGAACTGAGTGGTAAAATTAATGTCCATAATACATATGTGTTGCTTGCCGGACAACACAACATAGAAATTATCAAAACTAGGCAACTTGATAGTTCCTTCGATTCTAGTCAGAAATAGTCACAAAAAGTACCCCACATTTAACTGTCTTCGTGATAGATTTAGAGTCCAATATCAGCCAGTTTTGTAATAAAAGTAGAAAATCTTGGAAGCTTCTTTGCTTCAGCTTGTCCAATTCCTAATAAATTAAACTGCTTAGTATATTGTTTACTCTAGTAATGATTCAACAACAATAATAAAAATAATTTGCTTGAGCCTTTAAGTATAAAATACAATTGGTATTTTACATAAAACAGGAAACAGGTGGTAGTGACTGGATGCTAGATCCTGCGAATAGGGTGGATGTTCAAGCAATTCGAACTTAAACTCGCACATTTTCCCATTGCAGTGACTGAATGATGGGCCGGAGCATTATCGTAATGAAACAAGATTTTTTTTCCAAATGAGGCCTTTTTCTTTTCACCTCATCACTCAAATGTTGCAGTAAGCTTGCTTAGTAGTCACCAGTGATACTTTTATCATTTTCCAATTAATCAATAAAAATAATTCCGGTGCATCCCAGAAAACACTCGCCATAACCTTGTTAGCTAACAAAATTCAATTGCCTTTCTTGGAGTCGGTTCACCTGGCGCAATCCACTGTTTTGACTGTGATTTACTTTGTGGAGTGTAGTGATATATCAACGTTTCATCCACGGTAATGAGCCGTCTCAAAAATTCACTGGAATTTTTACAGTAGAGCTCCACATTCTTAACAGAAACAGTTTTTCTTTGCAATTTTTGATCAGGTGTCAACAAACGCGGCACAGACCTTGTGAGAGCCTCTGCTATCTCAAACAACTTTAATCTGCGGTCTTCCAGTACTAAACGATGGATTTTTTCAATGATCTCTGGAGTCATCACTTCTACAGGGCGTCCATCACTAGTGCTCGTACGTCCCATTTTAACTGTGCAACCCACCTTTTAATCATTGAATATGAGGAGCAGAGTCTTTTAATGTACTGTACATTTCCTCCTTGATTTCTTTAGGCGTTTAGCTTTTCAAATGGAAGTGTTTAATCACTGCTCGTTTTTCCAAATCCTCCATTTTCGAGAAAATTGTAAAGTTGTCTTGTTTAAAATGTTGTCATTCGAAAACTAAACAAGCTATTGACCTGTAACTATGGATACAAGCTAGTCCAGAGTTAAACTATACGATGCTACCGTATAACTGGCCTAGTGGCGCCATATCTGTGTGAGGCCCGGAACTTATCAGCCGACCTTAGTATGTCGAGGTATCTTCAATGGGTACACTTGTTTAAGATTTTATATAATACTCCAAACATAATTATGATTATTATTTTGCAATGTACATACATTCATAATGACACTGAACGATCTACACAGGACATAATACTTAAAACAATAATTTTTACATCGTTTCATTATTACTTCCTCTACCACGTACAATATACATAGTAGGTTGAAAAGGTACCTATTGTATTCACCCAAAAACAGACTGTTGAATTTCACCAAAAATGAATGTTTTGATGTCACCTAATACAAAAAGGAAAAAAAAAAAAAAAACTTTCTCTACCCAGCACATGATGCACAGGTATGGAAGGTATTGATTGCACTTCACCCAGAAAATCAATTTCAAGATTTTACCGGGAATATACGTTTTAGGGTTCCTGTATTTAAAAAAAAACATTTTTAGAAAAAGATCCGTGTCGGTGAAATACCAAACTTGGTTTCTAAGTTTAGTAGTGTAGTGTACCAGAAGAGATTCCGATCCTCATCCGATGATTAGGCTGCTTGTACGTCAGAATCCGGGAGGAGAGGATGAGATGAGAGTAATTACAGAGGGCAGCAGAAACCAGACTGCGATAGGGAACCATCTTGGAGAGTCCATAACAGTTCCAAACCAGTTCCTCATCCCGACGCGGTGAGCCCTAGGAGCTCGCACCTCAGATATGAATTATCGCCCCTGAGTTCAACGACGACCCCCAGCGCCATCCTGCCGCCGAGAGCTGAGTTTCCAAAGCGCAATTATCTCCACAAGAGGGCGCCACCACCGAGTTCTCGCCGACACTTACAACCCTGAGAGCCGATTCTACAGACAACGATAATTTTACTTAACTCGGGTTAAAGATGTTAAATCCACGTTTTGGTAAAATAGCAGTTTCACCAAACAAAGTAATGATTGCAGAGGCCTGCAAACCCAGTTATAGGCTTATCGGCCATTTTCCACCGCTTACGAATCCAAATCGTAGCTAGCGAAGCAAAAAAGGAACATGGCACCTCAACGAATAATAGATATAGTTATGGGCAATCACGATAATGTGTAAACGTAGTACTGATAAATGGTGTAGTATGAGAGAAATAAAAAGCAATTAGTAAAGTTCAGATAATGAAGCAATTAGTATTTCAAAGTACATTATGATGTAAACTTTGTGATGTGCTTCTACCTTACACACCATTATCTTAACTACATCCATAGCCGTACTGGGTTTTTCCAAAAGTTCCGTTTTCGCTTACAGGTGCCGCAGTTAATTTTTTATTTCCTTTACACGTACTATGTACATAGTGTATAGAGAATGTATTGCATTCTACCCCAAAATTCGATACGGAGCTTTCACCGGAAATACACGTTTTAGGGTCCCCTATATCCAAAAAAGTATTGTGTCCGTGAACACGATAACTTAAAAGAAATGTCCGTAAAGTACCAAACTTGGTATTTAAGTTTAGTATCTTCCAGGGATGCGTCACCCCAAACTACCCTTTACATAGAAAAATTTTCGAAAATTTTGATTTTCTCAAAAATGCCTCTAACGGTTTTGATTAGAATATCGTAAGTATATTAAAGATATTTTTAGGACAAATAATATGTATATCTTGAGTTCTCTGGGAATAGCTTCTAAAGACTACTTTATTCTGAATGAATTTTGCGTAACTGGTAAACCGTAAGATATAGAAAAAAAACTTACTTCACAAAAAATGAAGATCACGTTCAAACACACAATTTATATCATATACTTTTTTTCGTTAATTTGCCATTTTTGAGATATTCCTTGTTATTTATTTCAGATGTAAAATTTTAAACTTTTCTCATACGGAAAGTTGTAAAATCCTGGCCCTGCATACAAACGGATTTCATCCACATGGCAACCGGCTTTTAAAAGATTTAACTATCGTTTTAATCTAGTGTGATTATCGTTTTAGCCTAGTGTATATCCTTATTAACAAATAAGCAAGTAATTAAGTTAATTTCTGCTAACCTTTATCTCGATTTTATTGAAGTAGATAGAAGAATTAGCTCTTTAATAATAATTTGTTACAGCGATGTAAAGAAAGTCATGTGAATGGAACACATCAGATTTTGTTTAATTAATGTTTTCCTCTGTTTTTACAGAGTTCCCAATCATGCTTTTGGAAGCATTTCAAGCAGGAAGTAAATAATTAAAAGCCATCGTTAGGATAATAATATAATCAACGAATTGTTTTTTTTGAGTTAATGTACCTGATATGGCTAAAACTTAATAAGCAAAAAAGTGCTGTATTCTTTTTTAGAACAGGAGCAACAATTGGAATTCCTATCCTAAATATAATACCAGAATTTTTATTATTAATTAAATATTTGTGTAAAGCGAGGTCTCTTATTTCGCGTTGTATCGGCTGCAGTGAAATATTTTATGAGCTAGTTTTGCATTAGAGGAAAAAGAAGTACTGGATTTATTTATTTATTTATTTATTTATTTATTTATTTTTCCACCACGTGAAAGTGCAGCTGTATGAATTCTAAAAAAATGCACTTTTCCGCACCAGCCATGTTAGGGTTTTGTTTTTCTCCTGTGGTCATTGATCTTCGTTGATAAGTTAATCATCACAAAAATTAGATTTTAACACTTTAATCCTGTTCATTCACTGTTTTATCTTCCAAAAGGAGCCGAAAAAAGGTAAAACCGTAAATGGCGGATGGTGGTTCTCCCTTGTTATTTATGAGAAATTGCTGATTCGTATAGTAGATTTACACCAAATAGACGATTGTTTCAACGGGGTTTACAACCTCTTGGTGAAACGTGCTTCTAAGTTCCTCCCATAGACATAATATCATCCTTTCTATAAACTAGGATAACAGGAAAAGTTATCGTTGTTGGTGAAGAAAGATCAGACACATGAAATGTAGGGACAGGAAATTCGGGGGAATGAAGAATCCTCCCCACTATTCGTCTAGTGATCTGGGAAAAAAACCGAAAAGAAACCATGGGTCAGAGAGATTGGTGACGGGCAAATGATCTCCGACCTCTCGAATGCCAATACCGAGTGCCAGAAAATTTTGATTTTAATAAAAATGCCAAACGAATATTTTCAGAAAAGCCCTACCCCCCTCCAACTTCCTTTACAAGGAAATAATGCCACACATTTTGACTTTCTCAAAAATTGCTACGATTTTTATTAAAATACCGTATATTGATGATATTTAGTTGAAAACTAAAATGTATATTTTGAATTTTCTAAAAATAGCCTTTTTGCATAACTGGTAAAACATAAAAGATAAACAAAAAAAGTATATCTCGTTAAGGCACACAATTTATGCCATACATTTTTTCATGGAATTGACCATTTTCGAGGTAATCCTTGTTATTGATTTCAGTTTTAAAGTGCTTATGCATTTGACATACAGAAACTTGTCAACTCCTGGTCATGCAAAGAAACGGATTTCAATCACATATCAATCAGCTCTTAAAAGAATTGACTGTAGCTTTGGCATAGTTACTCCCTTAATTCCCTATTTACTTACAAGGAAGCAAGTAATAAGACAATTTCTGTTAATGTCTATCTAGATTAACATGAAGTAGATAGAAGAATAAGCTTTACAACAATAATTTGTTAGAGATGTAGAGAAAGTCATGTGAATGGAACACATCTTGTTTTTACTTTCTCTACATATATTTTGTGCATAGTGTATAGAGAAGATATTGCATTCCACCCAAAAATTCGATGTCGAGATTTCACCGTAAATATGTTTTGAAGTTCCCTAGACCCAAAAGGCATTTTTACAAAAAAGGTCCGTTTGTGTGTGTGTGCCCGTGCGTCAGTTCGTCCGTGTGTCTATGAACACGATAAGTAAAAAACGAAAAGTCAGTAAAATACCAAACTTGGTATTTAAATTTAGTATCTTCCAGGGTTGCGACAAGAAGATTTTGTGGAAAATTCCCCCACCCCAAGCTACCCTTTACATGAAAAAAATGTTCGAAAATTTTGATTTTCTCAAAAATGTCTATAACAATCTTGATTAAAATACCCTATATTAAAGATATTTACATGACAAATAAAATATATACTTTGAATTTTCTTGGAAGGCCTTTGAAGAGTTCTTCATTCGGAATGAATTTTGCTGAATTTTTCATAACTGGTAAAACGTAAGTGACAGACAAAAGCTTGCTACAAAGATTGCAAATTAATTTTCAATACACCTTCAGAAAACATGTTATTATTGCGTTCGACTAAGTAGTGGACCTGAAGTAAAACCCTCCTAATGTTGGTTTACCTTTGTTTACAATGATAGGTTTAATTAGCTACAGCTGAAGTGGCTACTCTTATTTGTGCCGAATGTCAGGGAAATCGGAAGTTGGATCGAATCCCGTGTAAGGCATGCTTTTTTGGTGGGGGAGCAGCAGTTTTTATTTACGTGACCTGTGCAAAATATAAACCTGACCGATTAATGGAACCTCTTTCTGATAAAACTCCTTCCATAGAGCAGTAAATTATATGGCCAGTTTTATTTTGCATAGCATTGTAATACATGCCGCTGTCTTATGATGCAAAATGATTGAAATGTTACAACCCAATGCTTTATAAAAACTAAATTGCAAATAAAACAGGGAAATACGCCTACTTCAACTGGCAAACTTTTTTCCAAAAATAATTTTTTTTCTTTAAATATCCTCAGTCAAAGGTATCTGTCAATAATTCTCAAATACTATTATCAGCTTAGAAGATCTATTTCGGCAATCTATTGTTAATGTTAATTTGCTTACAGTGAATATAAGGAAACATTTCTATTTCCTTCATCTTGGAAGATATCGCTAGAAAAGAAGGAAATTAAAATGTTACAGGCACAAACATGAAAAAAAATTCTTTAGAAATGTTTAGTGAACTCAAAAATATTACATTCTTCAATAGTTAATTATGCAGTAATGTGGCACAAATACAGTGCTATGTGCGATTAGAACTCAAAAATAATGAAATCAAGGCAATTTAATATATCGTATGCCATAGGAAAGAATTTAATACTGTAAAAATTGTCACAAAATACAATGTGAAAAGTAATGGATGTCAGAAATAAATGAATTAATGGTGTATTAAACAGAGCACAATACTGTTAGGAATAATTGCTTGAACGTGAAGGAAACTTTACACCTAGCAGCGCTGCCATTTTGTTTATCTCCATTGGTACAGAATATTGTCATATCCCCATTAACTGGCTGTCTAGAATTGTGCCTTTATCCTGATTCTCCATTCCTGATGACAATAGATAATCTCTAGGAATTAAAGACGTCTGTTAATGTTCCACTTCAGATAATAAGCACGCGTGAGGTGAAGATCGAGCCACCACCTGCTAGCAGGATAGCGACGCAGCGACCTTGGTCGTTCCTCAGTTGCGCTCTATTCACATAACATGAAGTGTTACTCTGTGGGTAACTTGGCAACAAGTTTCCCTGCAATGCGGAAGTTCGTAGTACCAGTGGTATAAATAGATATTAATTACATTTATTTAGGGGGTGAAAAGCGAAGATTATTTAGAACCTACATGAATATCGCATTTCAGTGTGGGGCATAAGTTACTTTAGTTGAAGACAAATGAAGATGAAATGCCAATAACGACATAATAGTTATTACGTGTTTCCATTGTTAGGCATTTGAGAATACCTATTGGATAGGTAGAGCCGGACTGAAAAATTCAATGTCAGAGCCGCGCTTTGCACTACGAATTTTCCAGTCAAATTCCAAGTATGACATTAAATTTTTCAGTCTGGGTCTACCTATCCAACTCCAGTCCTACACATGGCTTATGTGGAAAAATCAATTTGCAAATATTATCTTCAGATTCATGTTCACACGAGACGGAGGACTGAATACTGTGAACACTGTGATTTACAGGTACCATTGATATTATAAACTTAAAAAGATATATCTAATAAATATTATAGTTTATTAATATTAACTTATAATCAAACCCTCCGCCTTGATGTAGCAGCAGAATGATGCTTTGCAAACTACAGATCATAACGAAAACTTGTTTGCAATGAATGAATAACTATTTTCTCGGGGTTCCATCATGTCTCAATTCATTGATTTCGACTATTCATAATGTATCAATCATCTTTCAGGTAATTTTAAAATAACAGAATTATCGGTACCTAATATTATATTCAATAGGAAAATTAATATAAAAAGTATATATTAGTCTCGAATCCGTGTTTCGAAAGCGCAAGTTCTCTATTCGAGAAACACTGACATTGTGAGAATCGTCTTATGACTTCGCCCCTCCTTGTTGCTGTCAACTGTTAGGCGCCATACGGAGAACACCCGTAACGAATTTATAAGAATAACAGAACCAGAGAATAGTGAGAATGTTATTTCACGCATGCTCATTTAATACTTCATGCTGCTAAACGGACCGAATATTGATTTTATGAACACACTGGAACCTCAAATATTCATGGTTTTTTCTAGATAATATTCTGTTTTCATCTTCTAAATAATTATAATTAATATCTAGAAACAAAATAGTTATACAATTTTTCGAGGTACTGCAAACTTCCAACTTGCAGGGAAATATGTTGCCAAGTTACCAACAGAGTAACACTTCAAATGGAGAATAGTCGCCGTCGTTATTCGCGAATTACAAAGTGCCAGCAGGTGGTGCTTGAATCCTCATCTCGCGCATGCTTGTTTTATGAAACGGAACATTAACAAACGTCTGTAATTTCTACTGCCATCAGGAATGGAGAATCAGGATAAAAGCACACTTCTAGACAGGCAGTTAATAGGGATATGGCAACATAGTATACAGATGAAAATAAGCAAAATGGTAACGCTGCTAGCTATAAAGGTTCGCTTCACGTTTAAGTAATCCACCACTGTATTGTCCTATGCTTAATATGTCATTAACTAATTTATTCGCTGGCATCCGCTACTTGATCATTAATGCAATTTTTGTTATTATTAAATGCTTTCCTATGGTATACGATATATTAAATTAATTTGGTTTAATTATTTTCGAGTCCTATTAGCACATAGGATTATATTTATGTCGCACAACTTCATAATTACCAATATAATCATGTTGAGTTCACTCAACGTTTATATATATTATTTTCGTTTTTGTACCTGTAACATTTTAATTTCCTTCCTATCTAACGAGAACTTCCAACATAAGGAGATATAAATGCTTCCTTATATTCATCGTAAGCTAATTAAACATTTACATGGCCAAAGTAGACCCTCTAAGCTAATAATAGTATTCGAGTATAATAGATAGATGCCTTTGAAGGTGGGTGTTTAAAGGAAAATTTGATTATGGGAGGAAAGTTTGCCGTTGAGGTGAGCATATTTCCCTGTTTTACTTACAATCGTTCATAAGACTGCGGCAAATATTGCAACCTATGCGAAATAAAATTATCCAGATATTTTACTGCTCTATGAGACTAGTTTTATCAGTAAGAGACAGATTCCATTAACCTGTCAAGTTTATATTACGCAGAAGTCACATAAATAAAGACCCCCCCCCAAAAAAAAAAAAAAAAAAAAAAAAGCTGCATGCATTTTACATGATTCGATTCACCTTCCAACTTTCCCGGTATTCGGCAGAGACATGCATTAATCTGTTGATAATGTGTTTATATTCTATAAAGAATATAAACACATTATCAACAATAATGTGTTTATATTCTGTAAACAATATAAACACATTATCAACACTGCTTTAATTAATGGTTTTAAAACTGATTTTATAAATAAAAAAATTGAGAAGTTTAAATATCAAAAAACTATTAAAGATATTTCTACGCTTAAGAAAATAAAAGATAATTACATTTTTAAAAAATTTACTTATCACCCTTGGGCAAATAAAAAAATTCACAAATATTTTCAAACAGCATGGCTTAATATTGGTTCCTCAAAATAAATGCAGTATAAAAAATCTGATGTGTACCATTCACATGACTTTCTCTATATCTCTGCAACAAATTATTCTTAGAAAGCTTATACTTCTATTTACTTCATGCTAATCAGTAAAACATTAGCAGAAATAGCCACATTACTTACTTCCTTGTAAGTAGAGACGAAATAAGGGAGTACCATAGGTTAAAGTGATAATCAAAAGCTGGTTGCTATGTCACTGAAGTCCCTTTGTTTGTATGGACAGCAGTTGACAAATTCCTGTATGAGAAATATATGTTTTTCATAGCAGAAACCAAAAATAAGGAATGTCACAAAAACGACAAACTCCACGAAAAAAAAATTATATAACATAAATTATTTGTTTTAACGTGCTCTACATTTTTTGTGTATCAAGTTTTTGTCCATCTCTTACGGTTTAGCAGTTATTCAAAATTTAGTAAAACTCATCCCGAATAAACTACTCTTCAGAGGCTATTCCCAGAAAATTCAAGATATACATTTTATTTGCCAGGTAAATATCTTTAATATACGAAATTTTAATCAAAATCGTTAGAGCCATTTTTGAGAAAATCAAAATTTTCGAAAAATGTTCCATGTAAAGGGTAGTTGGGGGTGGGGGGATTTTTCTCAAAATCTTCGTGTCGCATCCCTGGAAGATACTAAACTTAAATACCAAGTTTGGTATTTTACCGACTTTTCGTTTTTGAGTTATCGTGTTCACAGACACACGGACACACGGGCGCACACACACACACACACACACACACACACAAGGACCTTTTTCCGAAAATGCTTTTTTTAGATAAAGGGGACCCTAAAACATATTTCCGGTGAAATCTCGGTATCGAATTTTTTGGTTGAGTGCAATACATTTTCTATACACTATGTACATAATGCCTATAGAGAAAGTAAAATTTTGTTTGGCTTTTCTAAAAAGGATGAAATTTCAAAAAATAAAAAATCTGGCATTTATCAACTAAATTGTTTAAATTGTCACCTTCTTTATATTGGTAAGACTAAACGTCATTTGGAAACCAGAGTAAAAGAACACTTTAGGAATATTAAATACAAACAAATTGATAGATCAGCTGTAGCAGAACGTTTTTGGAAATTTAACCATGAAATAAATCCAGATGTTAAATTATTATAACACTTAAATGGGCCCATAGGTTTAATGGTTTGGGAGAAAATCTTTATATTAAAGTATAGAAATCATGCAATGAATTTTGATATACCTCCAATTGAATCTCTTACCAAATTTGTTTTGATTCCAGTAGTTATCCACCTAGTAGCAGTAACCATAACAGTGTAAATAAACAACATCAAAAACCAGACCAAAACTGAAACCAAAAGGAAATTTATGTTGATAATGCAATAAAGTTATTGCGAAACTAGTCCAAAGCAAGGATTCCAAATGATAAGTGAAGATTAGTTGCAACTATTATTTTTATATTAATATTTGTGTTATTACTTCACTGTTACTAGCTTCTTTTTACATTTATAAATTGCATTAACTTCTTCTGCTGTTCTAGACCCACGGACGATTCTTCCTGATTAAACTTGCTTTTGTAAGCAAAGCACCCAACACTAGGTGTGTTTTACTTCAGGTCCACTATTTAATCGAATATAATAATACTTTTACTACATATCTATTTCAGTTTAATTTGCATTGTTTTCCCATTAGTTTACAATAATAGGTGAAATATGGGTTTCCAAAACTGCGAGGTGAGCGGAACACGAAGGGAAGGGAAGCACATGGCAAATTTAATTTTCATACCACCTATGTAGGTACACCTGAGAATTAGGTGATCGTGCGGTCAAACAGATCGTAGGAGTTTATTTTTGTCAAAGATGTTACATAGTATTATAGATAGAGAAGATACTAACTGTATTCCACCAAAAATTCCATATCGATATGTCACCGGAAATACGTGTTTTGAGGACCCCTGAATCCAAAAACAAGCCTTTTTAGAAGAAGCACCGCTATTGTGGTTGTCTGTCTGTCTGTGAACAGCATAGCTCAGAAACTAAAAGTCGTTTTAGTAACCATATTTGGAATTTAAGTTAAGTATATCCCAAGTATGCGAATCTACCCACCCCAACTACCCTTTAAATGGACTTTTTTCCCTCAAACATGGGTTTAATGATTTGGATTAAAATACCATATGTTTAAAATAGTTTCTGAAAAATGAAATGCATCTCTTGTTTTTCTGGAAATAGCCTCAGAAGACCTCTTCATCCTAGATAAATTTTGTATAACTAGTACCGTAAGAGGTAGACAGAAACAACACAAAAATTCAGATCTCAATATAATACACAATTTAGTCGTATACATTTTTTGTTGTTGGAAGAATTAACCATTTCCTGTTGTTGGTTTGAATTTTAAAATGTCATATGCCGTGCAAAGAGAACAGAATTTTTAAGTCAGTCCTATAGGATAGCTTTTAAAAGACTTTACTATCCCTATAGTCTGATGCATTTCCTTTTTTCCCTTCTACTTGCAAGGAAGCCAGTAATAAGGCCATTTCTGTTAATAGCTATGTCGATTAGCATGATATAGATAAAAGAATAACCTTTTGTAAGAAAATAGTTTGTTTGTACAACGGATAGGAAAACTCATGTGATTGATATATAACAGGCTTTTCTACTGACATCTGATAATATGTCCAATGTCGTAAGTAAAGAATAACTCCACTTGCGAATTTGTCAATATATCTTCCACAATTTTCTTGAATATGCATTTCAAGAAAGCTAATCTGATAATGCCATTCAAATGAATTCCTGTCTTTTCATGTAAGTCCCTCGTGTAATCATTCATATATTATGAGAAATTCTGGTTTGGATCATTCCTCATTACCATGACTATTCAACCTCATATTAGTCAAATACCAATGCAAATTATTACCCTCAGTAACATACACTTTTCAGAAGCGTAGTGTCATTCTTACTAAAGTTACAAAGTAATTTTGTTGAAAACAGAAATCGTAATTTATGTTAATTTCCCATTGTATTATGCTTTAATTAATTAATAAATATCTAATATATCAGATATTAGTTATTAATTCTAATATTCAGACAATGCAAAAAGCGTTTGCATTAAAATCATTATATTTATAGCCGATTGTAACACCTGTGGCTAAGATTTTCCTTGTAAATCGCTCATGACAGTGTTTATTTATTGGACTATATCCTAGCAGTACGATTATTTTCCCCATTTGCCCTAAATATAACGCTACTCATATGCATGGTAATAATCGAATAAAATTAATATACCAATAAACTTTCCTTCATCCATCCAGCGTCCTTAACCATCCATCCATCCATGCGTACATATATCCATCCGTCCATCTGTCGGTCCATCCATAATCCACCCTTAGCCATTCTTTAACCGATCTATGATGTGAAGAAAGGTGCTCATTTTTATGTGGCTAAATAAGCTTTCAAAGACTAAAATGATGCAATTTTTTATTCTTATTTGTACACCCAATCTCTTCACCGGTAGGTGGACTAAAACATGTTAAGTGACATGTTTGAGTATTCTGATTTTTGCGTGTAAAATGTGCTATTTGGCGTGGAGATTTGGAAACGTCATTGAGGACATTAGATGCATACAAATAACAGTGGCGTTATGTCACTGTTTTCAGATGTGTGCAGTTCCTTATTACATGCACTATCAAAAACGCATTTTAGACGCATAGAACTTGTGTTTGGTCCAATAGGTCATAACATGCAACCAAGTGGTCGTAACTTCGGCTTTATAGAGAAATTAATTCGATCACGCAAGGATGCCGTATACCCTCTAGAAGGCTGGATAAAATGTCTCCAAATCACAAAATAAAACCCTTTTCTTGTCAAAAGAATGGAAAGAAAAGGTTTCAAGGTCTTTGCGAGGATCATTTCATTACAGGGAAATAATTACATAAAATCTTCCGTTTACTATTCAGTAATACTGTAAAATATTTTGTATTATATGTGAATGACTAAATGCTCCTGTCTGAATCTAGCTCATATTTTGGTGGTACATCAAGGATATCTCTAAAGTCGAGAAATAATGCTTCCAATGAAACATTTCGTCCAAATGAGATTACTTCAGAGATTTACAAATACCAATGCCGAGAAGTTTAAATACATCATATCATGTTTGCAATGAATTCCTCATATTCAGCATTAGTAGTTATCATTACATTTATCTAATCTAATCGAATGAAAATTCGATTGATAGTGAATGAAAATTCAACCATTAACTTGGAGATACTAAACTTGTATTACCTCAGTGACAAGATCTGATTATTTTTGTATCTCACTACATTTTGCTTTAATAGATTTTATTACAATGTTGATAAAAATATTTCATGTGCGTAAAAATTAAGTAACAAGTTTACTATATCTTATTGTGATAAAGCATCTTTATCTATTAGTATATTTAACACAATGTTCCCATTTCATAAATTCTATTTGTGTACTTATAATGCAAATTCACTCTGTAATTATTTTGAATTCATAATATATTTTTATAAAATTTAAGTTGTCAATTTCTCCCACATTAGCTTTATCACTTATCAGGTTTTAGGCCAAGCCTGATTTAGATATGTTATAAGTATCTACATAAAATAATAAACATTGTGTCTTACCAACAGAAGCCGTGGTTGCCGATGATTTGTTGGGTTGAGATGTTTCACCGTTGTTACTCTGCGCAACGACTGTAATTATATATTTTGTGCAGGGGTTCAAGTCTGCAATGGTGTAATACAGTTCGGAGGTTGTTTCATTGGTCCATATGGTTGTGGAACTGTCCCTCCAGGAGATTATATACCGGCGTACACAACTGTTACCATAAGACGGTTCCAGCCATGATAGACTAATGGAATCCGGTGATGTGACATTTTCTACGTTCAAACTGGAAACTGGTCCTGGAACTGAAAAGTGACAATATTAGTACTGTGTGAACCATATTAATTTCCTTTATGCATGTGTAATTATAGTACTCGGAGGACTATTGTGTGTCTTTTCATCATTCCATCCCACGGAAGAGAAATGACAATACCACCGCGGTATCATCCTTGCGTGAATATCGCAATCGGATGGTCTCTCCTAAAATTTCAACCTAGCATTGACCGATTTCCTGGTTGAATACTTGTCAGCATATACATATTATATATGCACCAAGTTTTAATTAGCATTTTACTAACACCATTCTGGAGGAATTTATTGATGTAGTTTTTAGTTCTTACTAGCAAAGCTTGCTGCTCTGCTTAGGCGTATTGAATATTCTATATCCAAGGTGTACATTAAACACAGTACACGGGTCCGGCTGGGGTAATAAATTAATTCGGAGGTCAAGGTTCACTGCATTGGAGGCCGTGTCACGTAATTGCGTCCAGTTGCTGTTGCCTTGCTGCCGGTGCGGGCCCACTAATGTCAAAGTCGCATCGTCAGCACCCTAGTGGAGATGTTGCACATTGACGTGTCAGTCGTCGGCGCCTTTCGTTGCTTCCAGGGGCTAGGTTGTGTTGGACACAAGAGCTGGACTCTCGTTGCCTCAGAGTTCAAGAACTCTACGGTCTCACGGTCACAGGCCCAGGATGTGGTTGGTTTTAGGGGCTAACAACGTTGTTCACGATTCTGTGACCGATGGAACGTTTCAGATAATTGTGTCACACGGATGATGAGTAGTCGTGCCCGAAAACATTGAATGGTGTTATATAGCTACCTCCAGGTACTTGTGGCCCGAATACGTGGTGTACCATTATGTGAGGTCTCCTGGTGATCGTCGTGAAGACGGGTGAAGTTATATGGCAGCTTCGAGATACCCGTGGTCAGCAAAATGGGCGATGCTATGTGGCCGCCTTCAGCTTTGTACCCTAGGACAATGCTTCAATAATAAGATGCCAATGCCTCAGACTTTCGATGCCAATGAAGGGTGCACAGCTGCAGCGGATGGGTGTGAATAACGGGTTATTGGACTGGTTTCGACTATGTTCCCCTGAGACTACTTCTTCGTGAACTCCAGGGTGTAAGTGCTTCCTGAATATGGAGCTGGAGGCCGTTTTTGTTTTCTTTCTTCAAAAAATGTGACCGCCTAAGTATATTGATACACGCCCATTTACTTTGGGTTTCTCACGCTGATATTTAGTGGTCTAAGATAGGCATATTTCGAAGCTACCTAATCTACGGCTTTATTGTTTGTGTAACTCCAAATATTGTATGCGGAAATTACACCCAGACTTCCTGGCGAAGACAATCATCTAGTTGTTGTGTTTCCGGGATCTGATGTCTTGCTATGCTATCACACATCATATTTTATAAGCAATACAGCAAATATATTTTAATTTAACTAATGAAGAAATGTGTTCTCCGTTCACTATTTTGATTCTATTCACTTCCAATTACATTTCTTTAATATGTAATGATGTGAAGTTACAGATTAAAGAATGCAAAGGACAGTTTCAAACTCTACTGCAGCAAAATGATCCATCTTAAACAAAGGCGATGTCAAGCTCTCACCTCAAGCAGTCAAAATGTATATTACAACGAAATCAGGATTTGATATATCCATGTGTATGCTGTAATCTGAGTCATGTGACCAGGAAAGAGAGTTACATAAGACCAGGTGCATTCTGAAAATTTCTGCTTGATATTTTTATTTATTGAAACATCGCTCCTCGATCGGAATCACAATTCATCTACTTGACGAGCGTATGCAGGTAGCTTTGCCTCATAGATAAGTGATCAGACATCCCGTTTTGAATGGTTCAGTCCCGTTTTTCAACCTAATGTCCCTTTGTCCCAATAGATTTTCTCGGGACGCCTCTTTGTCCCGTTTTGTTAGAAAATAGCATTTATTTTCTGCGCTATGCTACATAGTATTGAGTACGATAACTGTTTTAAATATTCATTTCTATAATTGCTCAGAAGGATTATGTTATCGATGGACAAACAACAAACATGACTGCACAACAATGGCTACACTGCTGGCTTTCCTTTTGTTTCTCTCAGTAACAGTTTGGGCTGTGCAATGTTTCGGCAGTTCCGAGATAGATTAAGATGCCAAAATGAAAGCGTGTGTTCACTGCTGCATTGCAAGAAAAGTAAATGTCTTAGCTAATGGTATAGGGACTGGTAAGTTATAGTTAATTTAGATAAATTTTAAATTCAGTTCACGGTAATTATTCAACGAATACTTAGTGTTTCTTGCTTATCTTCTATCGTAAGTATACATTCATAAAGAAAACGTGGAGCGATTCTGATGTCCATTGTACCATTCGTAGCACCGAGTCTTGTGTGTCCCATAGAGGGAAGAGAGACATTGAGCAGCATCTAAAATCAAGTAAACATAAAAGGGCAAAAATTGCTTCAGCGTCATCCACAAGCGTAACTTCATTTTTCCGACCAAATTCAGCAACAGACCGTGAATTGTACTTGGCAGCAATTCAAGGAGTCTGGGCTTATCATGTGGAAGAAAATCATAGTTTTCGCCTCAAATGATTGTGCTGCTGATGTAGAAATAGTTATTCACAAAATTTATTATTATTTTCACACATACACTGTGGGAATGTCACTGAAGAATTTCTGCAGCTTTGCAGAGACTAAGTACAAGAAATTAATGGGTTACAGTAACACAAATGGCTAGCATTAATGACAGCATTTGGAAGAATTCTTGAACTTTTTGAAGGACTGAGGTCCTATTTTCTTGGTCTGGTAAAATGTTCAGTGGTAATAAAATCCTTTTTAGAAAACCCATCGACAAACGTTCTTTTTCTCCATAAACAAGCCATAATTTTCCATCAGGCAGTTTGCAAACTAGAAGGTGAGTTTACAACTGGTGCTGAAAGGCAATAGCTCTTTCCAAGTTGAAACTAAATTTGATTCAGAAAAAGCAGAAACATTTTATCCCACATGTTGCAAAATGTGCTTTACATAAATTACAAGCTGAAGGTGAGGTAAAAGTAGAGGATTTCCAAACAACAACACATGCTTTCTATGATTCATTTATTCATTACCTAACAGTCAGAGCTGACATATTTGAAGTGTATGAGAAATTTGAATGAATCCTACTTAGCAATGTCTTAAAACGGAATGATTTTCAAATGTGCATGCCAATGATTACAAATGTATCTGGTGAATCCACGAATATTGATGTTAATGCCATTCTCAGCGAATTTATTTAAGTTAAGAAACTTGCCACTGCAACCAAATTACTTATCGGAATAATGGTGGAAAAGAACTCCATTTGAGATGTGTAGAAATATTTCAGTATTTTCCTCTCAAAATTATCACTTAAAAGTTATCATTCAGCAACCTTTCTAAGGTAGTAGAACTTTGATTATCACTGCCAGGTACTAACGTACTTGTAGAGAGAGAAAGAAAGAGAGAGAGAGAGAGAGAGAGAGAGAGAGAAAAAGACAGTTTGCAAGCATGAACAAAATATGGGCATTAGAAAAAACGCAATTGAAAGTTAAAACGCTGAAAGCATTGTTGCTCATCAAAATAAATTTAAAATACAGTTGTCTTGTTTGTTTTTTTCAATTACTTGAAGTAAAATTAAAAACTTCTAAAGAAAATTCATTTTTCAGGAAAATATGTCCAGCAATAAACAGTTTTATGACCTTTATAACATGATAATATAGATAAATATGCGTTTAGATTTTCTGATTGCATTAAAAGTCAGATGAGAAATGTCCCGTTATCATAAAACTGCATCTGAAAATAATATGTCGCTGTTATCTGTGCCATAATCTAGCTGTGCGTCTAGCTGTAGTTTACGGCAAGTGTTTGTATTATGTTCTTGGAAATAAACGCATATCCATCAATTCATCCACCATCCGTCCGTCCATCTATCCGTCCCTCCATCCATCCAACCACCAACCCACCCATCCAGCCACCCATCCATCCACCCACCCATCCATCCACCCACCCATCCATCCATCCACCCACCCATCCAGCCATCCACCCATCCATCCATCCACCCCCCATCCATTCATCCACCCATCCACCCACCCACGCACCCATCCATTCATCCACCCATCCATCCACCCATCCATCCATCCATCCACCACCCATCCACCCACCCATCCAACCATCCATCCACCCACCCATCCATCCATCCACCCACTCATCCATCCATCCAGCCACCCATCCATCCACCCATCCACCCACCCACCCATCCATCCATCCATCCACCCATCCATCCACCCATCCATCCACCCACCCATCCATCCACCCATCCATCCATCCATCCACCCACCCAACCACCCATCCATCCACCCATCCACCCACCCATCCATCCATCCACCCATCCACCCACCCATCCATCCATCCACCCATCCACCCATCCATTCATCCACCCATCCATCCACCCACCCATCCATCCACCCATCCATCCACCCATCCACCCACCCGTCCATCAATCCACCCACCCATCTATCCACCCATCCACTCACCCACCCATCCACAAATCCACCCACCCACCCATCCATCCACCTATCCATCCACCCACCCATCCACCCACCCATCCACCCACCCATCCATCCACCCACCCACCCATCCATCCACCCATCCAATGGGAGACGTGAATTAACAGAAATCGGTGTTAAATGCATGAAAAGGTGGCGAGTTGGATTACTAACAAATAAACACACGAAAATCAGTTTATTGACTGACATACGCTAAACTAGACCCAACATAGCGCATGCTCGCTTCGTTCCAATACTTTGGTAAACACAGGGGAATTTATTAAAACCAATGAATGGGAGAATCAGTTTGTTTACACACAAGCACGCGCGCACACACACACACACGTACACACTAATCCAGATCTAATATAGCGCTTGCGAGCTAAGGGAGCTGGTTCATTTACACACTCACGCAAACTAATCTAACACAGCACTGCGCTCTAGTTCTGTAAACTTTAATAGCTAGGATAACTTTATTCAAACATTATTATTTGAATTATGTAATTGAAACTAAGCAATTATTACAAAATGTTCCAATTTCAAATAAAAACCGTGAGGTAGCATGGGATTGAGACGGCATTTCTTGATGTCACTGCTTAACAATATTGATTTGATATAAAAGATTTGTAGACAATCCCCAATACTTTAGTTATGTTAAATAAAGGTTTATATAAGTGATTTACTTTATTTTCTTGTATTTATTTCATAAATTGTAATTTTAGCTATGTTAACTTGTACCAAGGCAAATCTGCGATACTACGCAGTAAGATATAACAAAATGCACCCTCTATTGTATGTAGAAACTGTCATAGTTCGTAAGTTTTCTTTAAGTGCGTGCATCAGAGGTACAAGTGCAAACTCGGAAAAGTCCCACATATTCTCCAAGCAGAGTCACATGGCCTCAATACAATAAAACCATGTGATATGGTGACGCCAAGTATAGCTTTTGGTGGTTAATCAGTGCCAACCAGCATTAAGGAGTGCATCTTGTCTCCTGGCCTGTTTAAAGACACACACATCCTGAATTTGTACAGTCTTTTTTGTCGTCCAGAGGAGTAATCCACGTTACTCAGAAATGCGCTAGAACTTTAAGTGCGCGAAAAATATAACTTTAATACAGTACTAATAAGTAATGATGTAATACAGTGTAGTCAGTAATTATCTACATGTATTCATAGTGTTTCTCCGATATACAAGTGCTAATAGAAAGGTATGTGATAATTGTTTGTTTCTTTTCTTAATTCATCACCCAGTATCCGTACCAGCACTCCTTCCTGTTTCCACCCTGAGATCCATATCTCTGCCGAACTTCGAACCCAGAAAATAAAAATGTAAATGGGTTGTTATTTATGGACGCTCTTAACTACTGTGGCTCTCAGCGTCCCATTCTAAATTGGGCGTGAAAGACCGCTTAATTTTACTCAGAGGCCTTTCAGTCAGGCTTGAAGTTTTTTTACGTGCCGGGACCAACGGCTTTACTTTCTTTCCGAAGGAAGCCATGCTAAGGATTTTTAAGCTGAAAAAATCCATCGTTCTCCGCCGGGTTGAACCCGCGACCTTGGGTACATGAAGTTAGCATGGTAACCATTACACCACGGACGGCGACTTCGAGCCCGAGATAGCTACGCCGAGTTAGAGAGAAAAAAACTTATTCTACAAAACAGGTATGTGATTACTGCACAGATCCTGCATTGAGTATGGTGGACTCATCTTAAATTCCTATATACTGTCGATAAATCACAGAACTGACACGTGCAAGAAAGTATATAGAGAGTGTCTCACCCACACAAATAAATACCAATTAGGTGACAACAAAGTGGGACAGAACAATAACACACGACACGATGCGACAAGTTTTGTTGTGCACCACATACGGAAACTCTAGGATCATTGCTGTTACAAACGAGTTATTGGCATATTCCAGCTGTACATAAAGACTCACGTACAAAACTAAAAATATCTGATGTTTCCATTCACATTGCTTTCTCTATCTGTTCTACAAATAAGCTTCTGACAAAAGATCATTCTTCTTTTTTTCCCATGCTAATCGAGATAAGCATTAGTAGAATTAATGTAAATGTAAATGGAGTTTTATTTATGGCCGCACTTTAACTGCTGTGGTTCTCATAGTCCCAATCTATATTGGGCGTGAAAACCGCTTAATTTTGCTCAGAGACCTCTTTTATCAGGCTTGAGGTTATTTTACGTGCCGTAAAAGACCAACGGCTTTGCTGCCCTTCCGAAGGAAGTCATGCTAAGGATATTTACGCCCGAAAAAATCCATCATCATCCGCCAGGTTTGTACCTGCACCAAGGGTATATGAAGTTAGCATGGTAACCATTACACCACTGAGGACGACACATTAGCAGAATGTTGTTATTACTTAGTCCCTTAAAAGCAAATAGAACTAAAAGAATGCACTCTACTAAAGCAACAGTCATATGTATTAAAATATGTCGCGATATTATTGACATTCGCTTCTCTGCATGACCAGGAGTAAAACAAAAGAAACATGGATGACTTCCTGTTTGAGAATAGTATTGGTATTTTAAAATTGAAACCAACAATAACAAGGAATATCTCGGAAATGGTTAGCTTCACAACAAAAATGTAAATTACATAAATTGTGTGTTTTGATTAGATCTGCATTTTTGTGATGGAAGTTTTCTCTCTTACGTTTACCAGTTATGCAAAAGTCATTCAAAATGAAGAAGACTTCAGAAGCATTCCCAGAAAATTCAAGATATACATTTTATTTGTCATGTAAATATCTTTAATACATGGTATGTTAATCAAAATCATTAGGAACATTTTTTGGAAAACAAAATGTTCGAACATTTTTCCATATGAAGGGTAGTTTGCGGTGGGATATTTTCTTGAAAATCTTCGAGTTGCTTCCTTGGGATATATTAAACTTAAATACCAAGTTTGATATTTAACGACTTTTCATTTTGAGCCCACAGACATGCACACACCCACAGACACACACCTTACCGTTTTCTAAAAATGCTTTTTTGCATTCAGGGGATCTCAAAACATGTATTTTTGGTGAAACCACGTAATCGATTTTTGGATGAAATACATTGCCTTCTCTAACTACTAGGTGCATTACTAAAAAAAAAGTAAAAATTGCTAAATCATATGGTTAACAATAGAAAGAACCCTTGAAGCGCTTAAGTTAGATTCGTCATTATTTGAGGTTATGTTGACTCACACTATGTTGAATCATATTGACAATCCAATTACGGGAGAATATGAAATAGTTATAGATAATGAGACTAACAGTTGGACAGAGCTTATTAAATTTGTAGTAACAAAAAAGTCAGGATTTAACAATAATCAACGATGGTACACAAGGTGTTCGTATACTTGAAACCATGTAAAGCAGTAATACTAAGCAGTCAAAGCCTGCGCTTACCGTCCGTCCGATGAAGTCTAAATGTTCGTCTAAATAACCAACATCTCGAGACTAATAAATGAATATGATTAAGGCATCAGTAAAACATATCCAAATATTTTCATAAACTAAAAGTAATACAATATAATAAAGGTATCTTACCGACAGTAGCCGTAGTCCCCGTTGAATTGCGAGCTTCAGACATTTCACCATGGTTACTCTCAGTTATTACTGAAATCTTGTACTTTGTGCAGGGGTTCAAGTCTTCAATTCTGTAATATAAATCGAAGGTTCTTTTAGTGGTCCAGGTGTCAGTGCCACTGTCGCTCCAGGAGATCACATATCGTTCTACACAGTTGCTTCCGTATGAGGGTGCCAACCAGGATACATTTAAGGAATTTGGCAATGCATCTTTTATGGTTATACTTGAAACTTGCCCTGCAACTGAAAAAAGAAAGACAAAACAGAAAAATAAATGCTGGTACTCAAAACGATTTAACTAACACTTTATATAAGTCACAAGGACGATGTTTCTACCAAGACCAATACAATATTTACACCTTATAGAATTGCAGCAACAAGAAAACTGGGTTCATACGAATCCTATTTTTGATTTAAACAACGCACGTGGTTCAATACTTGTAATGTTACTCAAATTTTCTTCATATTGGTTTCTTTATTCCAGGCGACACTGGCTCGCTTGGCTTTGGCTACAGCCCGGTTCACTCCAGTGTGTGAATACGTGATATCAGTTCAAGACGGTTTCTAACAGCAGTGCTGGGTCTCTCAATCCTTACACTGTGTATCGAGTGTCAGCTTAACGTGTCGGGAATAGAAAGCAATCCAACATGCAAACATTTACTCCTGTCTGGGAGAGATATTTCTTATTTATAGAAAGTGGCAGAATGTGAAATTATTTTGTGGTAAACATATGCCTTTATTCAAAATATTCAGTTGCAGTCACTACGCAAGTGCGACAGTTACCAAGCAGAAGGATTTTCTTTCTTTTAGTTTCTCTAGCCCGTGCACGAATGTATAATGTACACAGTAGGTAGAGAAGCTACTGTATTCCACTCAAAATTTCAGCAGAAATAAATGCTTTCAAACCTCTGAAAAAGGGTATTTTTAGATAAAGGTCCATGTGTGTGTGTCTTTCTCTGTGTGTGAATGTGTGTATCTGCGAAAACATAATTCAAAAAGTAAACGTGGTATTTAAGTTAAGCATCTTCCAAGGATGCGACACTAAGCTTTTCGGGAAAATCCTCCTAGTCCTATCTACCCTTTACAAGAAACATTTTTCAAAATTTTCGATTTTCTAAAAAATGGATTTAAAGAGTTCTATTGAAATATCATATGGCTAAGATATTTTCATTACAAACGAAATGTTAAATTTTCTGCAAACAGCTCAGAGGAGTCTACATTCTAGATGACCTTTATATAATTGGTAAATCGCAAAGAATACACCAAAATACAGATCTTGTAAAAACACAATTTATGTCATATATATTTTTTTGTTATTAGTTTCAAGCAAGAAGAACCGAATTGTATTTGTTTCACATAGAGACGAGCTTTTAAAATATTTCACCATCAATTTAGCCCAGTGTATTCCCATATTTCCTTTCCATTTACAAGGAAGCGAGTAATAAGGCAATTTCTTGTAATGTTCATCTCGATTAGCGTGATGTAGATAAAAGAATAGTCTATTGTAAGAATAGCCTTATTGCAGAACAGATATAAAAATTCATGATAGTGAAACACATCAGATATTTTTTATCGAACTGTGTGAAATACCAATTAGTTGCCCGCTGCTATAAACGTGAAAGTTTTTCATTACAAATTCTCATACTTTTAGCATTACAATACGATTACAATGGTATTGACCAAGTTAAGATAATATATTAATAATTATCATTATTTTTTGCAAATTATTTTCGCTGCCACCATCAAGCCTATAAAAATATGTAGGTGGGTGCCAAAATGTTCATATTAGAAATATAAACATTAATGTAATAAGAGGCATTCTACCAATCATGGACCTACAATAGGTTTAATAACCTATGCACATTGGATTACGTATTTAAAATGCAAATTATGCATTTCGCCACCGCATTAAAGCAATTATATTCTGTTTCTGATTGCCAATAGAAAGTAATGCAGAGTTAAGTACCAAACTTATTTAAGGTTAGTACCTTCCAAGGATGCAACGAAGATTTTGAGGAAAAATTTCGAATTTTTTTATTTTCTCAAAAATGCCTCTTATATATTTTATTTCTCATGTAAATATCTTTACTATACGGCATTTTAATCGGAATTTTAGCGGAATTTTTGAGAAAGTAAAAAATGTGTATATATATATAATGGATTTCCTGGGAATAGCCTCTGAAGACCTCATTATGCTGGATGAATGTTTCTGAAACTGGTAAACCGTAAGAGATAGGCAAATACTTACTACACAAAAAAATGCAGATCTTGTTAAAACACGTAATTTATGTCATATATATATATATATTTCGTGGAGTTGACCATTTCCAAGACATTCCTTTTATTGGTTTCAGTTTTATAATACCTTAATTTTTCTCATATGGGAATTTATCAACTTCTGACCATGCAAAGTAACGGTTTCAACCACAGGGCAAGCAGCTTTTAAAACATTTGACAATCGCTTTATCCTAATGCAGACCATTTTCCCCTTCTACTTAAAAGGAAACAAGTAATAAGACAACTTCTGCTATTGATTATCTCGATTAGCATGAAGTAGTAACAATAATTTGTTTCAGAGGTACTGAGAAAATAATTGAATGGAACTCGTCAAACTGTTGCTTTCTCTATACATACGATGTACATAGTAAATGAGAAGATATTGTATTTCACCAAAAATTCTATGTAAACATTTCAGCGGAAATAATGTAGAGAGAGAGAGAGAGAGAGAGAGAGAGAGAGAGAGAGGGAGAACAACATAGCTAAAAAATGAAAAGTGACAAAAATATTTTCAGGAAAATCTCCCCTGCAAATAAAGTTCGAAAATTTCGATTTTCTCAAAAATGGCTTTATTGATTTTGTTCAAAATACCTCATATTAAATATACTTACATGCATAAAATGTATATCTTGAATTTCCAGGAAATGGCCTATGAAGTCCTATTCATTCTGAATGTCGTTTGAATAACTGCTAAACCGTAAGAGATACGCAAAAACATATTGCAGAATTACACAGATCTCGCCAAAACACATAACTTATGTCCCATACATTTTTGTTGTGGATCTACATTTTCCGTGTAGTAAGATTTTATCTATTTCTTACGGTTTTGATTAAAATATGTTTAAGATGATTTTATGACAAACGAAATGCATAATTTGAATTTTCTGGAAATAGTCTCTGAAGACTTCTTTATTCTAGATGACTTTTATATAACTTCTATATAACTGGTAAACGGTAAGAGATAGATAAAAATGCATTACATAAATGTCTTATGTGTTCCATTCACATAACTTTCTCTAGCTGTTCCAAAAACAATTTTTTCTTATAAAAGATTATCAATGCTGATCAATATAAACATTAGCAGAAATGATCTTATTACTTGCTTCCTTGTAAGTAGGAAGGAAGTAAGGGAATATACTAGGCCAAAGTGATGTTCAAATCTTTTAAAAGCTGGTTGTTATGTGAAACAATTCATCTTCGGTTCGCTTTTATGGTCCCGTTGGAAAAAAATTAATTTAAAATTGAAACCAATAACAAGGAATATCTCAGAAACCGTCAGCTCTACATAAAAAACGTATATGGCATAAATTATATGTTTTAACGAGATCTTTTTATGTAGTAAGATTTTGTCTATCTCTTACGGTTTAATCGTTATGCAAAAGTTTGCAAACCCCAAATAGAAACCCAAAATAAAGAACTCTTCAGAGGCTATTCCCAGAAAATTCAAAATATACATTTTATTTGTGTAAAATAGCATATTTGGTATTTTAATCACAATCGTTACAGCCATTTTTGGGAAAATCAAAAATGTTCAAAAAATGTTCCATGTGAAGTATAGTTGGGGGGATTTTCTTGAAAATCTTCGTGTCGCATCCTTGGAAGATATTAAACTCAAATACCAAGTGTGGTATTCAACAGACTTTTCGTGTTTGACTTTGCAGTGCAAAGACACAATACTCGCAGAACTTTTTCTGATATTACCTGTTTTCGGATTCAGGGTAGCTCAAAACATATATTTCCGGTGAAATCTTGACATCAAATTTTTGGGCAGAATACCTTCTCTATCTGCAATGTACATTGTACATAAGGGCTAGAGAAAGTAAACATGTATATCTCATTAAAACACAATTTATATTATTTACAGTTTTTTTCTACAGTTGACCATTTAAGAGATATTCTGAATTGGTAGTTTCAGTTTAAGATAAAATGTTCTCAAACGGAAGTCATTCCTAGTAAGCAAAGAGAACCAAATTTCAATTGCTTCACATAGCGACCGGCTTTAAAAAGATTTGACTAGTGCTTCAATCTGTGTATTCTTTAATTTCCCTTCTACTTACAAAAAAGCAAGTAATAAGATCAATCTTGGTAATTTTTATCTAGATGAGCATGATGTAGATAAAGGAATAATCTTTTGTAAGAAAATTTTGTTTGTGGAACAGCTTAAAAAAGTCATGTGAATGGAACACATCAGTTTTAGGGACTGTTTTGTTTGTTATTCATATCTACAAAACAAACCGTAGCAACATGAAATTGTGGTTTGGAAAATATGTAGGAAGGAGTAAATAAACGAGTTATTCAATTGACTGCTAAGTTTTATTTAATAAAAGAACAAAAAAACCTTAAGACTTTGAATCTGAATGAGTAGTAAA
This sequence comes from Hymenopus coronatus, assembly GCA_030762935.1. Classification (NCBI taxonomy): domain Eukaryota; kingdom Metazoa; phylum Arthropoda; class Insecta; order Mantodea; family Hymenopodidae; genus Hymenopus; species Hymenopus coronatus. The sequence goes on along the minus strand of CM060897.1, from coordinate 133,794,926 downwards.
TATAATTAGACAGAATGATTACGAAAAAAAACAAAAAAAAAAACAACTGACGCTTGATCCAAACACATGATAAACCACATTACTAACTTTGTAGGAGACACTCTATGTTTCTTTACCTTATTAATTGTATTTGAATTATTTTTGCGTTACGTGCTGAGCACCATTGGCTGCCTATTCTCTTACTACTGCTCATAACAGCAGTAAAGTTTCAAGAGTTAACATATATTCTATCTTGTACAGTGTATAATATAACCGTTGAGAAGAATATAATCCCAATAGCTAAAATACACAATTAATAACATTAACAAAATATATATTACGAACAAATAACACGGATTATCTCGAAAACTCTGCAACAAAAATGTGAGTATAAGGCATAAATATGTGTTTCAACGAGATCTCAGTTTTTTTGTACTACGTTTTTGTCTATCTCTTACAGTTTACCAGTAATGTAAAGTTCAGCAAAATACATGCATATTAAAGAGGTCTTCAAAGGCTCTTCCCAAAAAATTGAAGATATATATAACTATATACGCCTATTATATGTGATATAGATATCTTTAATATACCATATTTTAATCAAAATCGTTAGTGCCATTTTTGAGAAAATGAAAATTTTCCCTGTAAAAGGTAGTTGGGGTGGGAGGATTTTCTTGAAAATCTTCGTGTCGCACCCTTGGAAATACCAAACTGAAATACCAAGTTTGGTGTTTAGAGTATTTTCTTTTTTGAGCTATGCTGTCCAGAGAAGCACACATGGATGTTTTATCTAAAAAAAAAAAAAAATTGGACTCAGGGGACCTTAAAATATATATTTCCGGTGTAATCTCGATATAGAACTTTTGAATGGAATACAATACTTCCTCTATATACTAGGGTCGGCTGATAAGTCCCGGGCCTCTCAATGAAAACAGCATTTTAAAAAAAAAAAAACTGCTCTATTTCTCAACATACTTCAAAAAGGCTAATACATTTGTCACATCGGTGTTCTAATTTAATTAAACCATCTGTATATTGCGATTTATCAAGATCCTCAAAATAGCTATTTACCGCATCAATGACCTCCTCGTTGCTGTGAAATCTTCGTCCTCCAAGAAACATTTTGAGGTTTGGGAACAGGTGGTAGTCAGTGGGTGCTAGATTTGGCAAATGGAATGGATGTTCAAGCAATTCGAGCTTTAATTCGTCATTTTTCCCATTGCAATGACTGAACGATGAGCCGGAGTACTGTCGTGATGAAACATTTTTTTATACTAAATGAGGTCTCTTTCTTTTCACCTCATCACTCAAACGTTGCAGTAAGCTTGCGTAGTAGTCACCTTTTCCAAGTAATCAATAAAAATGATTCCCTGTGCATCCCAAAAAACACTCGCCACAACCTTGTTAGCTGACAAAATTGACTTTGCCTTTTTGGAGTTGGTTCACCTGGAGCGATCCACTGTTTTGACTGTGATTTACTTTCTCGAATGTAGTGATGTATCCAATTTTCATCCATGGTAATAAGCCGTTCCAAAAATTCACTGGGATTTTTACGGTAGAGCTCCACATTCTTAAGAGAAACAGTTTTTCTTTGCAACTTTTGATCAGGTGTCAACAAACGCGGCACCCATCTTGCAGAGACCTTGTGAAAGCCCAAAACATTACTTAAAATATTACCTGCACGTTCTTTTGATATGTTTTCAGCCTCTGCTATTTCAAACAACTGCGGTCTTCCAGTACTAAACGATGAATTTTTTCAATGATCTCTCGAGTTGTCACTTCCACAGGGCGTCCAGTGCGAGGTTCATCACTATGCTCGTACATCTCATTTTAAACTCTGCAACCCACCTTTTAATCATTTTAATCATTGAATAGGAAGGGACAGAGTCTTTTAATGTACTGTTCATTTCCTCCTTGATTTCTTTAGGCGTTAAACCTTTCAAATGTAAGTACTTAATCACTGCTTATTTCTCAAATCCTTTATTTTCGTGAAAACTGTAAAGTAGTCTTGTTTAAAATGCTATCATTCGAAAACTGAACAAGTTATTGACCTGTAACTATGGATACAAGCTAGTCTAGAGTTAAACTATACGATGGTGCGGTCTAACTGGCATAGTGATGCCATACCTGTGTAAGGCCCGGGACTTATCAGCCGACCCTCGCACTATGCACATAGTACGTGTAGAGAAAGCAATAAGTTAATGTAATATTTAGCAGTTTGATGAATCAGCTATTTTTCGGAAATTATTAACATTTCCCTTTATAATGACATTTCTCCCGTTTAATACTTCTGCCAAACATTTCAAATATTTCCGAAAACCAGCCAAATTAACATCTATCCGCATGCATCCTGAAGAAAGAAAAAGAAATAGAACTTTGAATACTCGTGCTGGAAATGAAAATTACATGTCCAATTCATATGTTGGTCCCAGCGGTGTTGTTTATATTTGCTACCTGGGTTTAGAGCATCAATTATGATTCTGCTTCATCAGTTACTTTTGAGTTACGTTCCCTCTCAAAATTTGAAGAAAACCTATGAATGTATAAGGTGCGCCTGTGTAACGGGCCAGTTTAAAAGATAAGATAATAATTATTATTGTATTGATTACTTTGAAGCAAAACTTCCAGTTTACTCTTTAAGTATATTTATAGTTTTAACACTTACGGGTGTATCAAAAACAAGCTGTGTTCTATTCACATGGCTTTCTCTACATCTCTGTAACAAATTATTGTTAAAAAGCTTATTCTTCTATGCACTTCATGCTAATCCAGATAAACACTAACTGAAACGGTCCTATTACTTCATTCCTTATTAGTAGAAGAGAAATAAGGGAATACACTATATATCCGAAAGTCACATGTTTTTAAAAGTGGTTGATTTAGTATTGAAATCCGTTTCTTTGCGTGGCCAAGAGTTGGCAAGTTCCAGTTTGAGAACAATTCAAGTATTTTAAAACTTAAACCAAATACATGGAGTATCTCGAAAACGGCCAACACCATGAAAAAAGTGTATGTGCCCAAAATTGTGTATTTTAAGGAGCTGTACATTTTTGTGAAGTAATTTTTTTTCTATCTCTTACGGTTTACTAGTTATGCGAAATTAAAACAAAATGATCCAGAATAAGGAGGTCCTTAGAAGCTCTTCCCAGAAAATTCTAGATATACATTTTATTTACCATGCAAATATCTTACATATAAGAGATGTGAATCCTTAAATATAAGAGATGTTAATCAAAATCGATTGAGCTATTTTTGACAAAATCATAAAGGGTAGTTGAGAGTGAGGAGTTTTTCTTGAAAATCTTCGTATCCTATCCTTGGGAGATACTGAATTTAAATATCAAGTTTGGTATTTAAGGCACTTTTTGTTTTTGATATATGCTGCCCAGACACACACACGCACACAGACACACGGACCTTTTTCTAATTATTTTATGCAGGGAGTTCCAAATCATTTATTTCGGGTGAAATTTCGGTATCGAATTTTTGGGTGCAATACAATACTTTCTCTATAACTATGTACGTGTAGATCAAGTAATTGTTATGGATATTGTAATAACGTCGAATCAGCCGTTATACAGCAATAAACATATCAATATACCTTAATAGCAAAAGTTCGTTGTTCTACCGTCCGGTGATGTGTTTTATTCATATGACTTTCTCTACTTATTTTCTAAACAAATCATTCTTACAAAAGACTAATCTTTTATCTATATGGTACTAATCGAAATACACATTACCATAACATGTTCTTACTATCTATTTCTGTAAGTATAAGGAAAATAAGGAGTACACTACGCTAAAGCGATAGCCAAATACTTTAAAAGCTGGTCACTAAATAATTTTCTTGAAAATGTTTGTGTCGCATCCTTGGAAGACACCAAACTTAAATACCAAGTTTGGTATTTAACGGTTTTTTCATTTTTAAGTTATGCTGGCTACAGACACATTCACACACAAACACACACACACACACACACACACACACACACACAAACACACTCAGAGACACACACACACACACACACGGACCTTTCTCCAAAAATGCTTCTTTTTTAGACTCAGGGGGACCCAAAAAATGTATTCCGCAGAAATTTCGGTATAGAATTTTTGAGTGCAATACAACACCTTCTCTATACACTATGTACATAGTACGTGTAGAGAAAGCAAGAATTAGCAGAAATAATCTTATTACTTGCTTTCTTGTAAGCAGAAGCGAAATAAGGAAGTACCATAGGTTAAAGTAATAATCAAAAGCTGGTTGCTATGTGACTGAAGTTCCTTTGTGTGTTTGGACAGCAGTTGACAAATTGCTGTATGAGAAAAGTATTAAGATTTTTAGAGCTGAAACCATTAACAAGGAATATCTCAGAAACGATCAACTCCACAAAAAAAATGTATTTGAGATAAATTGTATGTTTTATAGTGATATACATTTTTTGAGTGGTAAATTTTTGTCTATCTCTTACGATTTACCAGCCATGCAAAATTCAATAATAAACATCCAGAATAAAGACGTCTTAAGAGGCTATTTCCAGAAAATTGAAGATAAATATTTTATTTGGCAGGTATATCTCTTAAATATAAGAGATATTAATCAAAATCGTTAGCCATTTTTGAGAAAATCAAAATTTTTGAATTTTTTTCCAGGTAAAGGATAGTTTAGGGTGGGGGATTTTCGTTTTTGAGCTATGCTGTCCACAGACACTTACACACGCACACACGGACCTTTTTCCAAAAATCTGATGTGGTCCATTCACATGACTTTCTCTACATCTCTGCAACAAATTATTGTTAAAAAGCCTATGTTTCTAATTACTTCATTCTAACCGTGAAAAAAATAGCAGAAATATCTTTTTACTTACTTCCTTGTAAGTAGGAGAGAAATAAGGGAGTAACATAGGTTAAAGTGATAGTCAAAAGCTAGTTGCTATGTGACTGAAGTCCATTTGTTTGTGTGGACAGGAGTAGACAAATTCCTGTTTGAGAAAAGTGTGCTTTTTAAAGCTGAATCCAATAACAAGGAACATCTAAAAAAACTATCATCTCCACGAAAAAAAAAGGCATATAACATAAATTGTGTGTTTTAATGTACTCTACATTTTTTGTGTGGTAAATTTTTGTCGACTTCTTGCGGTTTAGCAGTCATGCAAAATTGCGTATAATTCATCCAGAATAAAGTAGTTTCCAGAGGCTATTCCCAGAAAATTCAAGATATACATTTTATTTGTCAGGTAAATATCTTTAATATACGATATTCTAATTAAAATCGTTAGAGCCGTCTTTGAGAAAATCAAACTTTTTTAAAATTTTTCCATGTAAACGGTAGTTAGGGGTCGGGGATTTTCTTGAAAATCTTCGTGTCGCATCGTTGGAAGATACCAAAACTTAGATACCAAGTTTGGTATTTAACGGTCTTTTCGTTTTTGAGCTGTGCTGTCTACACACACACACACGCACACACGGACCTTTTTCCAAAATGCTTTTTTTTGGAATTAGGGAGACCCAAAACAAGTATTTCCGGTGAAATCTCAGTATCGAATTTTTAGGTGGAATACAATACCTTTTCTATACACTATGTACACAGTACGTGTAGAGAAAGTAGAAATGCTTCTTTTACTCTGAGGGTCTCATGAGCATACATTTTAGTTAAATTTCCGTCTCTAATTTTTGGGCGGGATAATACCTTTTCTACCTACAGTACATACGTAGTAGAGAGAGAGTAAGAATGCTATGGAATCCAGAAATGTTTGCAGGTAACAATTCAAATACCTGAAATTTCCGAAAACAATTGCAAATATCCTATGCCATTATCTCATCCTGTGCATCTGCATTATGTACAACATGCCTCAATATTTGATATCCTATAAGAAATCAAAATATTTTCTAGACTGCCTCTCTGGTCGAGTGGTCAGCGAGCTGACTTCTCGCTGGAGGTTCCGAATTCGATTCCTGGCTGGAACGAGGAATATTTCTTTAACAAGCATTGTTCCCTATCCCCTACAAAGTCTAGAAGTATGAATTTGAGAGTTGATGTGCGTCTTCACTTAATGTAAAGTGGTTAGCCTAATGTGCATAAACAACAATCTATATACCCATATGGGTTTGTTACAGAAGTCAAAGCCCCCAATATGACCATAGAAATTAAAAGCAGCTAGCTATACAAATGAAACAATTAGAAAAAAATCTTTTGCATTCCATTCACATGACTTTCTTTAAATCAATATAACAAATTATTGTTAAAAAGTTTATTCTTCTATCTACTTCATGATAATCAAGATAAACTATAGCAGAAATTGTCTTAATTATTTGCTTCTTGTAAATAAGGAAATACAGTAGGCTTTTGAAAGCCGTTTGCTATGTGCATGAAAACCATTTCTATGCAGGGCAGGAGGTTAGAACTTTCCGTATGAGAAAAGCTTAAGTATTTTACATCTGAAACAAATAACAAAGAATATATAAAAAATAGTCAATTCCACGAAAAAAAATGTATATAACATAAATTGTGTGTTTTAATGTGTGTTTTGTGTCTGGTGAGGTTTTGTCCATCTGTTACAGTTTAGCAGTTATGCAAAATTCCGTAAAATTCATCCAAAATAAAGTAGTCTTCAGAGCCTATTTCCAGAAAATTCAAGATTTACATTTTATTTGTCAGGTAAATATCTTTAATATACGACATTTTAATGAAAATCGTTACTGCTGTTTTGGAGAAAATCAAAATTTTGGAAAACAGTTCCATGTAAAGGGTAGTTAGGGGGGGGGGTATTTTCTTGAAAATCTTCATGTCGCATCCTTGGAAGATACCAAACGTAAATAACAAGTTTGATATTTAGCGGTCTTTTCGTTTTTGAGCTATGCTGTCCACAGACACACACACGCACACATAGGCAGACAAGATACACACACGGACATTTTTCTAAAAATGCTTCTTTTTTTTTTTTCTTTTTTCTATTTGGATTCAGGGGAACAAAAGACATGTTTTTCCGGTGAAACCTCGGTATGAAATTTTTGGGTGCATATACCATGTACATAGTACGTATAGAGAAATTAAAAATCTGATGCGTTCCATTTACATGACTTTCTCTACATCTCTGTAACAAATTATTATTAAAAAACTTATTCTTCTATCTATATCATGTTAATCCAGACACCATTAGCAGAATTGGTTTCTTGTACGTAGAAGACAAATAATGGAATACACTGAGACCGTTAATTAGCCCCGTAGTAATAATAACTATCAGTCTATTAATAATAATATATAATAAATAATAATATAATAATATTTTCTTATTTAATAAGTTGTATGCATAGGGACCAAGAAGCAAGTTGTTTACTAGAAAGTGACTCAGAATCATGACGCCAAACTGGATAGAGGGGTGAGAAGTTGTTTCTTTTGTTAAAGTCACGTACAAGTTTAGTATACGGGGAAACCACAGATAAAAGCACACAAGGGGACTTCTCCTTTGTATTCGTGGTATCACGTGATTATTATGATACATTCTGGGAAATATGAAATGATTTTTGGGTAATGATGGTGTCATTTTGGCGGATCTTCTAACCAATCAGAAAGAAGCCACCATGACACCGTTTTTTTGTATATAAGACGTAAGATTCAGCACATCGGGGCGAGTTGCTAAGAATTACACGTGGGAGACGCCACGTCGGTCGTTGCTAAGAAATCACCCGTGGGAGACGTCACGTCGGTCGTTGCTAAGAAATCACCCGTGGGAGACGCCACGTCGGTCGTTGCTAAGAAATCACCCGTGAGAGACGCCACGTCGGTAGTTGCTAAGAAATCACCCATGGGAGACGCCCCGTCGGTAGTTGCTAAGAAATCACCCATGGGAGACGCCACGTCGGTCGTTGCTAAGAAATCACCCATGGGAGACGCCACGTCGGTAGTTGCTAAGAAATCACCCATGGGAGACGCCACGTCGGTAGTTGCTAAGAAATCACCCGTGGGAGACGCCACGTCGGTCGTTGCTAAGAAATCACCCATGGGAGACGCCACGTCGGTAGTTGCTAAGAAATCACCCGTGGGAGACGCCACGTCGGTAGTTGCTAAGAAATCACCCATGGGAGACGCCACGTCGGTAGTTGCTAAGAAATCACCCATGGGAGACGCCACGTCGGTCGTTGCTAAGAAATCACCCATGGGAGACGCCACGTCGGTAGTTGCTAAGAAATCACCCGTGGGAGACGCCACGTCGTCGTTGTTAAGAATTACGCGTGAGAGAGACCACGTCGGACTGTTTGCTAATAATGCGCCTGTGAAGTAAAGCAACATCGCTCGTGATTACGTGAAAGTGAATTGCGCTATGTACTCAACGAAAACAGTGTAATTAAGAGTACTTGTGAGTCAGTTTTAGACAGCATCAATCAGCTGTATAAAAGTGTATAACCAGGTGCTTGTCTCAAATCTCCTTAATAATAAATAACAGTACACGGTTTGCAAGTGTTTTTCTTAATATTTACAAGAACACTCCTACAACTCTACCCACTAGCTAAATCCACGCCTGGCAGAGTCAAGATTCATGCAAGACTGCGCAACGCCGTGGTAACCCATCCCGGAGGAACTTCAGTACCAGGTACGTGAGAGTAGAGGAGTTGTTTGGAAGTGACAGTTAGTTACGCTGCACCTAATCACACAACGTGCGGCAATAACTACAAATTCAAAATCCACGCTTTATATGAATTCCCAACCTGGGGAGTAAAAACAGTAACGCAACAACACCTACATCAAAAGTACCCCTGCATATTACTGACCAACGTGGGGCAACTAATAACCCAGCCTATAAAACAACAAAAACACCGCTGCTTATGGCATACATAACGTTGGGTAACAACGCATCGAAATCACCGCTGCAACACTAGGCCAAAACGATAGTAAAATATTTTAAAATCAGGTTGCACGTGGTTGAAATCCGTTTCTATATAATGCCAGGAGTTGACAAATTCGAGTATGTGCAAAGTTTTAAATATTTTGAAACCGAAGCCAATTACAAGGAAAACCTCAAAAATGATAAACTCTACGAAAACTATGTGTATGCCATAAATTCTGTGTTCCAACAAGATATACATATACGAGGGCCGTTCAGAAAGTAGCCTTCGGTTGATTGCAAGAAATTCACCAAGTTAAATAAAAATATTTTAATATATACATCTTACAACTACATCTTTGCACTATTTTTCTACATAGTCTCCATAACGATTGAGGCACTTATCGTATCTGTTCACAAGCTTTAAAATTCCTTCTGCATAAAAATCACCCGCTTGTGCCTGGAGCCAGCCTGTGACCGCATCTTTGAGCTCTTCGTCGTCATCAAACCGCTGGGACCCGAGCCATTTCTTCATATGCATGAAGAGGTGATAATCGCTTGGCGCCAGATCTGGGCTGTAAGGTGGATGGTTGACAACGTCCCACTTGAAGGACTCAAGAAGGGCTGTTGTTCTACGAGCAGAGTGAGGACGGGCGTTATCGTGCAAAAAAACGATACCGGAAATCAGCATACCACGGCGTTTGTTCTGTATAGCCCGTCGTAATTGTTTTAGTGTTTCACAGTACACGTCTTGATTAATGGTCGTCCCACGTTCCATGAATTCAACCAACAACACCCCTTTTGCATCCCAAAACACCGTTGCCATCAATTTTCGGGCGGAAAAATCTTGCCGGGCTTTTATTGGTTTGGTAGGCGAATTTGAATGTGCCTACATCTTTGATTGTTCTTTTGCCTCAGGGTTCACGTACTTAATCCAGGTTTCGTCCCCGGTCACGATTCTGTTTAACAATGGTTCACCTTCGGCCTCATAACGTGACAGAAAGTCTAATGCAGAGGCCATTCTTTGAGTTTTGTGGTGGTCGGTAAGAATTTTGGGCACCCATCGTGCACAGAACTTACGGTAACCCAATCTTGCTGTCACTATCTCGTACAAGAGAGTCTTAGAAATCTGTGGAAAATCAGTAGACAACTCCGACATTGTGAAACGTCGGGTTTTCACGAACTTTTGCATCAACTGTCTGAACGAGTTCGTCCGTGACCAATGATGGTATACCACTCCTCTCTTCATCATGAACGTTTTCTCGTCCACTTTTAAATAAACGTACCCATTCACGGACCACTCCTTCACTCATAACTCTTGGTCCGTACTCGGCACAAAGCTCACGATGAATAGCTGCTGCAGAATATCCTTTGGCTGTAAAAAACCTTATAACAGCACGCACTTCACATTTGGCGGGGTTTTCTATTGCAGTACACATTTCAAACGGCCACAAACACTAAACTAGCGCAGGTACGAATTTCACTCGACCACGGTTTGATGCCGACTGACCTGCTGAGTGCGTGAATGCACAGATGGCGTCGCTACTCCCCCCACTACCCGCACCCGATCGGAGGCTACTTTCTGAACGGCCCTCGTATTATGTGGTAATTTTTTGTCCATCTCTAACGGTTTTTCAGTTATGCAAATTTCCGTAAAATTCATCCAGGACAATGACGTCTTCATAGGCTATTCCCAGATATATATATATATATATATATATATATATTATTTGTCAGGTAGATATCTTTAATATACCATATTTTAAACAAAATCGTTAGAGCCATTTTTGAGAAAATCTAATTTTTTTAAAAAAGTTACATGTAAAGCGTAGTTCGGGGTGGGAGATTTTCTTGAAAATTTTCGTGTCGCATCCTTGGAAAGTACCAAACTTAGGTACCAAGTTCGGTATTTAACGGTCTTTTCGTTTTTTAGCTATGCTGTCCAAAAGACACACACTCACAAACACACACAACACACACACAGGCACACACATGGACCTTTTTCCAGAAATGTTTTTTTTTTTTGGACTCAGGGGGGCCCAAAACATGTATTTCCGGTGGAATCTCGGTATCGAGTTTTTCGATGCATTACAATACCTTCTCTATACAGTATGTAGATAATACGTGTAGAGAAAGTAAAAAAAAATATGATGTGTTCCATTTAATGACTTTCTCTACATCTCAGCAACAAATTATTGTTAAAAAGCTTATGCTTCTATTTACTTTATGCTAATCGAGAAAAAATTAGCAGAAATAGTCTTATTACTTGCTTCCTTGTAAGTAGAAGCGAAATAAGGGGGTACGGGAGTACACCAGGATAAAATGATGGTCAAAAACTGGTTGCCATGTGACTGATGTTCCTTTGTTTGTACTGACAGGAGTTGACAAATTCCTGTATGAGAAAAGTATGTTTTTCAAAGTTGAAACTAAAAACAAGGAATATCTTAAAAACGATCAACTCCACGAACAAAATGTATATAACATGAATTGTGTGTTTTAATGTGTTTTGCATTTTCTCTGTGGTAAGTTTTTGTCCATCTGTTACGGTTTAGCAGTTATGGAAAACTCCGTAGAATTTATCCAAATAAAGTAGTCTTTAGAGCAGTGTTTCCCAACCTTTTGAAGTTCACGGCACCCTTGGGAATAACATTAAACACGAGGGGCACCCTTCCTTGAATTAAAAGAAAATTAAGCTTAATATGTTAATTTATTGAAATATTATATAATAATAACGTACACCATAACATAATACAGTAAACTTTACTACAATCACTGAGTAAAAATACATCAATAAATTTTGTTCGATTAATGATTAATGTGAAACTTGTGATTGATGCTTAGTACACAGATATGTGATGTCGGGTCTTACAGTTGACAGTGAAATACGCAAATCATCCTCAAGGTTATTCAGTCCATTTCTTGCTTTGCATTTTATTGTCAGCATAGCAGAGAAGGCTTGCTCGCATAGATAGGATGCTGAAAAGGGCAAAAGTGCGTTAATTGCTTTCTTCATTAGGTTAGGGTACTCTTCTCTCCGTTGAAGCTAAAAACTAGCCACCGACGTCTCACTCTTGGTGAACTTACCTTTGAGTGTGGAATCAGCGCAAAGATCAATAAATTCATCTCCTTCGCAAGCAGTGAAATCTATTTCCTCTGCACTATCTACGAAATCAAATGGCGAGACAACCCAGTCGAGATTCGTAGTGGAAATAGTTGAAAAGTACGCATCTATTGCATCTTGCAATATTGATAAGTGATCACAAATGCGGTCTTTCAGTTTACCCAGATCTTTATCTCCTGCCACATTAAGAAGAGATGGAAAGTTCGACAAATCTCCTTTTTGAACTGCAGACTTCCAAAAACTAAGTTTTCTTTTAAAACCTTTCATTGTATTGGTTGTCGAGATTATTGTTCCATGTCGACCCTGCATCGAAACATTCAGTTCATTCAGCTTATGAAAAATATCTGCCAGATACGACAGTTCAAAACACTAAGAATCACTTTGTAAGAGCTCATGAAATGTGTCTTGATTTTCATCCTTAAAAAAAGTTTTTAGCTGTTCTTTAAGTTCGAGAAACCGGTTCAATACACGACCCCGCGACAACCACCTTACTTCTGTGTGAAGTAACAAAGAGGTATGAGCTGCATCCGTTGCGCGACATAACTGTTCAAAAATTCTGCACTTTAAAGGTCGAGACTTCATATACTTCACCATTTTCACAACTTAGTTAAACACTTCAGCAAAATCTTCATTACACGCTTTCACGACTAATGCCTCTCTATGCAGAAAACAGTGAGTTATAATAATGGATGGATTTTCATTGAGAGCTCTGGCAGTGAAACCTTTAATTTTCCCAGACATAGATGGTGCACCATCTGTACATATACCACAACAGTCTTTCCATGAAAGATCATGGTCATTGAGATAGGAATTAATAGAAACGAAAATATCATGGCCTGTGGTTGTAGTCTCCAGCGGTCTACAGAACAGAAACTGTTCACTAATATCTTTTTCATCAATATATCTGATAAAACCAAGGAGTTGCGGTTTGTCACCAATATTGAGACTCTCATCTACTTGCAAAGCAAATGTTCTATAAGTTTTTATTTTCTCCGTGACTTGTTTGTTGATATTGCATGACATTTCAGATATCCTGCGGCTGATTGTGTTGTTGGACAGAGGAACTTTCGAAATTTGATTAGCTGCTCCTTCGCCAAGTATTGTTGAAACTATAACTTGACATGCAGGGCCAATGATTTCCTCTCCAAGAGTATGAGGTTTCTTTTTTTTTAGCTATCAGTTCTACTACTTTAAATGAGGCTTCAAGAGCAGTATCACCTATGGTCATTCTCTTTACCATTCGCACAGCTGTTTTCTTCTCCCTTTCAATATATGTGAAAAATACATTACACTTTTCTGTGACACACTAGGATGCTTTGTTGTAAGATGCCGCTTCAGTTTGCTAGGTACCATGGCCTCGTTGCTAAGTGTTTCGCCACAAACTAAACACACAGGGATAGGGTTTTCCTCGTTGTTATTCCACTTAAATCCATACGCTAAGTAACTGTCCTGGTATGTTCTTTTCTTTCGTTTGTCTTCTTTATGTGGTGAATTCGACGGTCCGGGAGAAACTGTAAGATTTGGCTTCTTAAAGCAAGCAGTAGGAGCCGACTGTTCACTTTCACTGTCCTGGCGTTTACGTTTAACAATGAACTTATCCATAGTTGAACACTGTGAATCAACGCGAGCAAGACAACTAAAAGCTCCAAGCGGCGGACACTTTTATATATTCATTTGTCGAAGTCTCGGGAATGTTCGTGAGGAAGCGAGTAGTCTCGGGAATGTTCGGCAGGGTATAGCTGTAATGCCATCAGTGGGATACTAGTATAAATGAATTATTGAAATGAATCGACCACTATCACCATCTGCCGTGCATGAGAGTAATTGATTTGACTTATTTTATTTCAAGACCTTACAAGACTTAAGGCTTCAGTAGAAGGTATTTTTTTTTTGATTATCTCAATATCTCGCGGCACCCCTTAGCCAATCACACGGCACCCTAGGGTGCCGGGGCACACCGGTTGGGAACCGTTGCTTTAGAGGCTATTCCCAGAAAATTCAAGATAAACATTTTATTTGTCAAGTAAATATCTTATATATATAAAATTTTGATCAAAATCGTTAGAGCCATTTTTAAGAAAATCAAACATTTTTAAATTTTTTCCATGCAAAGGGTAGTTTGGGGGGGGGGGTTCTTGAAAAGGTTCGTGTCGCATCCTTGGAAGATACCAAACTTAAATATCAAGCTTGGATTTTTCGTTTTTGAGCTATGCTGCCCACAGACACACACAGACAGACAGACAGACAGACAGACAGACAGACACACACACGTACATTTTACTAAAAATGTTTTTTTTTATTCAGGGGGTCTCAAAACATATATTTCCGGTGAAATCTTGGTATCGAATTTTTGGGTGCAATACAATACCTTTTCTATACACTATGTGTTTAGTACGTATAGAGAAAGTAAAAAAAAACTTCAAAAATAGATTTCGCTGTTTTAACTGTTCCAAAGACCCTGAAAAGTTGACTAAAGCGTTCATTGAAGGAATTCCAAGAGCAGTTTTTATTTTTCAACCTTTTGGTTCTGTATATCTTCCACTAAAAAATGTATTGTTCCTTTGATTGTATTCGCCACAGAGCTTTGTTCATTTTGAGAGTTGTGTGTGTGTGTGTGTGTGTGTGTGAGAGAGAGAGAGAGAGAGAGAGAGAGAGAGAGAGAGAGAGAGAGAGAGAGAGAGAGAGAACAGCCAGTGTCACGTCTACTTCAGAAATGTTGTATTCTGTACACCCTACTTCAACACGTTCCCCATTGTGTCCCTAAGAATTATAAGCTATTACTATAATATTTTAAAAATTGCAACTAAAATAAATATTTTTGTAATATGAACCCAATTATCACCCATGTATATATTAAATAAAGCCGAGTCTTACTTCATAAATAAAAATAAAGTATTCATTTAATTGTTTGTTTTTTTACAATAACCGTGTATAATAAAGGGGTTAGATAGTAGAGTTAGTGGTTAGAACAACCGGCTAGAGAACGGGAAATCCGTGGTTCAAATCCCGGCTATGGTATTACATTTTTCCATCTGATTCTACCTATCCAACTCCTGTCCTACACACGGCTTGTGTGAAAAAAACAATTAAATTAACTAATTGACCAACAGTGGGCTAAACTTTGGAGCCCGGGACACATTCACGAAATGTAAGGGAACATTGGGGTAAGGCATCTCAAAATAATTTGAGATCACCTTGTGGTTTACAGGATTTGCGGTTTCCATGTGAGTCAGTTGAATGATTTAATGCCGTGCCGGTGTCTTGCCACGGTAGTTCAGAGGTTAGAGCAACCAGCTAGAGACCGGGACATCAGTGGTTCAAATCCCGTCTATCGCATTGAATTTTTCAGTCTGATTTTACCTATCCAATAATAAAGTGGTTTAAAACCGAAAGAAGTGGTTCTCAGAGAGTTACAATACCCGTTTCGGGGGGACAAATATGTCTGTAAATAACTGCAAAAGGTATCAGTCATCTGTCAACATTATTTTCAGCAGAACAACTCCATTCCAGAAAGGTACTCTGAGCGAAAAATACTGAGACCTCATAAGTGCATCACTAAATTGTTACACTATTAGGACCGACATTATTGATTAAAGGTTAAACAGAGAACTCTATATTTGTCACATATGAAAGGATTTATACTCTGTTGTGGGTGGCTCTGCTAAGCAATTACATATGATCTATTTATTAATGCGCTATCCAAACTGTGTGGTATTAAAAGCCTTACAAAAACAATGAAGACCAGAATAGCTTCCTTGCATGATAAGGAGAGTAATTTTGTTTTCCTAAGTAAAACAACTTCTCACATAAAAAATGTTAATAACAATTAGGTATTATGAATGATTAATCAAATGATTAATAACAACTTTCAGAAAAGAATATTATTCTACGCCAACACTCAATAAGGGCGGCGCCTCCCTATTAAACATAGAAAATGATTTTTTTTTTCTTAATATGTCTATTGTATAGGTATGCTAGCTGCTCGTCCCGTGGTGTACGTAATGAAAAACTGAGACAAAATCTTCCGTTCACAATACGACCTGCAATGAAATAAAATTACAATTAAATAAATTGACAATTTATTTTAATGCATTGTAATGTACAATTTTCTTTCCGGAGAGAAAATAAATAGTGCCGATGGTTTGCCGACTCTCAACCATGCAAAAAACACGGCAATTCAAGGTATATTTCACACATTGCTAACGATTGAACTTGGGATTTATTGGCATTGCAAATGCTAGGCGCACGGGAAACTGAACCGTTTAAATTCAAAAGGAAAGTCAGTTGGCATTAGTGGTATTTTTGGAATAAGCACATCCTCGCCTTTGAACTTTCCTATGATTATAGTAGCTTAAATCAAACTTTTCATAATTTGTTTAACAGCGAGTATTGTTCCGTTGCACAATTTCGGCTGATTGAGATTGCGTAGCATAGTTGTTACCGTGTTAACCTTGAGCTCTAAATTGTGTGGCGGAATCCTGGCAAATCCAATGAATTTAGGAATTCAATTAGATAATTGACGACTTCATTTGGATAGGCAATGAAATGGATAGACTTAAATGAATGCATTTGTCCATAAATTTTACTCGGATGTTTTTATATTCAAATCATCTACATTTTTATGAGTTGCTGCTAAAATGGCTTGTTCACTCATCCAAGCATATCTCTTTTTTTGTAATTTACACCAATATTTAGGAATACTTTCGATATTAATTCTTCCTTTGACGTTGTGAAGTGAAAAAAATTGGTGGAAACGGAATGAGGCCAGTAGAAGTATCAACAAGAATTATCCCATTGCCAATCTCTAATAATGCCTTTGCATCTGCAAAGCGCAATGATCTGCATAATGTGGTATATATTTTGGTATTGCGAAAAGGACCTAAAAGGTTAACCTAAAATGGTTTACTATCCGGGTCCTGTCATTTCTCCACCATTTTCAGATTCCAAGAAGGGTTATTGGTCATGTGCATAGTTTATAACTGCTTCATTTCAAAGAATTGCAACAAAAATACTTATTTCTTTATTTAAACAACGTGACCAAGGAAACGATAGTACATAAGAAATATATTTGATTTTCACTGTTATCTTTCGTAATTGACTCCATAAGCGGGTGCATTCCCTTAGCTTTGAATGGGGAGGAAATTTTGAGCAGTATTACAGCCATATAGCGGCAAATAAATAGGTGTTCGTCGCCAGGAAACTATTTTGTTATTTACTTTAAACGATAGAAGTAAGAAAAGACAGTTAATACATAAAAAAGTAATTGAATTTCATTGCTGCGTTGCGTCATTGTCTTGATAAACTGGTGCGTTAACTTAACATTGAATGTGGAGGGAAAATACCACTACGGTCCTCTAGCGACAAATAAATAAGTATTTATTTATTTGCCGCTTAAGTTTTCGGAGTCAGGAAAGGTTCTTTGCTTTTTTATTTTAAACGATAGGAGTAAGGAAAGGAAGTTAATACTTAAAAATGTATTTGCATTTTGCTGCTGTGTTGCGTCATTGTCTCGATAAACTGTTGCGTTACCTTAACATTGAATGGGGATGGAAAATATTGCAGTACTGCGGCCATTTAACAGCAATTGACCGTGGTACCACTGCTATCTGGCGGCTATTAACCGAAATGCGTTCTCTTGGCACTTATTACTCATATTCTGAGACTTTAAAAACTTTCCCGTGCGACAGTAACGAACACAACAAAAAAGTGTTCAATTTAGTACAGTCGTTCGGTAGTGATTCACGTACATACATTTCGGCGATTCATTTTTATATCTGTAGATTACTTTGTACACTAAATGCGTTTAAAACTGTTTCGTTTTGCTGCTATTTCTAAGGCTAATTTTTATGACAGTCTGCCGGGCTGAGATCCTGACAGTCTGGACTTTTTCTATTCTGTTTTTGTGGTAGCCATAGCAACAGCATAGCTGCAAGATTGTCCCACCATCTTAGCTAAGGCCAAAATGGGGCTGAGAAAAATCAGCCCTGGTGTCATGGAATGTGTGGGGAAGAATCCCTTGTTATTCTTGCGTTACAAGGTTGGTGTTAATTATTGTAAATTACTTGATTGCACGACTGTTCCCCATAATATTTAGAGCATATGAGGAAATGTGAACAACCAAATGTTAATTTTAAGTACAGAGAAGGTACCCGCCGTTGAAATTGTCTGGCTTCAAATTGGAGAAATGAACGATGGAAATGACCACTCCAATTTCAACCTCCGAGGACGCATTCCTGAAGTGAGAAAAGGGATGGGATTTTTCCTTGTATGCCTATTTCCGAGTTTAAAGTTCTTTCACCTTGTTGCCTTTGATATCAAGTCAAAATAACCAGTTGGCTTGGCCTTCAGTTACACTGCGGTAAAACCCCGAAACAATGAAAAATTGCTAACTAAAATCGTAGTGATAAGCTCGCTAAGTGTATCCAGCAAATTAGAACTGAAAAACAGGAGCCGGCCAAAGCCTGAGCTTAACTCTGTCAGATACGACTCTAATGTAAGAATAGAGCTTCATTTACCCGAAAATTTGATATTTCGCTGAACGAAAAGGCTTCCGACCTGTATGGATGTAAGGAAGAAAACGCGATCTTCTGATTCGTGTGTTGCTTGTTCGGTGGTGGTGGGGGTGGTGCGTGGACAAACGACGAAACATCTGTAGGAAGTGGACAAACGACGAAACATCTGTAGGAAAAAAAAAATCTGATGTGTTGCATTCACATGACTTTCTCTATAGCTCTGCAACAAAATATTGTTAAAACGCTTATGCTTCTATTTACTTCATGCTAATCAAGAAAAAAAATAGCAGAAATAATCTTATTACTTGCTTCCTGCTAAGTAGAAGGGATATAATGGAGTGCACTAGCCTAAAGCGATATCAAATCTTGTAAAAGCTGCTAGCTATGTGATTGAAATTCGTTTTTTAGCATGGCCAGGGGTTAACAAATTCCCGCATGAGAAAAGTTTTAAGTATTTTAAAACTGAATGCAATAATAAGGAATATCTATAAAAAAAATGTATATGGCATAATAACGAAGTGTTTGTCAATCTCTTACGATATATCAGTTATGCAATAGTGATTCAGAATGCAGCCTTGGAATATACTAAATTTAAATGCCAAGTTTGGTATTTTACCGACTTTTCGCCTTTGAGTTATCGTGTTTATAGAACATGGATTCACTAACACACACACACACACACACACACACACGCACGCGCCTTCTCTACCTATTGACTATGTAGTAAGTAGAGAAAGTAAACATTCAATGCCGCTGCGGGATTTGACCCTCGGAACCCCTGATCCCCATCCGGTTGCTCTAACCCAGAGGTACCAAGGGAACATTCCGACCCGTCATTACATTTCCCAACTGACGCCTGTTTTTCCCGGTAAACTACAAAGAGTTCTCAAATTATTTTGAGATGAAACCCTTGTAGTCACTTGGTGTCTACATAGTGATGCATTGACATTTCTTCTCTTTATTTGACCAGGAGAAAGAAAAATGAATTACAAGTTTTCATTTGAGAAATGTACAAGTATTTTAAAATTAAAACCAACATACGAAAAGCGTTAACGACACAAAAAACCGTAGGTATTTGGCATATATTGTTTCAACTTTTTCTTTTTAGTAAGAGTTTTTCCATCTCTTATGGTTTGGTTTAATGCCATCCAGAATGAATTTCAACGGCTATTATCAGAAATTTCAAGAAATACGATTAATTTGGCATAACATATCTTAAACGTAAGATAGTTTAATCAAAATACTTATTGCCAATTTTGAGAAAATCCAAATTTTCGGAAAAAGATCCTTGTAAGGCGGTAGTTTGGGGTTGGAATTTATTTAAAATTATAGTGTTATATCCTTAGAAAATGCTGAACTTAATTATCAATTTTGGTATTCAATTGATGTTTTGATGTTTATAGACGCACACACACACGAACTTGTTTCTTATAATTTTTGTTTGTATTCAGAGGACCTCTAAACATATATTTCAGGTAAAATATCGGTATAGAATTTGTGGATGGAATCTAATAGCTTTCCTACTTACTATGCGTATTGTAAAGGAAGAAAAAATGCAACACGAATAAAGCAGCTAATTCTGTACAAAATAATTGAGGCCACCGATTTAGGGACTCCATTGTTAATTGAAATCTTGTATGTGCTTGCACCTGTCAAATCATGTATCAGAGATGTCAGTCATCGGTAAGTTAAATTGACATTTATGATTAATCTCTTTTCCTATTTCGATATGCGCCTTTCACTGCATAATTATAACACTGTGTCAAACATTTTGCTCTTTACTTTTGTATTTATCTTATTGATTGGCATTATCTTCCTGATACTTATTATCAGGACTTCCCGTTGAACGACTGCGATGTTTATCATAAAATTGAAGGTTCGTTACAGCAACATGCGTGGCTCTATAAGTCGGTAGCTCGCCTGCAAGTATTTGGTTTATTGAAAAAGTTTACTCGATTAATTCAAAGTAGACAACAACAAAAATCTGATGCATTACATTCACATCACTTTCGCTACGCTGCAACAAACCATTCTTACTAAAACGTACTCTTCTGAGACCTTATGGACAATGGAGATAAAACATTAGCAGAAATTGTTTTATTAGTATTTTATTGTACATCCAATGTCTAGGATAAAGAGATAGTCACACCTTTTAAAAACTGGTTTTTATGCAATTACTTTTACATAAATCATGTATTTTAACAAGAATTAAATTTTTGTAGCAAGATTTTGTCTACCCTTTATGATTTACCAGTGATGTAAATGTAATCCAGAATGAAGAGGGCTTAAGGTACTCTTCCCAGAAAATTCAAGATACACATTTCATTAGTGGTACAAATATCTTCATCAGTCGTTTGAGCCATTTTACATTTTCCATAAAGGGTAATTTGGAACAGAGGGATTTTCATTGAAATGAAGATATTGGTAGAGGATGATATTGAACTTAAATATCAAGTTTGGTATTTAACCAAGTTTTCGTTTTTTGGTTATGCTGTCTCTCTCTCTTTCTCTCTCTATCTATCTTTCTCTCTCTCACTCTCTCTCTCTCTCTCTCTCTCTCTCTCTCTCTCTCACACACACACACACAGCCACAAGTAGTAAAAGAAAGCGTTAAACATTAAAACACACACACACACACACACACACACACACACACACACACACATGCAGACACATTAGCAGATTTTTTTTTTATAAAACTTCGTTTTTTATTCAGAGATCTTCAAATATAAGTAGAATGTAATACAATCTCCACCTACTACGTACATTGTACTTGGTAGAAACAGTAAAGCCTATCCAAAAATGTTTGCAAAGCTATAAAAACATAAAGCAGATTTTTAAACATTTCACTAAGGTTTCAGTTTCCTGTATTCCCTGTTTTACTTTTCTAGCACATATTTACAACTTACATTGCAGACAGAGAAGGTTTGTATTACACCAAAAAATTCGATACCGAGATGTCATTAGAAGTGTATGTTTTGATACCATCTAAATATAAAAAAATCTGCTGTGTTCCATTCACATGACTTTCTCTATATCACTGCAACAAATTATTCTATTTACTTCATCTAGCAGAACTAGTCTTATTACTTGCTTCCTTGTTAGTAGAAGCGAAATAAAAGGGTACAATAGGTTAAGTGATAGCCAAAAACTGGTTGATCTGCGACTGAAGTTCCTTTGTTTGTATGGACACGAGTTCACAAAGTCCTGTATCAGAAAAGAATAAGTTTTTATAGCTGAAAACAAAAACAAGGAATATCTCAAAAACAATCAACTCCACGAAAAAAATGTATATAACATATATTGTGTGTTTTAAGGTGCTCTACATTTGTTGTGGGGTAAGTTTTTGACCATCTCTTACAGTTTAGCAGTTATGCAAAATTGCGTAAAATTGACCCAGAATAAAGTAGTCTTCAGAGGTTATTCCCAGAAAATTCAAAATATACATTTTATTTGTCAGGTAAATATCTTTAATATACGATATTTTAATCAAAATCATTAGAGCCATTTTTTAGAAAATCAAAACTTTCGAAAAAAGTTCCATGTAAAGGGTAGTTGGGCATCCCTGGAATATACTAAACTTAAATACCAAGTTTGGTATTTTACCGACTTTTCGTTTTTGAGTTATCGTGTTCACAGACACACGAACAGATGGACACACTGACACACGGACACAGTAACACACGGACCCTTTTTCTGAAAATACTTTTTTTGGATACAGGGGACCCCAAAGCATACATTTCCGGTGAAATATCGGTATCGAATTTTTTGGTGGAGTGCAATACCTTCTCTATACACTATGTACATAGCAGTATGGAGAAAGTAAAAATAGCAAAAAGTCAGTGTGTGTGTGTGGACAGGGTAATTCAAAAACGAAAAGTCTGTTAAATACCAAACTTAGTATTTTATTTCAGTATCTCCCAAGAATGCGACATTAAGCTTTTGAAGAAAATTCCTTGACCCCAAACTATCCCTTATATGGAAAAATTGTTCGAACATTTTGATTTTATTAATTATGGCTTTAACGATTTGAATTAAAATACCGTATGTTAAAGATATTCACATGACAAACAAAATTTATATTTTGAATTTTTTGGGCAATAATCTCTGAAGTCCTCTTCATTCTGGTAAACTGTAAGAGATAGACAAAAACTTACGACACAAACAATTAGATCCAACAAAACACACAATTTATGTTATTTACAATTTTGTAGCAGAGTTAACTGTTTCCAATATATTCCTTGTTATTTGGTTTCACTTTTAAATACCACTTTTTTTCAGACAGGAAATCGTCCGTGTTTTCTTTTTTCGTTTTGTTTGTTTTTTACTTCAGGTCAAACAAAGAAGCGAATTTCAATAATAATGGCATAGCGACAGCTTTTAAAACATTTGACTTTCGCTATAACATAGTGCACTCCCTTTGTTCCTTTCTTCTTATAAGGAAATAAGGATTCAGAACATTCTGCTAAAGCTTATCTCAATTAGTATGGTGCAGAATGAAGAAGAATCTTTTGTTAGACGTATGTTTGTAGAACAGCTAGAGAAAGCTATGTGAGTGTAACGCATCATATTCTTTCCTTTAACTTAATCTGCATCAAAATTATCATTGCATACTTTGATTCCAATCAATCCATTGGCACCTTATTTAAATACCCTAATGGCTATCTTGGTCACTTGGTTTATATATACCTCTCACAGGCACCTACCTATATGGAAACGTTTCGAATAGCTCAAGTTGGCTTCCGACAGGATTTGATATCAGTGAATTTGGACAATTCAACACGAGGTGGTGACATGATTAATCTTGGACCCATTAGGACTCGTCTTATGTGTACACCAGACTGGGAAAACATGCTTGCAAATCTACAGCATGAACATATTCCATCCTTATGTAATTTGTCTGTGATATACTCATTCTATGTAATATGGTTCTATATACAGTAACTTATAAAGTGTAAATAAACATATTTTTCTGAATGTAAAAAAAAAAAAAAAATAGCCATGGTCATTAAAGTACACACATATATACCTATCGTAGGAAATACCATTATTTATAAAATGCTCATTTTTATTTTTTCTAGCACGTATGTCCATATTCTACATAGTACCTTGAGAAGGTATTGTAATCCACCCAAAACCACCCAAAAATTCTGTCAAGATTTCATCGAAAATGTATGTTTTGAGGTCTCCTGGGTACAAAAAAGAAAAAGGTATGTATGTAAGTCTTTGGACAGCATGGCTCAAAAACGAAAAGACGGTGACCTACCAAACTTGGTATTTATGTATTTATCTTCCAAGGATGTTTCACGAAGATTTTCAAGAAAAAAAATCATTTCATCTTTCATGGAAAATGTTTTGAAAATTTTGTTTTTCTCAAAAATGGCTCTAACAATTGAGAAATGAGAACTTGAAATTGCAATTTAGGCAATTATTTGTGCTAATATTGTGTTGCAGGAAATTAATCCTTGCTGCTTTAGCACTCCTTTTAATTTTATGTTACGAAAAGAATCGGCACATTTGTAAGCTTAATTTTATTTATTTCTTGTTATAACGTTTCAAAATGGTATAAAAACAGCAAACGTTTTTTGTTTTTTAAACAACTAACATTGCTAACTAAACACTATTTTGATTTGCATATGTCCCTACAATTGCTTGTTATTGGAACTGTTTAATTAGTTTATGTTCACTGTTATATTTCAAGAACATTGTCTTCGTTCCGAGGCTGAAAATGCCTTAAGCAAAGAAAAGTATAACGTATTAACTGAAAACCGCGCAACAATTGTGACCAAGAATGACAGAAAGAGAACGGATAATATATGTGTGTGCATTGCAAAACCAAGGAGTTAAAATACATTATAATTTATTATAATTCTATGTGCTACATTTCTCACGTTACATAGCTATGGAATGAACTCATAAATATGCTGAAACTACAATTCTTAAAATAGTTTTTTTTTTTTTTTTTTTTTTCAATTTGTATAACTTCCTTTAACTTCTATGCTCTTATTGGATGCTTTGACTTGTGAAACAACTTATATAATCACTGTAACTTTTTACATTGTTTTATACCATTAAACACACACACATACATACACACACACACACACACAAACACACATATTCGCTCTCACATGCATTCTTGAAGACTCTGTGAGGGATAAGGAGTAACTGGTTAAAGAAAAATTCTCCACCACAGCCGAGAATTGAACCCGAGCCCTCCAGGTCTGTAGTCAACTTGTTGACCACTCGACCACGGAGGCTGCCAATAACATGTTTTGTAATCTCGGTAAAGAGGAGATTTTTGTTTAAACATTGCACGAATTGTGAACCAAGAAACTTAAGACATTTTTTCGTATAATTATGACGAATTATATCGTAATTCATACAGACTCAAAGTAATACAGGATAATAACATACTTATTTATGTTATTGTAAATTAAAATGACAATGTAAAGAAGCGTCTCGTATACGTGTTCCTGAGAGAAGAGAAGGGTTTACATGGGCTGTAACAGAGCAGCTGGCTCAGGCGTTTTATCTGGGACTACCATTCGGGAGGTCGTGGGATCGGTTCCCCGCGGCCAACCTTTCTGACCCATGGGTTTTTTTGGGGGTTTTCCCGCCACACTAGATGAATGCTGGGACCGGTTTCTTCATTCCCCCGAAAGTCCCGCCCCTTCATTTCATTCCAACCGGTCTCTTTCGGGTTATGTCGGCGAGGACTGAGGTAGAAGCGCCATTCTGTGTAGATGACTACGCTCTGGATTTACAGCTCTCGGCGGCGGAGGTTTTCTGCGTAACAAGGTGGTCTATCCGGGACTGAGCCACGGGCTCCTGCCGCTCCCCGCGTCGACATGAAGAATTGCTCGTGAACCGTTAGGGACCCTCCAAGGCGGCTCTCTCGCTGTCTGGATTTCGCCCGCCCTTTCAAATTACACTCATCTCATCCTCTCCTCTAGGGGTCTAACATACAATAAGCCAACTTGCAGTGCGGAATGCCCCTCCGTAACATTCACACCCACACACATGTGATATACAATGGAGAAAAGCTAAATTAGAAGTTTACTGCCGTAAATAGAGCAAAACGAATAAGAATAAGTTCACCCCAATACAAACGAAATCTTTCATTGTACAAGCTCTACATTTTTTGTATAGTAGGTTTTTGTCTACCTCTTGCGGCTTACCAGTTATGCAAAAGTCATTAGTATGAATAGAACTTCAGAGACTATTCGCAGTAAATTCAAGATCCATATTTTATTTCTCATGTAAATAACTTAAATATGCAGTGTTTTAATCAAAAGCGTTACAGACATTTTTTTAGAAAAATAAACATTTCTAAATGTTTTGAATATAGAAATAGTTTGGGTTGGGAATTTTCTTAGCATTTTCGTGCCGTGTCCTTAAACGGTGCTGAATTTAAACACCAAGCTTGATATTTAACGGAATTTTGTTTTACAGAATGGTCACAAAGTCTCGTTACCTCTTTGTAATTATTGTTAATGTTTGAGATTACCTCCAGGAAACATGCGAGTCAGTTGAGAAATTTAATGCCGTGCCGGCATGTTACATGGTAGCTCAGTCAGGGCAACCTTCTAGAAACCGGGAGATTCGTGCTTCAAATCCCGGTTATGGCATTGAATTTTTCAGTCAGACCCTACCTATCCAACTCCTGTCCTACACACGGCTTATGATAAAGACAATTTTATTAAATTAACTTTAATGTAAGTTGTTTTTGTTAATTCTTTCAGACTGTTGAACTAAACGGTGGCTGATACTTCCAATTATAGTATTGAAGAAGCCAGTCTCCGTGACTAAAGCGACTAACTTTGGTGCTTCGTGGCGCATGAGATTGTGGGTTCGAGTCCCACCTTGTGCATGGGTGTTTGTCTGTTTGTTAATGTGTGATATGTGTGTATTTGGAAGCAAAAAGCAAACGGTAAATCAATTAGGTTAACAAAGGAAGTAGACTAAAAAAAAAGAGGAGAAAGAAATGCAGCGCCGGGGTGCCGACAAGCCTCCGGAAATGTATTAAAAAAACAACAACAAAAAACGTTTAGTGCAAGTTGTTGCGTGCATGAGAAAAAGCAAACAGGGAAGACAAATGCAGAAGTTCGCGCTGATTTTCGGGTGCGGTTACGAGATCCTTCTCCGAAACAAACACTTTTGCGATGGAAACATATACTCTTCGCTTCAGGGTGTGCGAAAGATAAGGAAATAAGTGGCACACCCTCCACAAGAAGAGAAACATCTCAGTTCGTCAAGGAGTCCACTGAGGGAGCGACGAATAAGTAACGCGTAAAAGATCTGCAGAATTGGAAATACTCAAAACAAAAAGTGCATGAAACAAGAGTTAGGCCTGCGCCCATATCGGCCTACACCCGTCCAAGAATTATCGGATGTTGAAATGAATAGGAGAATGGAGACATGTGAGGCACTGCTTCAGATGTTCAAGGCAAAGTGATTTCTTCCGATGAGTTTTTGAGCACGAAATATGGTCTTTTGATGCAGGAAATGGCCACATTTTTATGAAGAGCTGAAAAATAACCCGCCGCATGTTAATTGGGTCCATGACAGCAGACGCTTGTTTGGGCCGTTCGTTTTCGACAGTACCACATCAGCATCGGTACCTGAACATGTTGCAGAACCTGACTTGTTTCTGTCTTTGAGGAGCACGGATTTAGAGAAATATATTGCCTTTTATGTCACTGCAATACACAATATATTAGGCTCTTTCTGGGCGTTGGATGGTCGTGTTTCTCCTGTGCTACCGGCAACACTTGCATGGCACTTCTCGGTATCGAATATACAAGAGAATAAGAATTGGTAAATTTAAACAAAAACAAGGAAAATCTCGGAAAAAGTAACTTCACAAGTAAAAAAAAAAAAAAAATATATATATATTTAACACAAGTCGCATGCCTTAACGATATCTACACTTTTGCTGTAGTAATACTTTGTCTATCTCTCATAGATTACAATGACTAGCAAATGATGTAAATATAACAAACATAATTGCTCTAGCAGATACTTATAGCTGGAGCCATGTTTTGAGAATAAAAACAACGAAATTATTAAAGGCTAATTTTGAGAGGGTTTTCTTTTTTATCTTTCTAGTGCTTCTTTGGAAGTTTGTTAACTCCAATAGCAAGTTTGGAATTTATCCGTTTATAAAATTGCTTTCTCTATTGGAGCGGTGCTATGGCAAGGTGGTGAGACCACTAGCTTCCCACCTAGGCGACCCGGGTTCCAGGTGGGATTTGTGGCATATGAAGTGGCGTTTGAGCGGGCTTTCTCCGGGTCCTCCGGTTTCCCCTGCCAGTTAATGAGTTACAAAGTGGTGGAATGAATGGCAGCATCACCTTTGCTATCATCCATTTCGCTTACATTTAATATTACCTACTATTTCATGCCAGGCATTAGGCTGATCCGCCATCTTTGAATACTCTATCTGACTCTATAGTCCGTCTGCTCCTCAAGAGACATATGACCCCAGACATCAGCTTATATGTTGTAGAGGTGTAAGTCCTCTATATGATGAGAGTAAGCAAAAAGAGGACAGAAGCTTTGTTTATCCAGGGATGTCGAAGTTTTAGATACAATACAATTCGTCCTTTATGGATCATAATTAGGTACTACAGAAAATATTAAAAATTAAAAAGTGATGTGATACATTCACACGGATTTCTATGGCAATAAGAAATTCACATTTATCTGTAAATTATTAATGAGAAGCATTATGGTATTCATAAAAATACGTTACGGTAAGTTGTCTTTATTATTTTCTATATCATGTGCATAGTAGTATATAATGTTTAACATTCCATCCAAAAATTGGATACCAATATTTCAACGAAAATAAATGTTTTGAGGGCCCCTGAATCAAAAAATAATTTAGAAGAAGGTCCGTGTGTCTGTATTTGTTGGCGATATGCACGTTCTCGATTAAAATGAATAAAGGAGAGATTTAGGACGTAAATCTGAAAGGTCATTAGCGCAGATTCTCGATTAAGATTTACGATGGTAAAATAATGACTTTACCGCGATTAATTCCATTCGTGGGGCATTGGCTATGGTAAAAGTTGATCGAAGACGTTCGCGGCGGTTTTTGTCGATTATCTCCCACTTCACTTACGTTTAATGTAATGTTAAAATGTTGCAAGGTACAAGTTAGAATTCCCAACCAACACAAAAACTGTACCTCTGGCAATTTAGCATCCTCATAAAGTTATGGTCTGTCAGATAATTTGAAGTTTCTAATGCCATAACGTTTTATGTCCGTCCCGTTAAGCACAGTGGAAGCACTCCTGCCTCTGGCACGAGGGACACGGGTTTGATTTCCGGTACAGGCATAAGAATGTTTCCATCTCTGAAAGGACTGGGTGTGTGTCCTTTCATCGTCACCATCCGCGAAGAGGAAATGGCAACACCATCGCGGTGTCATCCTTGCCTGTAGGTCGAGGTCGGGTTGTGGTCTCTCCCACCATTCCGTTCCGGTCATTGACCTACTGCGGGTTGAAAACTCGTCGTCATCAAGACTTGTATGCGATAGCTTAGTTAAATGTCCTGGCCGAAGACGTACAAAAAATTCACACAACCACGGTGTTATAATATCTATACCTATAATCCTCGCACTGCCTCAAGCAATCTGGAATTGCTAGTTTTGTTATTCTCCCTTTAGAGCCGCTTTGTAGTTACCTATTGCTCTGTTATAAACTTTTAGAGTCCCAAGCCGTAAAGCGTAGCCCAAGGAATAGAGGAGGGTTGAATAATTATATGGGGATCGAACCGGCCGCAACTACTGAGCTACAAAAGTCTATTCAGGGGTTCTGTGAAACTAAAACCCCACTTATCCCAAGAAGTTAAAACCTCGGCAATGTAGCGTATTTAATATCTGGAGATGTTAATATTTTCAACACTTTGAAATCCAGATCGCCTATGAAGTTTTATCTTTATCGTAATCATATAGTTAAATCATAATTCCAAGAACTATGCAGAATTAAGGGAGAAATTGAAGAATATAGTGCCATTAGACATTTTCAGGAACATTACAACTGCACAGATGTAAGAATTCGGTAATAAAACGAGATAAATGCAGAAGTTTGATGTTATCATGATGCTGTGGTGTTAGTATGAACACTCATATTCAAGAGGATCCGAGTAAAATTCTGTTCGAGATAAATAATTATTGACAATTATTGTTGCGTCTCTCTCTTTCTCTCTCTCTCTCTCTCTCTCTCTCTCTCTCTCTCTCTCTCTTTCTCTCTCTCACTTTCAGAACCGCATGTCGGCTTACCTAAATGAAACTTAAAACATTTTTAAAAGAAAATAAGGCGACACGAAGATTTTGAAAAATACCCCCACCACAAACTACCCTTTACATGAAACTTTTTTCGAAATTTTTGATTCTCTCAAAAATGGTTCTAACGACTTTGATTAAAATATCGCAAATTAAAGATTTTTACTTGACAATAAAATGTATATCTTGAATTTTTTGGGAATGGCCTCTGAAGACTACTTTATTTTGGATGAATTTTACGGAATTTTGCATAACTGCATAACCGTAAGAGATGGACAGAAACTTACCATACAAAAATTGTAGAGCACTTTAAAATGCACCATTTATGTTTTATGCATTTTTTCGAGGAGTTGATCATTTTTGAGATATTCCTTGTTTTTGGTTTCAGCTTTAAAAAACATACTTTCTCACACAGGACTTTGTCAACTCCCATCCATACAAACAAACGAACTCTATCATATAGCAACCAGCTTTTGACTGTCATTTTAACCTATGGTACTCCCTTATTTCGCTTCTACTTACAAGGAAGCAAGTAATAAGACTATTTCTGCTAATTTTTTCTCCATTAGCATGAAGTAAATAGAATCATAAGCTTTTTAACAATAATTTGTTGCAGAGATGTAGAGAAAGTCATGTGAATGGAACACATCAGATTTTTATATTTGCTTAAAAACTGTGGGTTAGGTTTAATAATATATCTGCTTTATATTAAGAGAAACCGGGACAATTTTTGTTTACCTCCAATACAGGCTGAACAAGTATGTACATATAAGTACTTGCATGAGCTTCAGCAAAAAGAAAGAATTAGTACAAAATAAATGCCGCGACGTACTTCCGGATGTATTTAGTAGATCATACCTGCAAAGAACCTGCGCGACTGGTTTGTTTAATTGTGCATACAGCAGTGTGAGTCTGTGAATAGCATAACTCAAAAACGAAAAAGCTGATGTCTCTACTTATTCGGCAACAACTTATTCCTACATACTCTTATTCTATTTATTTCATTCTAATGGAGATAAACATTAGCAGAAATGATTTTTTTACTTAGTTCCCTATAAATGAAGGGAATACATTATGCTAAAACGGTAGTCAAATCTTTTAAAACGCGTTGCTATGTGGTACTCTTTGCATGACAAGGAGTAAAACAAAACAAAACTTGATGTGTTACACTCACATGAATTTCTCTAGCTCTTCTACAAACTTCTTACATAAGATTATTCTTCTTTCTGCACCTTGCTAATTGAGATAATCATTAGCAGAATGTTCTTACTACTTAGTTCGTTATAAGTAGAAAGAAAGAAGTAGAACAAAAAACAAAAACAAAAAAATAAAGCGGACACTTCCTGTCTGAGAAAAGTATAAGTACTCACAACTGAAACAAAAAACAAGGAATATCTCGGAAACGGCTACATCCACAACAAAAAAGTAAAGAACATATATTGTGTGTTTTGTTTAGATCAACATTTTCTGTGTAGTAAGTTTTTGTATATCTCTTACCGTTTAGCAGTTAAGCAACATTTAGCAAAATTCATCCAGAATAAAGAGCTCTTCAGAGGCTATTTCCAGAAAATTCAAGATATACATTTTATTTTGTATGTAAATATCTTTAATATACAGGATTTTAATGAAAATCGTTAGAGCAACTTTTTAGAAAACCAAAATTTTCGAACATTTTTCCATGTAAAGGGTAGTTGGGGGTGGGGGGATTTTCTTGAAAATCTTCGTGTCACACTCTTGGAAGATACCAAACCTAAATACAAAGTTTAGTATTTAACGGTCTTTTCGTTTTTGAGCTATGCTGTCCACAGACACACACACAGACAGATACACACACATTCACACGAACCTTTTTCTGAAAATGCTTTTTTTGGATTCAGGAAGTCCTAAAACATGTATTTCCGGTGAAATTTCGGTATCGAATTTTTGGGTGGAATACAATACTTCCTCTATACACTATGTACATAGTACGTGTAGAGAAAGTAAAAAACACTTCTTGAGAAAACTATAAGCTTTTAAAGTTGAAACCAATATTCATATCTTAGAAATGGCTAACTGAAAAAAAAAAAAAAAAAAAATGAATAGGATATAAATTATGTGTGTTTAATAAGACCTACATTTGTTGGGTGGTAACATTTTATCTATCTTTTATGGTCTAATGTCTCTAAAATGTTTGATTAAATGCCGTATTTTGAAAATCTATATGACAAACAAAATACAGGTAAGGACCGTTCAGAAAGTAGCCTCCGGTTGATTGCAAGAAATTCACCAAGTTAAATAAAAATATTTTAATATATACATCTTACAACTACATCTTTGCACTATTTTTCTACATAGTTTCCATAGCGATTGAGGCACTTATCGTATCTGTTCACAAGCTTTGAAATTCCTTCTGCATAAAAATCACCCGCTTGTGCCTGGAGCCAGCCTGTGACCGCATCTTTGAGCTCTTCGTCGTCATCAAACCGCTGGGACCCGAGTGCCATTTCTTCATATGCATGAAGAGGTGATAATCGCTTGGCGCCAGATCTGGGCTGTAAGGTGGATTGTTGACAACGTCCCACTTGAAGGACTCAAGAAGGGCTGTTGTTCTGCGAGCAGAGTGAGGACGGGCGTTATCGTGCAAAAAAACGATACCGGAAATCAGCATACCACGGCGTTTGTTCTGTATAGCCCGTCGTAATTGTTTTAGTGTTTCACAGTACACGTCTTGATTAATGGTCGTCCCACGTTCCATGAATTCAACCAACAACACCCCTTTTGCATCCCAAAACACCGTTGCCATCAATTTTCGGGCAGAAAAATCTTGCCGGGCTTTTATTGGTTTGGTAGGCGAATTTGAATGTGCCCACATCTTTGATTGTTCTTTTGCCTCAGGGTTCACGTACTTAATCCAGGTTTCGTCCCCGGTCACGATTCTGTTTAACAATGGTTCACCTTCGGCCTCATAACGTGACAGAAAGTCTAATGCAGAGGCCATTCTTTGAGTTTTGTGGTGGTCGGTAAGAATTTTGGGCACCCATCGTGCACAGAACTTACGGTAACCCAATCTTGCTGTCACTATCTTGTACAAGAGAGTCTTAGAAATCTGTGGAAAATCAGTAGACAACTCCGACATTGTGAAACGTCGGTTTTCACGAACTTTTGCATCAACTGTCTGAACGAGTTCGTCCGTGACCAATGATGGTCTACCACTCCTCTCTTCATCATGAACGTTTTCTCGTCCACTTTTAAATAAACGTACCCATTCACGGACCACTCCTTCACTCATAACTCTTGGTCCGTACACGGCACAAAGCTCACGATGAATAGCTGCTGCAGAATATCATTTGGCTGTAAAAAACCTTATAACAGCACGCACTTCACATTTGGCGGGGTTTTCTATTGCAGTACACATTTCAAACGGCCACAAACACTAAACTAGCGCAGGTACGAATTTCACTCGACCACGGCTTGATGCCGACTGACCTGCTGAGTTCGTGAATGCACAGATGGCGTCGCTACTCCCCCCACTACCCGCACTGTGACCGATCAGGGGCTACTTTCTGAACGGCCCTCGTATATATTGACTTTTCTGTAAAAAGCTTCCGACGAAAGAATTTTATATTATCTTGTATACTGGTAAGTGTTAAGCAATAGATGAAAACGTCCTTCAGGAAGCTTTAGAATACATAATTTAGTTTCAGTAACATGTTGATACGGTATGTGTACCAAATAAAAAGGTAGACAGTTGTTTTTTATATTGCTTATTACATTGCTTAATTTTGCAAAATAAGCATTTTTGCGAAATTTCATAAAAATAGACATTTTTGAATATTTGTACAGGCAAAGCATAGTTTGTGGTGAGGGGATTTTCCTGAAAATCTTCGTATTGCATTCTTGGAAGGTGCTGAACTTAATTATCAAGTTTTTGAGCGTGTTGTTCACACAGAACACACATGCGCGCAAGTATCTTGATGTAATCCTTTTTACTTTCTCTACACGTACTTCGTACATAGTTTATAGAGAAGGAATTGCATTCCACCCTAAAATTGATACCGAGATTTCACCGGTTCACGTTTTAGGGTCCCCTGTATCCAAAAAAATTGTTTGAAAAAGGTTCCTGTATGAGTGTGTGTGTGTGTATGTGTCCGGGTATCCATATGCTGTGAACACGATAACTCAAAAATAAAAAGTCGGTAAAATATCAAAGTTGGTATTTTAGAATCTTTCAGGGATGCGACACGAAGATTTTGAGAAATATCCCCCCATCCCAAACTACCCTTTACATGGAAAAAAATTCGAAAATTTATTTTCTCAAAAATGGCTGTAACGGTTTTGATTAAAATACCGTATATTAAAGATATTTACATGACAAATAAAAAGTATATCTTGAATTTTCTGGGAATAGCCTCTGAAGACTTGTTTATTTTACGTAAAGTTCCTGAGTAGTATTGAATTTTGCGTAACTGGTAAACCGTAAGAGATACACAAAAAATGTATCCCCCATTAAAACATACAATTTATGCCATGTAATTTTTTTCTTGGAGTTGGCCGCTTTATAGGTATTCTTTGTTATTGGTTTCAGTTTTAAAATACTTAAACTTTTCTCATATGGGAACTTTTCAACTCCTGGCCACGCAAAGAAACGGATTTCAATCCCATAGCTACCAAATTTTAAAATTTTGACTGCTTAGCCCAGTATACTTCCTTATTTCCCTTCTATTGATAAGGGACTAAGTAATAAGACCGTTTCTGCTAATGTATATCTAGATTAGCATTAAGCGGATAGAAGCATAAGTTTATTAACAATAATTTGTTAAAGCTATGAAGAGAAAGTCATGTGAATGGAACATACCAGATTGTTTTTAATACAGGGATCCTAAAAGGTATATTTCCAGTGGAATCTCGGCATAGAATTTTTGGGTAGAATACTATACCTTCTCTACCTATGCACTATGTTCTTTGTAGAGAAAGTAAAAATTTACATGGCATAGAAAATATATTTCTTGAATTTTAAATGAATAACCTATTGAGTTCTCTTCATATGGAAGGGATAATCTTGTGTAACTGGTAAATGTTAAGCGTTAGACAAACACGTACTACAAAAAAAAAAAAAAAAAAAAAAAAAAACAGATCTCTTTAAAACACCAATTCATTTTAAATTGATTTGTTGTGCCATGAATCATTTCCGAGGTATGCGTTATTAAAGGTTCGATTAGTTCAAAACTTGTGCATATACGTTGTCAGCCTGAAGTGTTCCAGATGTGCGGGCTTATCTGCAGGTGTATACATTTAATACGTGCGCTAGCGCCACGTTACATTAAAACCCTGTTATGCCTGCGTGTAACATTGTCACACCTTCGTATAGAGATCACATGCAATGCTGACCTCTATTTCTGGACATTTCTAGTGAATAATCGGGAGGCGAAAACGAGGGCAACAGGCCCGAAGTCAGTTGCAACAGACTTCTAAGAGTGCAAGCAGTTGGATTAGAAATAGCCGAAGAAGTTGACAACTGTGTACCAGCGTCAAAGCGAGGTGAGACAAAATGGTTCTGCAGCATTGGCATAAAAATCTGTATTTTATTATCATCATTATTTGAAATAATGATCGATATGGAGGTGTCGTAGGTGGTTCTTTTCCCAAAACAATATTTATTTCAAATAACAGTTTGAAAGGGTATGTAATGGTCATTTTTAATAATTACTTTCAATTGTTGCTTAATTTTCCAAAATGAGAACTTTTGTAAAATTTCATAAATATCGAAACTTTCCAAAAATGTTCCATGCAAAGGTAGACTGGAGAGGAGGAACTATCCTGAAAATGTTCTTATCGCATCTTCGGAAGACGCTGAACTCAATTATCAAGTTTGGTATATAACCAACTTTTCGTTTTGGGTTGTGTTGTTCAAAGACACACACACACACACACACACACACACACACACGCACACACACACACAAAACACATGGCCACACGTGAGCGCGCATTCTAAATTGTTTTTATTTAGAGGATCAATGCCTGGAAATATCAGAGGGGATCTTTTCGCTAACTCCGCCCATGTCTTTCACCTGTTTGCTGTGCTCTAAAAAGCGTATTGGACAGGCTAGGTTACCAAAGAGAAGCGGATAGACATGAAACGTAACTTGCGACAAATGAGGTTCTGAATTACGAACTGAAGATCTCCAAACTCTCTGGTTGGACAATACTCGACCTCTCTCATCAGGTGATACAAAATTAAATTCATCTTTCCTCTGCTCTACATACTGAATTTCTATTCTATTTCCATTTAATTTAATATAAATTAACACACTGCTTATAGAAGTGAACCTGTTCTGTGGGAGTGGCGAACCGGGGTTGAGGTATGAAGGGCTGGATTGCCCAATCGGTTTTGCCTTTTCTTACACGCGTGCCTAAAGGGCGCCAGTGAAAATCATGGTAACACCCGAGTTCCCAATAAACATTCCCATTTTCAGCAAAATCACAGCGCCAGGCGTGTTTTCATTTTTTGTAATGCACTAGTATGTTTCTTGATTTCATATGAAAAGCCTATGAAACGCTCTTTATTCGGAAGGAATTCTGTATGATCTTGTATAATTGGTAAAGTTACAAGTTAGACGAACACGAACTGTACACAAAACGCAGATCTTCTAAAAACAACTAATTCATTTTAAATACATTTTTTGTGCCATAAGACATTTCTAAGATATCCATTATTAATGGTTCGAATTGTTCAATATTTGGTAAAATACTTGTCACCCCGAAATGTTCCAGATGCGCGGGCGGCTTGCTTTCCTTAGCTCCTCTGAATTGTCGCAGGTGTGTGTAATATAACACGTTCGCTAGCGGGTGCATTACATTAAATCCCTGCATTGATATATTTGTGTGACATTGTCATGCCGCGTAGATTACTATCAATAATGACCCCTACTTCTGGAAATTTCTTGCTGGATAATCGGGAGGTATAAAGCAATGCAACCACGCCGAAGTTAGTTAAGTGCAACAGAGACTTCTATGAATGAATCACCGGATCAAAAGAGCGTACCTACTTTTGTAACTCACAAAATAATAAGCAGTATTAAACACAAATAATGTGAAGACAAAAATAAAACGACAAACATAGTCAAATACAGCATTTTAAATTTACAACACGCAATAAACCGTGTCCTATTAAAGTAAACAAATACGCTTAAATACAACAGTAATGCCACAAAAATGCCACAAAAGGATGACATTATATATAAAAGTGATAATGTGTTTTTGTATATATATATACATTCATACATACACAAACACAGAAAACACTAACACCATAACAAATAATGACCGAAAAGAATGACGTTATATATATATATGTGTGTGTGTTATGTATATAGACACATATAACACTAACACCACAATAAAATAATGACCGAAAAGGATGGCATTTAGCTTTTCTTATCGTCCCCACCTTCCCTACAATCAGTCTCCTCATATCTAGCTGTCTCGCCTTTTTTTTTTTTTTTTTTTAATTTTAATAAAACAGTAACGGAGTCTGATCAGGACAAACATATAACACCCATGCCCAAGGCGGGACTCGAACCCACGATCCCCTGCCCACGAAGTCCTTAAGCGTCTCGTATCCCCTCCGCGTCTTTCACGCCTACCAGTACCGTCCAACATGCTCCTAACTCTCCATTTGCGGCTGCAAAGGATCGCCGTATATAATTTTCATTCCATTCCTCCGTACCCCTGCATCTTACCAACATATAAGCCCACGACTCTTCCTCCTCGCTAATGGGTCATATTCTCATATCATTATCGTCAGAGAACTCTAAGACCGCGCCGTGGCCGAGTGGTAGATGGCCCGGGTTCGATCCCAAGCGACCGCATGCGAGATTTGCCGTGGATAAAGAAGCGCATGGGCGGTTTCCCCCGCCATCGCATTCCACCGGTGCTCCATCTCCATTTCATGTATCACCAGGCTGCGGTGCCTAAGTTGTAAACGCAGCCGTTAAACTCTAGAGAGAGAGAGAGAGAGAGAGAGAGAGAGAGAGAGAGAACTCTAAGAGTGCAGTTGGATTAGAGAGAGCCGAGGAAGATATCAACTGTGTACGAGCGTCGAAGCGACGAGAGATAAAATTGTTGTGCAGAATTGGCATAAAGACATATGTTTTAAACTTATTGTCATCAGTATTTATAACAAAGAAATTTTGTTGCAATGGGCCAACAAAGAGGTGTCACTTGTTTTTTATACTGATACCCAGAAGGAAGTCCAAACGAGCTACGACAGGTTGACGAGGCAGCCAATAAAGAACCACGTCACATTCCCTATGGCAATCTCAAAAACGTGTACTTTTTTTTTAGCAATTTAGTTACTTATGAATTTAAATTAGGTGTTTTACAGTCTATGTCTATCAGAAAGAATAGGATGTGAAAAACTTTAAGGTCCATGAGTGGTTTTTTGCATGAGGTACATTCAAGCATGCATACATAATTTTGTGTTCAGGCTATGAAGTTGCATACCTGGTCTTTCCTTCCTTACGGTTCTAACACAATGGAGATGCTTTATGTTTTCTGTCATGTCCAAGCGTTTACAACCGCAAAAGTGGCGAGGGTCAACTTTACAGCCGCATGAAAGATGATGTTACAACCTCAACACAAAAGGCATGAACGTATACATACATGTACGTCTACCTATCTACGTGCATACATACATACATACATAAACACACACACGTA
This sequence comes from Hymenopus coronatus, assembly GCA_030762935.1. NCBI lineage: Eukaryota > Metazoa > Arthropoda > Insecta > Mantodea > Hymenopodidae > Hymenopus > Hymenopus coronatus. Next base: position 133,756,502 of record CM060897.1, on the reverse strand, counting down.
CCACCCGCAAGCATAAAAAGTGCCCCATATTCTTTCTACACCATGCTAGTCCAGATATGTATTAGCAAAATGTTTTATTGCTTAGTTCCTTATGCCAAAACGATAGTCAAGTTGTTTGACATTGAAATAAGCTTCTTTGCTTGGCCAGAAGTAAAACAAAAGATACACGAGCGACTTCTTGTCTGAGAAAAATATTTTAAAATTGAAACCAATAACCAAGGAATATCTCGAGGTTACTTCCACAACAAAAATATAAAGGATACAAACTATGTGCTTTGACGAGATCTTCATTTCTTGTGTAGGTTTTACCTATCTCTTACGTTTTATGCAAAATTCAGCAAGTCATCCAGAATAAAAAGGTCTTCAGAGGGTATTCCCAGAAAATTCAAAATATAAATGTTATTTGTCATGTAAATACACACACACACAAACACACACACGACTTTTTCAAAATGTTTATTTTTTATACAGGACATCCTAAAACGTGAAATTTCGGTATCAATTTTTAGTGAAATGCAATATCTTCTCTACCTATGTACTTGTACGATGTAGAGAAGGTAAAAATCGGACGGTTCCATTCACATGACTTCCTTTACCGGTGCTGCAAACAAAATGTTCTTACAAAAGCGTATTCTTCTATGTACTTCATGATAATCAAGATAAACATTAGCAGAAATTGTCTTATTACTTAGTTCCTTTTAGAAGGGAAATAAGGGAATACCTAGTACAAAGTGACAGTAAGTATTTCAAAAGCTGGTCGCTATATGACACGATTGAAATTCAGTTCTCTGTGTGGCGAGGAGTACAACAAAAGAGGCATGAAACGAATGAGGTCTTCGCGTTTGGGAAAAGTATGACTATTTTAAAATTGAAACCAATAATAAGGAATGTCTTGGAAACTATTAACTCTAAAAAAGTGAATATAAATAAATTCTGTGTATTTTAGAAGATCTAAATTTTTTGTGCAGTAAATTTTTATCTCTTATGGTTTACCAGTTATGTTAAAACCACACAGAAGAAAGAATTCTTCAGAGGCTACTCCCATAAAAATTGAAAATATACATTTCATTTGTCATGAAAATATCTAAAAGATATGGTATTTTACTCAAAATCGTTAGAACCATTTTTTGAAAACACTTCCTGAAAACCTTCGTGCCGCATTCTTGTAACATGATGAACCTGAATATTAAATTTGCTATTTAACCGGCTTTTTGTGTTAAGTTATGCTTTTCACAGACACACACAAACACGGAACTTTTTTCTAAAAATGTGTTTTTATTCAGGGAACTTTAAAATATGTTTCGGAGAAATCTCCACATCGAGTTTTTGAGTGTAATATGATATCTACTCTATCTACTATTACATAGTGCGTATAGAGAAACAAAAAATATGCATGCACACTGACACACGACATACTGTTAATTTTTCTCTTTGTAACATTATTATAGCTATTATAAGATTAGTATATATTTATATCTACAAAGAAAAATCGCTACCAATATATTTGATTTATTTCTTACCAACAGAAGACGTAGTTGCCATTGTAATGCTGGGTTGCGATGTTTCTCCGTTGACACCTTCAGCAGCAACAGTAACAAAATATTGTGTGCAAGGTTTCAACTTCTCAATTGTGTAGTATAACTCGTTGGTTTTTTCACTGCTCCATATTCTAGTGGAACTGTCACTCCAAGAGATTATATACCAGTTTACGCAGCTGCTACCATATGATGGTACCATCCATGATATATTTAAGGAGTCTGATAATATATCTTCTAGGGTTAGTTTGGAAACTTGTCCTGGAACTGAAGGAGGAAAATGTTAGTAATCAGTATTAACTATTATACTAGGTGTCCCAACTGCCCCTATTTCACATATGCAGATATCTCTTCATGTGTTGAAAGAGTTGCAGAATTCAACGGGGCAATTTCAAGTTAAAACCGGCCTGAGGGGAACTGACCTCTTGATTAACAGCAGAGACCGTTAGAGGGTTGCACTCATTGAGAGAGGTAAGAGAATAGTCGCGTTGAGTTCTGCAACTATTTTAACGCATGAAGGGATATCTGCACACGTGAAATACGGGGCGGTAATATGAATAATGCTTATATTTCTGCGTGCAATAATGAGTGCAGATCTATGAGTTATAAGAAATAGAGTCAGTTATTTGGAAATCCATCACCAATTTCTCAAAAATATTGTATCGTACCTGCCGCTGATTTATTGGAAAAGGCCAGATTTTATATGTCTTAGTTAAGCCTTAAAAATTTAGGCAAAGTGTGGAAATATGAGCTAGGTCATGCCACCTCAGAAGTGCAGATAGGGCTACGAACACTTTATAAGTTGTCGGTCGGTCTAGTTTCGCTCTATATCTCTCTCCATCGCAAGTTCTATCATCTTCTGTTCTGTGATCGCACAACTGATCATTAGGAAGTTGTGGTCTATTTCACCAGGAGTCAGAGAGCAGTTGCACGACAGTTTTATTTTAAACAGTGTAAAATAGTGCGCCAAGTCGACATGTGCCCAGGTGAGTCAAAAGTTAAGGTCCTGTTCTTAAGTAACTCGGCCTAGAGGAACATGTTTAAATTGCTATAATTTAATGTGGCAAACATTATCTTACCGAGTCATGGCTCAGGAGTATGGTCAGGGATTGGCCTTTGGGAGATAGTGGAATCGGTTCCCCCGTGGCTGACCCCTCTGACCCATGGATTTTTCGGAGATTTTTCTGGGTCACTAGGCGAATGCTAGGAAGAAATCATTTCCCCGAACTTCCTGTCCCTTCATTTTATTTTCATTTCATCCCAGCCGGTCACTTTCAGGGTTGTAAGTGACAACAGCTCACGACGGCGGGACGGCGTTAGTCATCCGGGACTGAGCCACGGGCTCCTGGCGCTCCCCGCGACGAGATGAACTGCTTGTGAACTATTAAGGACCCTCCACGACAGCGCTCTCCGTGTCCAGATGTCAGCCACCTTCTGAAATTACACTCATCTCATCCTTCCTTCAGGGGTTTCGCAAATCAAAATACCGGCTGGAGTGAGAGGGTAAGTAATCCCCGTGTATCCTACAAAATACTAATCTGTATGTCACATTTGAAAGTGCTTCTGTTACTTTTGAAATGAATTTAAGCGTACTTTTTCAAATATTCTAACTAATTGGTGATTTTTCTCTTAAGAGAAGAAAAGTAATGCAATATAAACATAGAGCCAAATAGTGTGCATTTGCTTGTATTTAAAGTAGTCTTAGTTTCTAGGCGCCTAAGTTTAATGCAAATGGGATAGTCAGGTCCCTCCCCCCGTTGCTCACAATAAGGGATCGTGTCAACCACATGGTTTTTCATTTACAGGATACCTCTTCTTTTGCAGATTCATCATTGACTGTACATAAATTGCATCGGTACCTGTAAATTCCAAACTCTCCAGTTTTAATTCCTGAAGGGCGGGAGGATCTATCAACAAACATTTTATCTCATTTGCAATTGGAACCTAGCTTGATTAATACTCAAGATTTCATTTACACTTTTAAAAGAGTATCATGATTTCGCCACTTGCCCTTGGCTTCTTCAGTTCTTTTGCAGTTTTAAGAACTGAAGAAGCCACGAACAGGTAACAGAAATAATGACATTCTTTTAAAAAGTGTAAATGACGTCTTGAGTATTAATCAAGCTCGGTTCCAATTACAAATGAGAAGAGACTTCACCGTATACTTTTATTAATTTTTTCTCATTATTTTGTTGTTAAAACATCTTAAGTGCTCACTACATATGAATTTCTATAACGATTTTGTTTACTTTAATATCTCTCAATATTACTAAAAACCCTTATATTTTTAGATTATAACGCTAAAATTAGAGCTTTAAACACCAGCTTCTAAGATTAGAAATTATTTATACTCAATTGTTATTTGTTTGTTATCGTCTTTGTGTGTTTGGATAATAGGTAAATGCCAATAAATTAATTTAAAACAATATTAAAAATTAAAATTATAATACTCATTGGAATACCACTTTTAAATACTCTATTGTTAAGCCACATTCACAGTGAGATGCAAGTGCAAACTAACGCAGCATAAGCGCAAGCGCGAGAGAAGACCATTCACAATGCAGCCGTAAGCGTAATGCATGAAATTGGCAGCGATTTCTAGGTCTGTAAATTGCGTACATGCGGGTATCTTCCAAGCGCTCTGCAAGTTTTAAATTGAATAACTTATCCAACAATACCATATAAGAAAATCCACTCAGTCTTTTACAAATAAATAAGTTATAAAAATTACATACTCTCGTGGCAGTGACATTACAATACTTGTTTATCCAAATACTGAAAATAATGCAAGCATGGAGACTATAGAAAGTGATAAAGCCGCACATTTAATGAACTGTAAATTACCTCTTTGCGCCTTATGATTTGTGAGAGACAAGAAATCTAGACACAGATATTGAATACATCCTTAAATCGAAGGAGGATTCGCAAGGAGATTGCCATAACCTTTTGAGGGAAATGAGAGATAGCGCGGCACAGCCTCCCCAAAAAAACAAAAACATAAACAAAACATGTATTAACGGTAGGCTATATAAAATCTCGCATTGCTGACATCTGTTGTTGAAAAGTAGGCCATGCATAGAGGAAAGAATGAATACTTTCTCTGTGTACGTAACGCAAGGATAAAATTTGGAGTTTGCAAACACTTGTATATCATTGCATTGCGTAGCATGTTGCGTGTGTCTATATGAATGCTTACATTGAATAACGTGGCTGCAAAGTCTTGCACTTATGCTGCGTCAGCGCTTACATCTCATGGTGAATAGGGCATTACTACCCTTGCTTCTTGCGATAATAATTATGTGCATATTAGGCAGAAGCCTTGTTCTATTAATGTAGTCAGTGGTGTTATCCATAATAATGTTACTTCCTTTGCACATGGAATAAATTTTACAAATTGTAACAATTATTGCACAATCATTACAAGGAATAATAGATAATATACAAGGTGCGAGGTGAATAAGTGTAAATATTTATATCTGCGTTTGAGGACGATTGATCATACGATCTTTTCAGTATTTTTCGCTCTTTTCTAAAGTTAGATTCATGAGAAAAAGTTGATGGTCTCAAGGCTATTATTCACTATCTCAGACGTTCGGTTGTTTACGTAACAGGTCACTCTGCCCTCTGCTCTTTGCCTTTCCCAACTATAAGTAGTATAATATATGTAAACATAGCAGAGACATAGCTCAGGGCCGTTCAAAACACATTAGACCCTGAAATTTGTGCATCTTTTAGGACAATGCTATTAGTAAGAGAGCAAAATGAGATAGTTATGTGTTATACGCATTGTTCTCTACTAAAAATCAAATTATTTGCACTTACCTTCCGCACTATATAAAATTCAGTATATATATATTTTTCGGATGGATGGGAAGGTGGATAGCAAGCAGGCTGGTCCCTATAAAATGGGGACTCTATAGAACAGATCATGATGATTGATGTTTTATAGGGCACTCAACTGCTTGGTCATAAGCGCCCTACCTTTTATACATAGACTATTGGGTAAACGCCGGGTGTTCAGCTAATACATACATACATATACAAATGTACATGTTAGCTGATATGACGGTTTCACTTACTCAATAGTCTTCCATTTCTTTAGAGGAACTTAGAAGTTATTTGTGATACGTGTTAAAAAGAGTGTTTTATATTATGAGTAGGAAGCTGACCCTGTGAACAGTTTAAAATCATTTTAACACGAATCTCATACACTAGTTTTAGATAGTCGTCAATGTTTATATACAATTTTGCCTACTTCGTATCTGTGATGTGCGGCGCGGCTGCAACATTATTTCACAGTGACTTAATTAAAATTTTCATGACAGGTGCAGTTGTCTGACTGTTACCTAAATAATGCGTATCTCTAGTTTACATTGGTGAAAGCTTTAACCATCTTGGTGTGTTGCTACAGAAATAAATGTATCATGGCGTACGATGTTAATGAGCAATGTTAGCTACCAACTGCTAAGCAATTGCTGTGGCCAAAGGAAACGTTGAAATATTTGGTAGAGTTGTAAAAATGCTATATACTACGGTAATGAAAAAATGTTATATACTAAATAAATGCAAAACAAGCTAAAAACAGTAAGTAATGGTAGTTTTCCAGATACAAAACTATCTTTTCTTTGCACCTTAAAATTTAATGCATTACAAAACATATAACACTGTAACTTCTAGACACTTCGCAGTGGATATAGCGTCTGTGTCACTTATTAAATGCGCCATATAAAGAATCTGTCATTTCCTTTAAAATAAATGTATTAAAACGTATTTATTTCACATGCAAAACGATTCTTTCCTGACACCTTTAAAATTAACACACTACATAACATATTATAACATCGTGGCTTCTACATACACAAATACAGTTATTTAATGTCTTATTATTAAAATATTTAATGTTCCTAATTTTGAAATGGTACAGTATAAGGGATCTGAAGAACATTATATTATCACTTATAGAAAACAAAACCGGGCTTGTTGGCCGTGGTCCACTGGGCTTCACCCCTTGTTCTCCAGATGCGGCAAGCATCTTCAATGGCGTGTACATCTCAGTAGCGACTCTAGAAGCTGACTCTAGAAACGTCTGAGGAACAAGGGTTGAAGCCCAGTGGACCACGGCCAACAAGCCCGGTTTTGTTTTCTATAAGTGATTCTAACACCGGCCGTGAAAGCCTTCGAATATTAATGAACGTTTTATTAGCTGTATAACAATGTAAACTGTTACTTAATGTGTATGTAAAAGCATTTAACAACCACAAATACCCCAGTTTGTGATGATAATTTCTCATGAATGCAACTGAGTGATCTACAGGTTGCTGTATTACGGCTGCTTCAAGGTTGTTTATAGAGAACATCTCAATTGGGAAGAAATAATAACAGTTTAAGTAACGCCAATTTATCCTAGTTTATTCTTATTAAATACTTATAGAAATACTAGTAAACCTACAGATGACAAAACAAACTAAAGTTAAAAATGAATATAGAACTTGTTATTCGATCACCATTATCGTAGACATATACAGATGACCTTGTCAACTTTGATAGGCACAACATAAAGTTAAATAATTAATCCTGTGAAATGGGACGGAATTGCGAATTTTAAGTTAGAAAATGTTTCTCGCCTTGTATCAAGGTATCTGAGGCAAGTTTGGTGTTACGGTGTAGGAGACTAAAAAGCACATACATCATACATACATACATACATACATACATACATACATACATACATACACACATACACGCACACGCACGCGCACGAGCACACGCACGCACGCACGCACACGCACACACACATACACACATACATACATACAGACAGACAGACACATACATACATACATACATACATACATACATACATACATACATACATACATACATACATACATACATACATACATACATACACTGACTTTTATGTCCTAAGGTTGCAATTGTGTTCATAAAACGGAACCAATATTACTAATGAGATGTCTTACCAGCAGAAGCCGTAGACACGGTTGAGTTCCTGGGTTCAGATGTTTCACCATTTTTACCCTCAGCAAGGACTGCAATCTCATATTCTGTGCAGGGATTCAGATTCTCAATTGTGTAATATAGCTCGGAGGTTGTTTCATTGGTCCATATGGTAGTGGAAGTGTCGCTCCAGGAGATTATATACCGCTCTACACACTCGCTACCGTAATATGGTGCCAGCCATGATACATTTAAGTTGTGTGATGATATATCTTCCGTAGTTAAGTTTAAAACTGGACCTGGAACTGAATGAAGGAAGGTAAGGTTAGCGTTTAATTACACTGTTTTATTGGGTTTCATTAATACAAGCTAATAGTCATTTTCTGGGCACATGCCAAGATTGTTTTAATAAGACATGCAACAAATGCCATAATTCCAAGAGATGTTATCTTTGGTCATGCAAAGAATATTTACTTTCTCTACATATTACATGGTACGTAGGTAGAGGTGGTATTCCATTCATTTTTGAAAGTCCCTGAATCCGCCCATGAATATATGTAGCGCGTGTGTGTACGTTGTATCTATCTGTCTGTCTATGAATAGCATAACTCTGACAAATTGTCAAATACCAAATTTGGGTTATACGAGGGAAGTCAATAAATATATGCAATACATTTTTACTTTCTCTACACGTACAACGTAAATTATGCATAGAGAAGGTATTGCATTCCATCCAAAAATTTGATATCGAGATTTCACCGGAAATACACGTTTTAGAGTTCCCTGTATAAAAAAAAAACATTTTTAGAAAAAGGTCCGTGTGTGTCTGTGATCACGATAACTCAAAAACGAAAAGCTAGTAAAATACTAAACTTGGCATTTACGTTTAATATCTTCCGGGGATGCGACACGAAGATTTTGAGAAAAATCCCCCATCCCAAATACCCTTTATATACAAAAAATGTCAAAAATTTTGATTTTCTCAAAAATGGTTCTAACGATTTTGATTAAAATATGGTATACTAAAGGTATATATACATGGTAAACAAAATGTATATCTTCAATTTTCTGGAAATGGCCTCCAAAGCTCTCTTTATTCTAGATGAATTTTGCGAATTTTGCGTAACTCGTATACCGTAGGAGTTAGACAGAAACTTACAATACAAAAAATGTAGATCACGTTAAAACACACAATTTATGTCATATACCTTTTCTTCGTGGAACTGATCATTTTTGAGGTATTCCTTGTTATTGTTTCAGATTTAAAATACTTTAAACTTTTCTCACATGGAAATTTGTAAACTTCTGGCCCTGCATAGAAACGGATTTCAACCACATGACGATTTTACATTCGTTTTATTCTAGTGTGTTCCTTTATTTCCCTTCTGCCTACAAGGAAACAAGTAATTAAGACAATTTCTGCTAATGTTTATCTCGATTATATAAAGTAGATAGAAGAATATGCTTTTTAACAATAATTTGTTACAGGGTTGTTTAGAAAGTCATGTGAATGGAACACAAGCTTTTTTTGTAGGGATGACAGGCTTCAATATTTTCTTGTTATTGGTTTCAATTTTAAACTACCTAATTTTTATCAAATGGGAAGCCCCCTTTCGTTTCATCTCTTTTAGTGTTGGCTATGCAAAGCGAACCGAACTTCAATTGTTTTACACAGCGACCATCTTAGATCTGATTTTCCTTTAGCCTAGTGTACTCCCTTATTCTCTTATACCTTTAAACAAGCTAGTAATAAGACCAATTATGTTAATATTTATCTCGATTATTATGAAGTAGATAAAAGAATAAACTTTTGATGGAATATTTTGTATATCGAATAGTTAGAGAAAGCTATGTGAATGCAACACGTCACATTTTTTTGTTACACTTATATGCCACCTTTAACACCTACGTGATATCGGTGCGTTTTCCGTTGAGCAATTGCTCATGGAAATGAAGTTCATTCGTCTACTGTTGCTGTTAATCTTTGGTGAATTATCTTTTACACCACTCACCGATAACAACGGAATTCCATTATGTCATCAACCGTTTCTGAAATATTCGTTGATTCACGCCCTCATTAACATTTCCTGGCTGGAAAAAATCCCCAACCCCTGACTGGAATCGAACCCACGACCTCTTGTTTAGCACGCATGCGCTAAATATTTTCGTGGTAAATAAAATGTGTATGCTTATTTCTTTTTTTTTTTTTTTTTTTTTTGCAAATAATACCTATTCGGAAAAAATTGGAAAAAATCTTATAATTATGCATAACTGATGAAGTGTAAAAGCTTATTCTGGCTTAAAGAAATGCTTTGAAAATTTAAACTGAAGAAGATTGCGCTGGAAATGTCGTGCAAATGTAAACTATAAAAAAATGTATCTGAATTGGCATTCTCATGACTTTCTCTAGCTATTCCACGTATAAAGACTATTCTTTTACCTACATCATGGTAATTTAGATAAACATTAGCAGAATTGGTCTTATTACCTGCTTCTTAGTAAGTAGAAGGGAAATGAGGACATATACTAGCTATAAAAAGCTGGTTGCTATGTGAAGCAATTGTAGTTCGGTTCTCTGTACATAGCCAGTAGTAAAAGAAGTGAAAACGAAGGGAAAAGTGGCTTTATGTATGAGAAAAGTGGGCGTAATTTAAAATAAATTCAAACCAATAGCAAGGAATATCTTGAAAGCGTTCAACTCTACAATAAAAACATTTGAGATATAAATGTTATGCCTTAGTGAGATCTACACTTTTTGTACTCAGTTTTTGTCTCTGTATTACGTTTATCAGTTATGCAAAATTCATCCAGTATAAAGGGGTCTTCACATATTATTTCCAGAAATTCAAGATATACATTTCATTTGACGTGTAAATGTCTTAAATATACGGTATTGTAGTCCAACTCCTATGAGCTATTTTTGAGAAAAACAGCATTTTCGAAATATTTTCCATATAAAAGATAGTTTGGTGTGGGGCAGTTTCTTGAAAATCTTCGTGTCACATCCTTAGAAGATACTAAACATAAATACCAATTTTGGGATTTGTTAGTCTTTTCGTTTATGAGCTATGCTGTCCACAGACACACTCACACACTCACAAACACTCACACACACAGTCACACGCACACAACCTCTATTTGAGCTCAGAAGACTCCAAAACATATATTTCCGGGAAATCTCTGTATCGAATTTTTGTGTGGAATACAATACCTTCTCTAGCTACATTACATTGTAAATGCATACCTGCTAGAGAAAGTAAAACGAGATATGTGTATCAACTGGTAACTATAGATTGAACTACATTTTCACCATCTCCAAATAAAGGAAACATTAATCTCTATCCAAGATATTTAAGCTTCAAAGTTGTACATACCAATATTCTATTCTTCTAATTGCACTGTATGAGACATTTCACAGAGAGTTTTAAAATGTTGAGTACATTGAATTAATATTTGCGTTTCAAACGGTTGTTAAAGTGTTAGTTCTGAACTTATTCTAAAATGCATTAATATGAAACAGATGAGAAATAATTGTGTAAATATATAGAAAAAGGAAAAAATCTAATATGTTCCATTTCTTGTAAATAGAAAGAAAGTAAAAAAATGTCTTAGGCTAAATCGATAGTCCAACCTCTTAAAAGTTGGTTGCTACGTAGAACAATTGAAGTTCAATTCGCTTTGCATGATCCCGTTTGAGAAAAGCAGGTCGTTTAAAACTGAAACCAATAACAAGGAATATTTCCAAAACGGTCCACTCCACAAGAAAACCATATAGGGTATAAATTACGTGTTTTAACGAGATCTAAATTTTATGCAGTATGTTTTTGCCTCTTCAGAGGCTATTTTAAAAAAAAAATTGAAAATGTGCATTTTATTTGCGATGTAAATATCCTTAATATGTGGTATTTCAATCAAAATCGTTTGTTTTTGAGAAAAACAAAGTTTTAAAAAAATTCAATGTTGATAGTAATTGGTGGTGGGTAAAATCTTCTTGTCGCATCCTTGGAAGATACTAAACATAAATACTATGTCTGGTATTTAACGGGCCTTTCGTTTTTGAGCTATGCTGTCCACGAACACAGGCGCACACACACACACACAAATACACAAACACACACACACACAGACACATGGACATTTTTCTAAAAGTGCTTTCTTTTTATTCAGGGGGTCTCATAACCTGTATTTCCGGTGAAATCTCAGTACCGAATTTTTGGGTGCAATAACTTCTCTATACACTATATACATAGCACGTGTAGAGAAAATAAAAATTACATATTAATTATAATATTGTTAACAGTCTTCTTGTGTGAGTTCATTCGCGGCGCGAATCTTATGGATCGGAGTGGAGCACAAGCCCCGACTCGTCTACCTGGTCGGCTGAGTAGGATAACGATCCGTTCCTCAAAACTAACAAACACAAAGCCGCGTAATAAAGCCATTATGCTCCACTTTGTTGCAGTTTAGATGAATACTGCACAGAAAATTTCTTTCGGAAGTTTTAAGTAATTTCCCCTTACACCACATGGCCCAACAGCCCCATATTTCGTGCGCATATAACCCTTTGTGCATTATAGAAATTGCAAAGCTCCATGGGTTAAATCCAAGTATACGCCGTTCAGTGTACGAAGGTTGCTCTTACTTATCCTCTTGTATATCAGCATAAGCTTTGAAGGAATGAGAGGCGGTTCCCAGGCTTGTACTAGAGTCCGTGATGATATACAAGAACAGTGTAAACACGCGAAGAAAGTTAATTTCAAGTACAGAGCCTTCATTTTTTCTCTCTCTACACGTACCATATACATGGTACCCAAAATTCGATACCGAGATTTCACCGGAAATACACGTTTTAGGGTCTCCTGTATAAAAATCTGATGTGTTCTATTCACATGACTTTCTCTACAGCTCTATAACAAATGATCTATCTACTTCATGCTAATCGAGATAAATATTAGCAGAAATGCTTTCTTGTAAGCAGAAAGGAACTAAGGGAATACATTAGGCTAAAACGACAGTAAAAGCTGTTGTCATGTGGATGAAATCCGTTTCTATGCATTGTCAGGAGTTCACAAATCCCCGTATGTGAAAAGTTTTAAGTATTTTTAAAACTGAAACAAATAACAAGCAATATCTCAAAAATAGTCAGTTGTAGAAAAAAATGTATTTTGTCTGTTTTAATGAAATCTACATTTTTGTGTAGTAAGTTTTTGTCTATCTCTTAAGGTTTATTAGTTATGCAAAATCCAGCAAGCTTCATCTAGAATAAACGTCTTCGGAGGCTAATCCCAGAAAATTGAAGATCTGAATTTTGTCACATAAACATCTTAAATATAAGATATTTTAATTCAAATCGTTAGAGCCTTTTTCGAAATAAAAATTTTCGAAAGTTTTTCCACATAAAGTGTAGTTGGGGGGAAAATTTTGATTTTCTCAAAAATGGCTCTTATGATTTTGATTATAATAAATACCATTTATTAAAGATATTTACATGGCAAATAAAATGTGTATCTTGAACAGTCTGAGAATAGTCTGTAAACACCTCTTTATTCTGAAAGAATTTTGCTAAATCTTGCATAACTGGTAAACCGTAAGAGATAGACAAAAACTTACTACACAAAAATGTAGATCACGTTAAAACATACAATTTGATTTAACTAGTGACTGGAGTTTCTAATTACACAATTACAAAACTAGTTACTGTCGGAATATTGATAGCTGAAATTGACGTTTTAATTACATAAAAATCTAAAAGGTGACTTTATTCTTTAAAAATTCTTATGTATTCCATTCACATGACTTTCTCTACATCATTGTAACAAGTTATTATTAAAATGCACATTGTTCTCTGTGCTTTATGATAATCGAATTAAACATTAGCAGAACTTGCCTTAATTACTTGCTTTCTTGTATGTAGAAAAATAGAATACACTAGGCTACAACGATAGTCAAATCTATTAAAAATGGTTGCCGTGTGGTTGAAATCCTTTATATGCAGGGCCCGGAGTTACAAACATAACGTGTGAGAAAAGCTTAAGTATTTTAAATCTGAAACAAATAACAAGGAATATCTCAGAAATGGTAAATTCCAAGAAAACTAAACAAAACTAAACAAAGTTAGATTGGCACGAATACCGGAGTGAGGCAGCATATGTAAATTCTGTTTGAACCCTATACGAGGAACTACTTCTGTCAGCGAGCTGACTTTTCATCCGGGGGTCCCGGATCCGAATCCCGGCTGTGAAGTATTCCCTATCCCCTACGGAACCAGGAAGTACGAATGTGGGAGTGCATGTGCATGCTTTAGCGATATAAAAATGATTAACCTAGTGTTCTAAATCTACAGTAATGCGAGCTGTTTCACGAGTCAAAGCTCCCCATATGACCATTTAAGTTAAAGGGAATGAAACAATTAAAAAAAATCTGTGTTCCATTCATATGACTTTCTCTACATCGTTGCAACAAATTATTGTTAAAAAGCTTATGCTTCTATTTACTTCATGCTAATCGAGAAAAAATAGCTTGCTTCCTTGTAAGTCGAAGGGAAATAAGGGAGCACCATAGGTTAAAGTGATATTCAAAAGTTGGTTGTGTGACTGAAGTTTCTTTGTTTGTATGGACAGGAGTTGACAAATTCCTGAGAAAAGTATAAGTTTTCTAAAGCTGAAACCAATAACAAGAAATATCTCAAAAGTAATCAATTCCACGAAAAAATGTATGTGCTATAAATTGTCTGTTTTATCCTGATCTATAGTTTTTGTGCAGTAAGTTTTAATCTATCTCTTACGGTTTACTAGTTATACAAAATTCAGTAAAATCATCCAGAATTAAGAGGTCTTTAGAGGTACTCCCAGAAAATTCAAAATATACATTCTATTTGACATGTAAATATATTAAATATAAGAAATTTTAATCAAAATCGTTAAAAGCCATTTTTGAGAAAATCAACATTTTTAAATTTTTTTCCATTTAAAGAGTAGTTTGGGATGGGTAGATTTTCTTGAAAACCTTCGTATCGCATCCTTGGAAGATACCAAACTTAAATACCAAGTTTGGTATTTAACGGTCTTTTCGTTTTTGAGCTATGCTGACCCCCCCCACACACACACACACACATGGCCCTTTTTACAAAAATGCTCTTTTTGGATTCAGGGGAACCCAAAACATGTATTTCCGGTGCAACCCCGGTATCAAAATTTTGGGTGGAATGCAATACCTTCTCTATACACTATGTACTATATAGTACGTGTAGAGAAAGTAAACACAGAATCCAATTCTCAACCTATACACTGCTGACCTTAGTAGGGATAATAATAATAATAATAATAATAATAATAATAATAACAACAATAATAATAATAATAATAATAGCCGCCATCTGTACGGCTGCCTAAATTACCAATTAAGCTTCATATTTCTATACCAAAAGAAACTGTCATACAAGCTTTACATCTCATATCAGAAATTTCCGCTGTCTCTATGGTCAGAGGGTTGCATACTAGCCTCTGGTTCCTAAGGTCAGAAGTTCAAACCCGGCGTAGGCGACGTATTTTTTCCGGCGTAAAAATCATTTAAAAGAATGGGTTCCTTCAAAAGGAAAGTAAAGCCGTTGGTCCCGTGTCGCAGATTTGCGGCACGTAAAATAATCTGAAGACTGATAAAGAGGCCTCTGAACAAATTTAAGTGCCTTTCACGTGCAATATAGAATGGGACGCCGAGAATCGCACCAGTTAAAGAGCGTCCATAAACAAAACTCAATTTAATTTTCAGATATTTTCTTACGGTTAGCCGAACCCGGGAAGAATGTATGGCAGTTTCTTCAGTAGATTGAAGCGCACAACTTGGTTTCTTTATAAATTGGTGGTTAGCACCTTTTAGCGACCGCCTATTTAATTAATATATTTTAGATCTGTGAGAAGCTTAGTGTTGTATAGAGCAAACGCGGCGGTATAAAACCAGTAGAAAGACGCTGTATTTTCTAGAATATTTCTCATTTGAAAAAAAAAAAATCTGATGTGTTCCATTCACATGACTTTCTCTACATTTGTGTAACAAATTGCTGTTAAAAAGCTTATGCTTCTATTTACTTCATGCTAATCGAGAACAAATTAACAGAAATAGTTTTATTACTTGCTGCCTTGAAAGTAGAAGCAAAATAAGGGAAATATTAAGTTAAACTGATAGTCAAAAGCTAGTTGCTATGTGACTGAAGTTCCTTTGTTTGTATGGATAGGAGTTGACAAATTCCTATATGAGAAAAGTATAAGTTTTCAAAGCTGAAACCTAAAACAACGAATACCTTAAAAACGATCACCTCCACGAAAAAAAAAAATGTATATAACATAACTTGTGTATTTTAATGTGCTCTACTTTTTCTGTGTAGTTAGTTTTTATCCATCTCTTACGGTTTAGCAGATATGCAAAATTACGTAAAATTCAACCAGAACAAAGTAGTCTTCAGAGGCTACTCCCAGAATATTCAAGATATACATTTTATTTTTCAGGTAAATATCTGTAATATACGATATTTTAATCAAAATTGTTAGAGCCATTTTTTAGAAAGTAAAAAATTTCTAAAAAAGTTCCAGGTTAAGAGCAGTTGGGGGTGGGAGATTTTTTTTAAAAATCTTCGTGTCGCATCCTTGGAAGATACCAAACCTAAATACCAAATTTAGTTTTTAACGTTTTTGAGCTATGCTGTCCACAGACCCACACATAAACACACACGCACATACACACACACGGACCTTTTTGTGAAAATGCTTTTTTTGGATTCAGGGGGACCCAAAACATGTATTTCCGGCGAAATCTCGGTATCGAATTTTTAGGTGGAATACAATACCTTCTCTATACACTTTGTACATAGTACGTGTAGAGAAAGTAAAAATGAAATGGAGTCATTTGAATAGGCTATGAAACACTTTATTAAAATTGTTTACAATTAGTCTAAAACAATTTTATTCAAGAAATTGCTTAGTATCTTAATTAATTATGCGGTAACTACCTTGACGAAAAAGAATATAGTTACAAGAACAGGTGTTTAGCAAAGCTTGCGCCTATTTTTACCCCTTTTCTATTATTTTCATATTTGTTTTGCCGTTTTTATTACACATACACTTATTTACAAGTACACAAACACCCATCCCCTAGAAGGGACTCCAACCCGTGATCCCCTGTGCCACGAAGCAGCAAAACTAGGCACTCTTGCAAGCGCGGCAATGAGGATCATACTTCTTCAATAAAGGGAAAAAATAAATCTCATTTCACCGTCTTTCATATTTAGAAAAATCTGTTGTGTTCCGTTCACATGACTGTCTCTACATACATGTAACAAATTATTGTTAAAAATCTTATTCTTCTATCTACTGCGTAGTAATCAAGATAAACATCAGAATTTGTCTTTATTACTTGCTTTCTTGCAACTAGAAGAGAAATAATGATACACTTGGCTAAAGCGATAGTCAAATGTTCTAAAGTTGGTTGCCACGTGGTTGAAATCCATTTCTTAGTATTGCCAGGGGAATGACAAATGCATATTGAAAAAGTTTTTAAGTATTTTAAAACTGAAACCAATAACATGGAATATCTCAAAAATAGTCAACTCTACGAAAAAATTCTGATGTGTTCCATTCGCAAGACTTTCTCTATATCTCTGCAACAAGTTATTGTTAAAAACCTTATGCTTCTATTTACTTCATGCAGAATTAGTCCTATTACTTACTACCTTGTAAGTAGAAGCGAAATAAAGGAGCACCAAAGGTTAAAGTGATAGCCAAAAGCTGGTTGATATGTGACTGAAGTTCCTTTGTTTGAATGGACAGGTGTTGACAAATTCCCGTATGAGAAAAGTATAAGATTTTCAAAGCTGAAACCAAAAACAGAGGATATCTAAAAAACGATCAATTCCACGAAAAAAAGTATATATAATATAAAGTATGTGTTTTAATGTACTCTACAATTTTGTGAGGTAAGTTTTTGTCCATCTCTCACGGTTTTGCAGTTATACAAAATTCCGTAATCTTCATCCAGAATAAAGTAGTCTTCAGAGCTGTTCCCAGAAAATTCAAAACATACATTTTATTTGTCAGGTAAATATCTTTAATATAAGATATATCTTTAATCAAAATCGTTAGAACCATTTTTGAGAAAATCAAAATTGTCGAAAAAAGTTCCATGTAAAGGGTAGTGTCGCATTCTTGGAAGATACAAAACTTAAATACCAAGTTTGGTATTTAACGGTCTTTTCGTTTTTGAGCTATACTGTCCACAGTCACAACACACACACATATACACACGCACGCACACACATGGACCTTTTTCCAGAAATGCTTTTTTTGGAATCAGGGGGACCCAAAACATGTATTTCCGGTGAAACCTCGGTATCGAATTTTTGGGTGGAATACAACACTTTCTCTATACACTATGTACTTAGTACGTGTAGATAAAGTAAAAATGTATATGGCATAAACTGTGTGATTCAACGAGATCTATATATTTGTGTATAAGGTTTTGTCTATCTCTTTCGGTTTACTGGTCATGCAAAATCCAGCAAATTTCAACAAGAATAAGAGGCTATTAGAGATATACACTATATTTGTTGTGTTAATAGCTTTAATAACGGCATTTTAATCAAAATCGTTACAGCCATTTTTGAAAAAATTAAACATTTCAAAAATTTTTCCATATAAAGGGTAGTTTGGGGTTGGGAGATCTTCCTCAAAATCCTCGTGTCATATTGAAGATATTTAACTGATTTACCAAGTATGGTATTTTAGCAAATGTCGTTTTTGATTTATCGTATTAACAGACACACACACACGCGGATCTTTGTCTATAAATGCTTTTTATGAATATAGGGGACCCTAAAACGTCTACTTCCGGTGAAATCTTGGTAACGAAATTTTGGTGGAATGCAATAGTTTCTCTATACACTATGTACATTATACGCGTAGAGAACGTAAAAATCTTATGTGTTCCATTTTAAGACCTTCTCTACCCGTTGTGCAAACAAACTATTCCTACAAAAGGGAATTTTTATCTACATCATATTAATCAAGATAAACATTAACAGAAATTGCCTTATTATTAGATTCCTTGTAAGGATAACCGATTGTCCTATATTTTAATAGCTGGTCGCTATGTGAACAATTACAGTTTAGTTGGTTTTGTAAGGTCAGTAGTAGACAAAAGCGAAATGAAAGGAAAGGTAACCCCGTTTGAGAAATATTACGTAGTTTAACCTTGAAGGAATATCTTGAAGGAATATCTTGGAAATGTCAACTCTGCAACAAAAATACTTTCGTTTATTTCTTACGATTTATTAGTAATTCAAAGTTTAGCAAAATTTATCCAGATCTTCAGCAGCTGTTCCCAGAAAATTCAAGATATATATTTTATTTGTAGTGTAAATGTCTATAATATACAGTACTTTAATGAAAATCGTTAGAGCCATTTTTAAGAAAAACGAAATTTTCAAAATTTCTTCCATGTAAGGAAGTTTGAGGTGGAGGGGTATTTTCTTAAAAATCTTCGTGTATCATCTCCTTGGAAGATACTAAACTTAAATAACATGCTTGGTATTAATAGTCCTTTATTTTTTTTGCAATGCCGTTCACAGCCACACACTGACGTTTTTCTAAAAATGTTTTTTCAGGGGGTCTCAGAACATGTATTTTCGGTGAAATTTCGATCGAATTTTTAAGTGCAATACAATACCTTCTCTATACAATATGTTTATAGCACGTGTAGAGAAAGTATAGCATACAAATGCATATACAAACATATGTAACATACACTCACCTGTACAAGTTGCTTTCTCTCCATCCAATGTTGATGAAAAATCTAACGTAGTGTCTGTCGTAGAGGTTATCTGAGTATCACTTGATACTTCCGAGAAAGACTGTGTTGTTACTGTGAATTCCGTTTGTTCTTCATCATCTGTATAAATAAATTAAACAAAACAGCTCATTTCACTTCTAACAATCATTAGCAAAGCAAAACTATCCTAGGCATATTTATGCAAATAAACTAAACAACTAGCTGTTAATCCTTACTCAGAAGCTTTAAATGCCTACGTTACCTTGTCACCTGTCAGGCAACGCACAGGTTATGCAATATTCAGAGAACCTGTCTCTTTTAGAAAACGTGTGTCAATTCGCAGGATCGTAACTGAACAGAAATGAATTACAAGCAATTTTAAGAAATGGATGACAAATACTTCTTTCTTCACCAGGCAGCTAGTGGATAGGAATGTGTTAACATTTTACCAAAGCAAAATAAAATGTGTTCCATTCACATAACTTTCTCTAGCTGTTCCAAATACAAACTATTCTTATTAAAGATTATGCTTTATCTACTTTATATAATCGAGATAAACATCAGTAGAATTGGTCTTATTATATGTCTCCTAAGTAGAAGATAAATAAAGGAATACATTAGACTAAATCGATACTCAAACCTTTTAAAAACTGGTTGCTCTGTAAAACAATCTGTTCGCTTTGCACGGTCCCGTTTGAAAAAAAGTTAGGTGACTTAAAAATGAAATCAATAACAAGAAATGTCTCTAAAACAGTCAAGTATAACATAAACATATAAGACATAAATTATGTGATTTATCCAGATCTACATTTTTTGTGTTGTAAATTTTTATAACTCTTATGGTTTAACCGTTATCAAAATTCTGCAAAAGTCATCCAGAATAAAGAGGCTATTCTCAGAAAATTCAAAATGTACATTTCATTTGTGATATAAATATATTTAATATACGCTATTTTAATAAAAATCGTTAGTCATGTTTTAGAATAACAACACTTTCAAGAATTTTTCGATGTAAAGGATAGTTTGAGGTTGGGGGTTTTTCTTGAAAATATTCGCGTCGTATCCTTGGAAGATATTAAACATAGTACCTACCAAGTTTGGTATTTAACGATGTTTTCATTTTTGAGCTATGCTGTCCACACACACAAACACCTTTTTCTAATTTTTTTTGGACTTGGGGGACCTCAAAACATATATTTCCGATGAAATTTCGACATAGAATTTTTAGGTGAATTATAATACTTTCTCTAGCTACTATGTACATTGTATGTACATACGTACTAGGGAGAGTAAAAATTAGATATCGATATTTCAAAGGAAATACAAGTTTCTTATATCAAAACAAAAGCTTTTAGAAAAGGGTCTCTGACTATATATATATATATATATATATATATATATATATATATATATATATATATATGTGTGTGTGTGTGTGTGTGTGTGTGTATGTTGGAATTTGTCTATAAATGTATAGACA
Source organism: Hymenopus coronatus (assembly GCA_030762935.1). Taxonomy (NCBI): domain Eukaryota; kingdom Metazoa; phylum Arthropoda; class Insecta; order Mantodea; family Hymenopodidae; genus Hymenopus; species Hymenopus coronatus. The sequence goes on along the minus strand of CM060897.1, from coordinate 133,735,715 downwards.
GAAAAAAAATCTGATGTGTTCCATTCATATGACTTTCTCTAGATCTCTGTAACAAGTATTGTTAAAAAGCTTAATCTTCTGTATACTTCAAGCTAATCCAAATGAACACTAGCAGATATAGTGTTATTACTTGCTTACTTGTAGGTAAGTAGAAGGGAAATAAGCCTAAGCGAGAATCAAGTAGGTACGTATATAAAAGCTGGTTGCTGAGAGATTCAAATCCGTTTCTTTGCGTGGCCAAGAGTCGACAGTTCCCGTAAATTGGAACGAATAACAACAAATGTCTCGGAAATGATCAACTTCACGAAAAAATGTATAGGATATAGATTGTGTTTTTTAACGAGATCTACATCTTAATGCAAGAAGTTTTTCGGTTCATCAGTCAGGTATGCAAAATTCGTACAGAATGAAGAGTTCTTCAGTCTATTTCCAGAAAATTCAAGGAATGCCTATTTGTCAGGTAAATATTTTTAATATACGGTACTTTAATTAAAATATTTAGTCATTTTAGAGAAAATCAAAATTTTAGAAATTTTGTACATGTAAAGGGTAGTTGGGAGATTGGGTGCTTGACTTTTAGTTTTTGAGCTATGCTGCTCACACACACACACACACACACACACACATACACACTCTCTCTATGCTGCTCACACACACACTCACTCACTCTCTCTCTCTCTCTCTCTCTCTCTCTCACGCACACACCACACATACACATAAACAGACACACATAGACATTTTTCTAAAAATTTTTTTTAATCAGGGGTCTCAAAATGTGTATATCCATTGAAACCCAGGTATAGAATTTTTGGGTAGACTATAATACCTTATCTATACTATGTACAGAAAGCACCTGTTCCGTTAACCGCATTCCTTGCCGTTTGTAGGATACTTTATTACGTCATGTTTTTATTTTATTGGCTGATCCTGTCACCTTGCAGGTGAGTGTTTGACATCGAACCAATAGAGCACACCTATGCTGGCTTTGTCAACCCATTCGCTAATAGGTATAGCCACCTCCTTCAACTGGAAGCGAGATTAGGTAACGTGACTCCTTTCAAACTGGTGGAGACCGATTTTTTGGTGATCTTTCGCGTGGTTAATCGGGACTACAGAGAAAATGCCTGTTTCGAAATTTACATGAATATAAGCAGGTTCTCGAGATACTTGGAGTTTACAGAATTATTTTATGTAAATCTGGTAGAACATTTAGCTTCTGGTATAATGCCTAAAGTTAGGCGGGGATGGGGAGAGTAGAACTATGAAGTAGGCAGTAACCAGTACTGTTTGTGAACCTCCAAACCCAAAATCCCACACTTATGCGGCCACTTTTTTTCTTGACAACTACGGGTTTTGGAACACATCGTGTATTGTCTGGTCGCCACAAATACATTCGCCCATTGTTATCAGAGCAAAAAAAAAACTTTTCAGATGAGAAAATCACTAGCTGCCAAAATTTGTCTTGTTTGACCAAGTCTGCTTGCATTTATAATCTTAGCATGAACTTCCGCCGTTGTTTTTCTTGGCTTTTCCAATTTTAGACGCGTCTTTAATCCATCTTCACCGCGCTCCTGAAAACGTGAATCCCATACTGCACAACAAATCTACTCATTTGCAATCTGTTTTACCGTGCTTTCCATATGCACACAATAAGGCCGCGGGTCAACTCGCTTGTGTAAGGCATTGCTCACTGTCACCAAGCACAATAGAAAAAGTATGGAATTACAATTTACTACAACAGGCAAGCTACAACCCCTCCTCCTTCCACATTTAGAGTGCTGAAGGGACCAGCGGATATCAGAAAACACGCCCTATAAATCCCCTACAGACAATCAGAAATTCGATATCTATTACTATTTGTGCTCTGTGTACATAGTACATATAGAGATAGTAAAAAGTCGGTTAAACACGAAACTTGATACTTAAGTTCAACGTATTCCAAGGATGCGACACGAAGATTCTCATGTAGCTCCATACTTCAATTATGAATTTTCCGGAAATAGCCCCTAAAATCCTCTTTATTCTATTCAACTTTGTATAGTTGATAAACCATAAGGAATAGACAAAATCTTACTACAAGAAAAATGCAAACATTGATAAAGCACACAAGTAATCTCAAAATAAAAAAGTATTTTGTGACGTTCACTGTTTCCAAGATATTCTTTGTAATTGTTTTGACATGACAAATACTTGTACTTATACATTTCTCAAGCGGGAAGTCGGTATTCGTCTTTTATCCTGGTCGTGCAAATAACAATATGAAATTTAAAAGCCATGGCATAATCACCTACTTTTTATCTTCTCTGCTTAGCACATAGTACATAGGAAGAGAAGGTACTGTATTCAAGCTAAAAATTCAACTTTTACTGGAAATACACATTTTTAGGGTCTCCTGTGTATCTATAGAGAAGGATTTTTAGAAAAGGTCCCTGTGTGTGTATTGTATGTCTGTGAACACGATAACTCGAAAACAAAAAGTCAGTTAGATTACAAACTTTAAATTTAAGTTTGATTTATGTATTTATTTTTATTTCAAACCTTTGAATTAGCCGTTGCCGAGATATTCCTTATTATTAGCTTCAATATTAAATGACTTGAACTTATTTCAAACGGCAACTCATCTTTTGTTTTTAGTCCTGGCCTTGCAGTGAGAACCGATTTTGAATTATTTCACATAGCGGCTAGCTTTTAAAATATTTGACTGTCGCTTTAGTATTGCGTATTCTCTTATTTCCATTACTTGGAAGGATGTAATACAAAATGTCTACCAGCGTTTATCCAATTAGTAAGATGCAACTAAAAAGCATATTTTTTATTAGAATATTTTTTTTACGGAACAGGTAGAGAAGGTCGTGTGATAAGAACACATCAGATTTATGGACGTGCTATATCCATTAAATTGCTCCTCATGACATGATTTACCTTTGCGATTTGTAAGATAGAATACAGACTCTTCGCAGAAATATGATTAAATGGATTTTATTTGTCTTGCAAATACTGTAGAACCCCTATAATTCGAGCTAACTGGGCTGAGACTACCTCAAATTACAAAAAACTCAGGTTATATGGCAATATCACTAAATCAATGGGTAAATCATGAATAATGGTTTAATGAGGCCGGTCCCCATGGCCGCGCTCGCCAAGGCGTCTCGCTTTGGTGCTTCGTAGCACAGGGGATCGTGGGTTCGAGTCCCGCCTTGGGCATGCGTATTATATGTTTGTGTATATATGTGTGTGTAAAAAGAAGAAAACAGAAATTCAGTAATCATATAGCAAACAAAGTGAAAATATTATGTAAATAAAAGTAGAGTATACAGCGCCGGAGCCCCGACCAAACTCCGGAATTGTATTAAAAAAAAAAAAATGAGCACAATAATGGTTAAAAACCAATTTAGTGCATACCTATGTTATATGTACATATACGGGCAAACATTTCCAAATTGCAAAGACATATTACATTTTACAGAAACTGACCCACATCAGGGACTCACACAATTATATCATGTACATTTTTATAAAATTAGTTGTTTCCGAGATAATCATTATTATTGTTTTAATTTTAAACTGTTTAACTTTTATCAAACATGAAGTCATCTTTCGTTTCATATCTCTTCTTTTTACTCCTGGCAATGGAAAGAGAACCGTATTTTAATTGTTTCATGTAGCAACCAGATTTTAAAAGATTTGACTAGCACTTTAGGCGACTAATGTATTCCTTCAATTCCCTCCTACTTAAAAGGAAGCAAATAATAAATCCAATACTGCTACTGTTTATCTCGATTAGATGATGTAGGCAAACATTTAAGAATAATGTGCTTGAGGAAGAGGTAGAAAAAGTTATGTGAATGGAATACATCAGACGTTCACATAAACTTGGATTTATTAAAAACAGTAGACTATAAAAATTCCCCGGCTTCTTTGAAGTACTTTGAAGCATTCGTCACTAGAGGAATGAACAAACGACTCATGGACAGTGCATAGCTGTTTTTCTTACACAATTGAGTTTTACTCAGTAAAAAAGTGATACAAGTTACAAAATTAAAAAATAATAGTTTTTGCAGTATATGTGCTCCAAATAAGTAAAGGACCTTAAGAAAAATGTGGTAAAAGCGTTTACGCAACCGATGCTGCCATCTGCAGATTGACTTTGATTTAACTTCTTACTGACTGTTGATTTTCTGTTTAATATAATGATGGTATATGTGATGGTGTGGAAGATTACGGAGAATAACATGGATTTAGGAGATGGATTAGCTTTGATTGGGAGAGGTAAGCTGTGGAGTGACCAGTAGAGGATTAATTTTATGTCTACATTTATACAGACAAGTCAACACTTTTAGATCTATCAAGGCCTGTGTCACTTTATTTTTCCTTTTCGAAAATCAGTAATACCAATACAAAACATGACAAGAATGAAACAAAGGAAGATAAACATTATACAAACACAAAGAGTAAGTAAAACATGGAACATTTTCCACTTTTATTCATTCTGCAACATCCTTCCCACCCTGGGCGATCTCCAGAGGAACGACCAGCTGGACAGGACGTGTGATTGCGTTGCCATCTGCAGTGCGTAGTACAATTGTCCTTACATTTCCATCCCTTCCACGACGGAGGTCCTCTATGCGCGCTTTCTTCCATGTTTGGCGTGGACACACCTCTTCGAGGATCAAGGCGATGTCTCTAATTTTGAGCTGAGGTGAGTTCTTATCAGGTTGACGGACTTCGTGAAAACTTCTAAGTTCTGTCAAATACTCCTTCGACCAGCGCTTCCACAGGTCATCTGCTAGTTTCTGGTGAAGTCTGAATTGTTTTGTTAAATTGTCCTTCACCTCAGACTCAGCTCCACTAGGTATTGTGGTTAACCTTTGACCACAAACAAAATGTGATGGTGTCAATGGCTGTGATTCTGCACTATCTGATTGTGATATTGGTCTTGAGTTAAGGGCTGCTTCAGTCATGATGAGAACTGTATTCATTCCTTCTTCTGTCACTTGGGCTCGACCCAATACTTTTCTCAGACAGCGTTTCATAGTTCCTATCATCCTCTCCCACCAGCCTCCCCACCAAGCAGCCCTGGGAGCAATGAACTTCCAAGTGATGTTGTTTTCTGCAAGATATTGCTTGGTTTTTGAAGCGGCGAGAGTGTTCCATAACTCAGTTAATTCTCTGTTTGAAGCATGGAAAGTCTGGGCGTTGTCAGAATAAATACTATGAGGAATCCGCGTCTCCCGGCAAATCGCTGGAGTGCAGAGATGAAACTATCTGTGGTCGTAGAAGTGCAGAGCTCTAAGTGGACTGCACGAGTTGTTGCGCAGGTGAACAGCGTAATATAAGCTTTCTTAACTTCCCTTCCCACCTTAATGTATACAGGTCCAGCAAAATCAATTCCCGTTACTTTGAAAGGTTTCAGTGGTGTCACTCTGTCACTAGGAAGAGGAGCTTCAACTGCTTGTGCAAATGGGGCTTTTGCCAGTTTGTAAGGAAGACACTTTCCTAGTGTCTTTTTTATAGTTTGGCGGGCACGGAGAATCCAAAATTCGTCTCTAAGCTCGGATAGAACAATCCGAACACCCATATGATGAAGTCTGGTATGTGTGTTTTGGATCAATAAGTGAACAAAGTGGTGCTGCCCATCGAGTAGTATGGGATGACGTTGTGTTGAAGACAGGCTGTTGGCAAACTGCAAGCGTCCACCAAGATGAATGACTCCGTTGTTTATGAAAGGGTTGAAACGTGCAATTTTAGATTTCTTGGCCAGTGGCTGATTGTGCTGGAGTCCGTGAAGTTCATCCGGAAAAGATTCTCTTTGCACAGTTTTAATCCAATGAATCCGTGCAGTGGAAAATTCCGAAGCAGTGAGTTCTCCAGCAGTTCTGTTCTGTGTACGTGTGTTCCGTATGAATCGTAGAGTCCATGCTGTTATGCGTAATAGTTTACTGTAAGAACTGTACCTTCCAGCGTTAACAGGGGACTCAAGAGTGTTTATTGTCAATACTTCTTGACTTGTTTTCCGTATTTCAGGAAGTTTGATTTTGGAGACCTCATTTCCAGGCCACGAATCGAGATGGTTCTTGAGCCATAGTGGACCACTCCACCATAACGTAGACTGAAGTAATGCTGTGGCAGTAATTCCCCGAAATAAAAGATCTGCTGGGTTTTCTTGTCCAGGACAGTGTCTACACTGTGACGGTGAAATAGTGGACTGAATTTCCGTAACACGGTTGCAGACGAAGGTTTTCCACCGATTTGCGTCGGCGTTGTCGCCCTCCGTGGTGTAATGGTTAACATGCTAGCTTCATATACCCAAGGTCGCGGGTTCAAACCCGGCGGAGGACGATGGATTTTTTCGGGCGTAAAAATCCTTAGCATGGCTTCCTTCGGAAGGGAAGCTGTGGGTCCCGTGTCGTAGATTTACGGCACGTAAAAGAACCTCAAGCCTGATAAGAGAGGCCTCTGAGCAAAATTAAGCGATCTTTCACGCCCAGTATAGAATGGGACGCTGAGAACCAAAGCAGTTAAAGAGCGTCCACAAATAACAGGCCATTTCCATTTCACCGATTTGCGTCGCTGCGAATCCATCCTAGAGTGACCATGGAATCACACCATAGTGTCGCCTTAGTGACGTCATACCCTGTAGAATGGCAGAAGTATTTTAAAAGTCGGACACCTATCAGGGATGCCAGTAATTCAAGACGTGGAAGTGTCACTTTCTTAATGGGAGACAACCTAGTCTTACTGCAAGCTAATTGGACTAAAGCGTTAGTCTCATATTCTGTCCTGACATACAGTGCTGCACCGTAGGCCCTCTCTGATGCGTCGCAGAACACGTGGACTTGTGAAGTTTCAGGCGTCCAGCTGGATATACCAATCCATCGTGGGATCGTAATGTTTGAGAGGTTAGGAAGACTTGAAATCCAGGTGTGGCATTTACATGCGATGTCATGTGGTAGAATCTCGTCCCAATCTATTCCCATCAACCATGTGTCTTGGAACAGAATTTTACCTTCTACTGTAACTGGCGAAAGTGTTCCGAGCGGATCATAAAATCTTGAGATTGTTCTCAGCATTTGTCGTTTAGTGGCTGGTTCTGTTAACAAGTCAGTAGAGCTATCTTGATGGTGAAAGAATAGGGTATCTGACTCTGTGTTCCAGTCTACCCCTAGGACTGCAGTTTCTTTCTTTATTTCGCGTCCCTCAGCTCTCCATATGTTATTCAGTACTTCAGAATTAGTAGCCCATTTAGCCATTGACATTTTAATTTGCTTCAGTAAGCCAGTCAACTCGTAGTACAAAGTCACTGCTTGCTTTTCATCTTCAACGCTGACAGCAGTATCGTCCATGAAGGTACTGCTTTCCAGAATTTTTGCTGCCAGTGGAAATGTATCGTGAGACTTAGAAGCGAGTTCTCGTAGAGTAGCTGACAGTAGAAAGGGGCTGCATGTGAGACCGAATGGCAAGCGCGTGAATCTATAAGTGATAACACCTTCGGTCGTTCTCCAAGATCCATTTTCTTCTGTGACTCGAAACCATAAGAACCTTGTGAGGTCTCGATCTTTTTTATCCAAGCTCAGTTGCAAGAAGGCTTGCGTTACATCTCCAATTAAGGCCTTTCGGTGCAAACGAAAACGAAGTAATGTTGACAGAATTTCTGGTAACAAATTGGGGCCAGGTTCAAGGGCATCGTTGAGAGATGGAGAGTTACTTGCGTGTGATGATGCGTCGAACACTATTCTCCATTTGATTTCACCTCGTTTTTCCCTTTTAACAGCATGATGGGGCAAGTAGTATGTATTGTAAGAATTGCCCATCTACTGTAGCTTCTATGTGGCCATTATGAATGTAGTCTAACATCTGTGAGTAATACATCTCCTGGAATGAAGTGTTATTTGCAAGTTTTTTTCTGCAGACTGACAAAACGTTTCTCAGCATTGCTTTTGTTAGAGGGTAAAACATCATCCCCCTTTCTAGGCAATGAAACCACTCTCCTCCCGTCCTCCAGTTGAATATTATCGTGAAACTCTTGTAAGATGGTAGCATCTTTGGTTGTAAGTGTCCTCTCCTGCTGATCTTGAATTCCCAACGTTTCTAAATCCCAGAAGTGTCTCGCGTCATATTCTGGAGGCAATTATGCACTACATGGTTAACTGAAATTCCGGATCTTCTTCCGCTAAGAATCCAGCCAAAATGAGATGGAAGAAGAACCAATGTGCTTGATACGCGTATAGGCTGATGATGTTTCATCACCTTCCAGTACTGGTCTCCTCCTATCAGAATCTCAATAGGTGGGTTGTGTTCTTCTCCTTTAGGATCTGCAAGTTGTATTTAGGAACACGTGACAATGCTAGGATGTCTTGTGATACTGTCGGATGTGGTGAATGTGTATTATCACTTTCAAATGCAGACAAGTTTAGTTTAAATTTTGTAGAGACTCCGCTGACGAAGAATTTGAGTAGCCTGCGCTGGAAGTGAGCAGTTTTCGCTGATTCAAAGGCCGTAACTGCCAGGTCTGTGTGGTCAATGACATCTGCCAAGGTGTTGCTTATGAAACTTGACTGACTGCCACAGTCTAGTATACAGCGTGTTCGTTTTCTTATTCCAGTTGGACTGTCACTAAGATCTGTGCTGTTTGCAGGTAAGTGAAACTAGAACGATCAGTATCAATTTGAGTGATGTCGATGTCGAAGTCGTGGAAGCAGTAAGTGAAGGAGTGCTCTGTTCTGTGCAAGTGGCTCGATGGTGACTTTTCTTGCATTTTGAACACGTAGCTTTACTCCTTTTGTTACATTGTTGTACAATGTGGCCGCGATTCAGGCATAAGAAGCACCGGTTTCTGGTTTTTAGTTTCTGAGTCCTTTCGTGAACGTCTGTAATCTCTTGACAATCTTGTGCCCAATGGCCACGTTTTTCACAAAAGACGCAATAAGGGTCTAGAATTCCTTTAGATTTTCTGGTGTTTTTGGAACGGACGTGAAGTCTTGCTGCTGTTGGTATGGTACTGCTCATTTGTGACGTATCACCGCGGATCTTCTGACTTATTAGTGCTCCGTTTACCTTGTCACTCAGGAACTGCATAAGTTTAAGAATATCACCCTCGGATGTATTCTCTCTCTTGGCATGAATAATCCAGCGTTGACAGATGTCTTCGGGGAAGGCGCGAAGTATTTTTGGTGCAAGAACTCGTCCGTATCCATTGATGTCCTCACCTAACGCCCGAAGTGCGTGAATCCTTCGATTACACTCGATAAATGTTGTGTTGTGTTGCGTTGTGTTGAGTTTCTCCGGAGACGTGAAGCGGCTAGGTTTTAATTCTTCCAGGTAGTCAAGATGAGTCTGAAATATTCTACTCTTGTCCCCATACCGAACTCTTAATATTTTCTTCGTCTCTTCGTAAGTAGAGGCTGTGATTGCAATGCCGTCTACCAGTGCTTTAGGTTCCCCTTCGAGATACCCTCGAAGGAAAACATGTTTGTTAATCGTCGAAAGAGACGTGTCACTAACTACAGAAGCCTCGAACTGCTCCCAGAAGCGCATCCAGTTTTCGATGTCCCCTGAAAACGGTTCTAATTAGATAGGTGGTAGTTTGACTGTGAGAAATCGATGGTACGGGAGCTGCCGTGGGAACTGTGGATGTGGTGTTGGATCCTAAATCTTTGGAATCTGTTAGTGGAATTGTAGTTCAGAATCCCTCGTGAGGCCTTCTGTATAGCTCGCTTGGCAGTGTCAATATACTCCTCGCAAGTGGTTACGTCTGTGTCATATTCTTCATCAGTGAGGAGATCGTGAATTTCGTCATCGAACTTACGTAATCGTTCCAATGTGTCTGACAAGCGATTTTTATAATGCTCATAATTCTCTAATGTCGTATTTTCTGTGTAAGAGTTGATTAAGTTTGCGAATCTTGTGATATTATTTCGTTCGCGGGTGCACTTTCGTTTTAGGTTGCGCAACGCCACTGCTGGATCGCAATCGGTCATATTTAATTTGAAGAGCTAACGCAATGTGAAAGCTTAAATAATAATTAGCACGTTTCACAAATTCCTTCCCTGTAAAATGCTTTATCGAAAATTGTATGCGTTGAGCGGCGTTTGTTTTGCAAGAATGCTCGTTTTGTCTTCAGTATCATTTTCCCTTTCCTGAGTGTAGGAAGAAGTGTAGGCCGCAGAATTACTAATAAACAAAAGTATTACTACTCACAGTAAGTTCTTGTTCCCGGGCTTCGGCACCAATATTTTGTGGAGTGACCAGTACAGGATTAATTTTATGTCTACATTTATACAGACAAGTCAAAATTTTAGATCTATCAAGGCCTGTGTCACTTTATTTTTCCTTTTCGAAAATCAGTAATACCAATACAAAACATGACAAGAATGAAACAAAGGAAGATAAACATTATACAAACACAAAGAGTAAGTAAAACATGGAACATTTTCCACTTTTATTCATTCTGCAACATAAGCATCATTCACTGACTATTTACTGTCCAATAAATATATTGCAATACTATATTACTTCTCAAATTCATATTGCTATTAATCACCAGGAGCCATGAAATTAACTACACATAACACAACCTAAAATTTGAGGAAAAAATATTCATCAAAATAAGTACATATTGGTTTTAATCAAAAGCAGCTCTGAAATTAGTCATATAGAATATAAACTTACAGTAGAGGTAATAAAATATTTTATCGCTATTAGTAGTGTTAAAAGCATAAGTGCTATCAGCTCTAATTAATATTTAATTCTTGTTATAGCTTACAGCAATGATTATGAGAATGCATTAGTTGTTTTAGATTCATCAGAAACCACACTTGTAACCAGTACTGATTCTGATGGGTACGTGCCAGAGGGTCATTTATTACATAAAGAGCTTTCAAGTGAGTATTAACATTTTAATGGTAAGGTTTACCAGAAATATGTACACCTTAGGCTTTCACGGCTGGCGTCTTGAATAAAGAAAGTATCTTCCGGGCTTGTAGGCCGTGGTCCATTGGGTCTTGAAGTTCCCGACGTTTCGCTAAGGGCTGCGCTTGGCATCTTCACAGGTGATCCGGTGGCTGGTCATGGCCATGTATAAAAACGCGCTCTCCGCGGCAAGAATTCATTCGAGCTCTGACCACCCACCGGATCACCTGTAAAGATGCCAAGCATCGAAACGTCGGGAACCTCAAGACCCAATGGACCACGGCCTACAAGCCCGGAAAATACTTTCTTTATTCATTTACCAGAAATAGTTTCTAATAGTATCACAAACATCTTAGAATGAATTATAAAAGTACAGTATGTCCTTTGCTTTGTAAGAACAACAGCTTGAGAGAGGAAGAAAAAGGCAGAGAAATGTCAAAGCCTGGAAGCAAACTGGAAGCGAGAGAGTACATTGGTTATGGTGGTAAATTGAAAGACAGACGTTCATTAAAGCTATTCAATCATCGATATAGGTATAAGTGCAACCAATTTATTTCAGAAGACGAGCGTAGGAACATTTTTCAAGAGTTCTGGTCTCTTGGATCTTGGGAATTGCAAAATAGCTTCATAGTCTCATCTGTTACTCTCAAGCTAACTTCAAGGCCAAGAAAAGACACCACACATTCTAAAATGAAAACAAAAATAATCAACCTGAAAAAAGCGAGTGTCCAAGGCGTTTATTTTAAAAACTCTAGACATATGTGATGGAGATTTACGAAAGCTACAAATACACCGGGTGACAATGGAATTTCTCCAAGAGATAAGAGAGGATGTAAAGGAATGCCACCAATACCAGAACTACAAAAACAAAAAGTTAGGGACCACATAAATGCTTTTCCAAAATATTCAAGTCACTATTTCAGGCATAAGAATTTACAGCAAATATACTTCCCGGGGCACCTAACACTATAAACAATGTACAATATGTATGTAGAAGAATGCAACAAGAATAATATTACTCCAGTTTTAGAATGGCAGTACCGTAAAATATTCAACACTGAATTTAATTTGGGTTTCCATCTGTGATAACTGTAACAAGTATGAACAACTGAAGGTAGCAATTGAACATTCACAAAATGAAACAAAAAGGAAAAAGTTATAAGGCAAATAGGAACTGCAACACCGTCGTGCAGAACTTGCAGTAACGTCTAAGAGGAAAGATAAACTTCTTGCCCAGCATGCTTCAAGAGGAAGTACATAGCTGTACCGTGTGATCTTCAGAAGTCACTACCAACACCAGTGTTGACTACGAATAAAGTTTATTATATGCGTACATTATGGACATACAATTTTTGTGTCCACAATTTAGCAACTGAGTCCACAACATCTCGAGGTTCTCAAGAAATAGCTTGTTGTCTAAGTGTATTTCTAAAACAACATTCTGAAGTCACATATCTGATAGTATATAGTGACTGTTGTGGAGGTCGAACAGGAATAGAAATATTGCAAAATTTTGGATGTATGTAGTGTCTAAGGATACGTTGGAATCTGTTGATAATAAATATTTAGAACCTGGCTACACTTACATAGAACGCGATAGATATTTTGTTGAAATCGAAAAGCATAAATCAAGAATCCCATATGTTTTTATTCCTGATGACTCGGATACAGCCAAATCTAAAGCCAGCAAACACTTTGCTGTAAAAAAAGTAAGAACTTAGAATTTTGTATTACTTGATGTAATGGATTTACTTGTTGATATGTCATAAACAAAATTTAAAGGTGAAACAGAACGTAAAATAAAGTGGGCATGCGTAAGATGGATGCATTTGAAAAAGAACAACCATTCATTATGCTTATACAGCCATCATTGAATGACAACCATTAGTTCCATTACTTTGCCAAAAAAGTAACAGGATGATGTCGATCCATTTCTCTTTCTCCCATATACAAGGATACCCTCCTTATTAAGGAAGCTAAATAGAAAAATCTACAGGAACTTCTGAGTTTGATTCCTCCAATACATCATGAATTAAACAATGGTCTGCTTCTTTAAGGAAAGCAATCTATCAATGCTGATGCAACCAATGGAAGGGGTGGGAAGGCAAAAAAGAATTAAACTGGGTGAGAACAGGAGACCTGGCCAAAATGCGAGACTGTGCAGTAAGGTGTCACGTAGTTCTGAAAGTGAATCTGATTGCACCACTATGTTCTCAGATAGTGAGTGATTGTAACGAAACTTACATTTTGAAACTGTGATTGTTTTTTGTTCACTTGTACCACTGTTTTGTTTCATACAAAAATATACTTAGATTAAGTAATTTTCCAAAACTAAGATTTTTTCTGATGTAACATTGATACTTTCAAACAAAAGTTATTAGAGAGTATGACTGAAGTGTGGGAAACCTATGGTGATAGTAAATTTGCTTAACCTAATCAGGATTTTGTATTCTTTGTTCCAACTTAAAACTGAATTTTCTCAGTTTTACAAATATGTAACTTGTACCACCTTTTTACTGAGTGACTCAATTCTAAAACGTAAACGTCTGATGAGTTCCATTTACATGACTTTCTCTAGCTGTTCCACAAACAAACTTTCCTTACAAAAGATTATTCTTTTATTTACATCATGCTAATCAAGATAACATTACCAAAATTCGTCTTATTACTTGCTTCTATGTGCATAGAAGGGAAACAAGGGAATACATTAGACTAAAGCGATAGTCTGGTCTTTTAAAAGCTGGTCGCTAATTGAACAATTGAAATTAGGTTCTCTTTGCTTGCTAGGAGTAAATACAAGAGTGACGGAAAGAAATGTGTCTCTCGTTTGAGCAAAGTTTAAGTACCTTAAAACTGAAACCAATAACTCGGAATATCACGAAAACGGTTAACTCTACAAAAACAGTATAGGACATGAATTTTTTTAATGAGGTCTACATTTTTTGTGAAGTAAGTTTTTGTCTATCTCTTAGGGTTTACCAGTTATTTAAAAGCTATACAAAAGTCATTCAGAATGAAGAGTTCTTCAGAGGCTATTCCCATAAAATTCAATGAGATTTTAATGAGGTCTACAGTCTTTGTCTATTTCATACGGTTTACCAGTTATACAAAAACCTAAACAAAAGTCGTCGAGAATGAAGAGGTCTTCAGAGGCAATTCCGGAAAATTCAAGATACATATTTCGTTTGTCATGAAAATATCTTAAACATATGATTTTAAGAAAAATCGTTAGAGCCATTTCTGAGAAAATCAAAACTTTCGAAAAATGTTCCATGTAAAAGGTAGTTGGTAGCAGATTGATTTTCTTAAAAATCTTCGTGTCGCATCTATGGTAGATACTGAACTTAAATTCCAATACGGACTTTCCGGTTTTGAGCTATGCTGCCCACAGACACATGTATACAGACATACACACACATGGATGTTTCTAAAAATACTTCTTTTATTCAGGAGGTCTCAAAACATATATTTGCTGTGAAATCTCGATATCGAATTAATGGGTGGAATACAATACCTTCTGTATCCACTATTTACACTGTAATATGGCCCAGAGAAAGTAAAAACTATAGATTTTAACAAAACTGATGCTAGAGGTATATAAAAAGATGTACTTCTGCAGTATTTTGGAGCTCAAACAGATTAGAAAGTGAAGCACTAGACGATTATCTTTATTGCCTCGTTATTAGCTTTCATGCTTCAGTAAACGCGCCCTGATGAATCAGGATTTTTTTATCTCTGCAGAGTTTTCTTATCAGTATCATTAACTGCGAGAACCTTATCAGTAGAGTGCGGATATATTGTTCCCTACCGTTTAAAACAGGTACGTGAACATTGTACATCCCAACGTGCGCTCCTTGATGGAGAAAAATCATTTGATGGGAATGGCCCCTGGAGGTGCTATAGGAAAACTCATTACGCTCATCATTTGAAGAAACAGGATGCCCCAATTTTGAACAGAAAATATACAGACTGGATTATTTTCCAAACAATATATTAAGAAAATAATGTTTTAAATAAACATTTAGATTATATTAGCTGGACATTTTAAATTGGTCCTCTGTGGTTCATCCTTGCTCTAAAGTACATCTCTTTTTTGATGCCAGTTTCATTTCTTCAGAGACCGCAAAAGTGGAGTAGGTTTGTGTCGTCGAAGTTACCTAGTTCTCGCGGTGCACCGCGGCATAACAAATTCCAATGTTATTACACCTCCTCAGTCCATCAAACAACCGACCTGAAACCCGGCGAAGATAACCAGTACAAACGGAGAGTTTGTGGTAGAGTTTACCTTTAAACTTTCGTTTTCGATTCGTAGCACTATTTATCATCATAACATTATGAGGTTGCTACTTTATCATGTGTATGCAATGTACATAGTGATAATTTGTAGAAGCACATACCACAAGCTCACAAAACATATAAAAAGGTAAATTGTATATAATAAGTTTATAGAAATCAATGTAAAATAGTTGTAAATAGTTAGTGGTAGAAACATGCATAAAAGCAAGTTGTTGTAACTTAGGTAATTAAGGCAAGGCGAGCTGGCTTAATTCCAGGTAACAGTTCACCAATGCTAATGAATGTAAGATAGAAAAGAACAGACATAGAAAGTTAAAGTGAGAAGAAGCCTTGGGATTTTCCCAAACGCGCCATGTGGATGCTATGACGTCAAAACTTGGCACAATTTATTTTCATAACTTGTGAGGTGATGCTAACAAGGAACCATTAAGAGATACTGTTACATTTAATGGCGCGAAAGTTGGCGTCACCCAGGATTAGTATATAAGACACGGCAGATCTCTTACGTGGTTACTCTCTCACTCTCTGTTACTGTCTTCATGTACACAGTTACGTTACATTGTGTTGTGCGCACGTCCACGTGCTTAAGTGGTGGGGAAGCGATGTGCAGAAGGTTAGATTAGGCTCCTGATTATTAATTTAAGTGCTGGGAAGGTATTTATTTATAGCATCTTTTGTAAAGGAAACAAGCTAGCCGCCCGTTAAACCTGTGGTATAATAAATTCAAGTCGTAAGGGAAAATGCAGTGTATTTAATATTCGCCTCTCACAAAAACCCCTGAGACATTATTAATTAGGAGATTAGGAGTGGAATCTTCATCAACGACGTAGCTGAGGACACTGCTGAACGAGACGACCGACTTCCTGCGACAAATTGATACCGAAATTTCACCTGAAATAATATTTTGAAGATCCTTGAATCCAAAAAAAAATAATTTGTAGAAAAAGCACCATGCGTGTGTGTGTATGTGTGTGTCTATGAGTGGACAGTATAGCTTAAAAAGCGAAAAGTCGGTTAAATATCAAACTTTATATTTAAGCTGAGTATCTACCAAGGATGTGACATACAGATTTTCAGGAAAATCCCCCCGCCTCAACAGCATAGTGTACAGAGAAAATAATGTATTGCACCCAAACATTCGATTCCGAGATTTCACCGGAAATACATATTTTGAGACCCCTTAACCCAAAAAAATCATTTTTAGAAAAATATACATGTAAGTTTGTGTGTGTGTGTGTGTGTGTGTGTGTGTGTATCTGTGGGCACAGCATAGCTCATAAACGTAAACATCCGTTAAATAACAAATGTGGTATTTAAGTTCAGCATCTTCCAAGGATACGACACGAAGTTTTTCAAGAAAACCCCCAATCCAACTATCCTTTATATGTAAAAATGATTCTAACGATTTTTATTAAAATATCATATGTTTAAGATATTTTCATAATAAAAAGAAATGTATATCTTGAATTTTCTGGGAATAGCCAGAACCTACGACCTTGGTTTTCATGAGATTTCTATTGCGAAGCGCAATGTTTTATGGCAGAGATCCCAGATGACACCTTTTCAGTACCTCTTATAAGAAGATGCTCATGAAGAAGACACAGTTTACGGGAGGTTACTAAACTGCAACTTTGACGTTTTTCCACCATAATAAGTTACTAGAATCTGATCGTTAGGTTCAACACATAACTGGTAATTCTTCTGCGAATACGCACCTGTTACATACATTGAAAAGAATTCTTATATTGTTCGTGGTGTAGTGGTTTCCATTGTACCTTGAATAGCGCGGATTCAAACCCTGCTGAGGACGATGGATTTTTTCGGGCGTAAAAATCCTTAGCATGGCTTCCTTCGAAAGGGAAGTAAAGCCATTCGTTCCGTGTCATAGACTTATGATACGTAAAAGAACCTGAAGCCTGATAAAGAGGCCACTGAAAAAAATTAAGCGGTCTTTCACGCCCAATATAGAATGGGACGATGAGAACTACAGTAGTTAAAGAGCGTCCATAAATAAAACTCCATTTCCATTTTGTATTTCTATTTGTGTTACTTTGGCACCCTGGTTTATTATTCTTAGGTGTTCTGACTTTTCATTCCAACAATTTAATCCCCAACTGAGGCACTGGTATAATTTTAATTATACATATTATATGTGTATTATATATTATATTCCTATAGATATTACATTAGCTGCAGTTATTATAATTTTACGAACGTTCAATTATTTATAGCTATTATTAGGTTAGGTATATAGGCTATTAGATTATGATTAATTATTGAGTCTTACCATTTAGTTAGGCAACTAAAATGTGAATTGTAGTTGCAATTTTTGTTGTAAGCGTTGTGTGTTTCTCCAGAGTTTTATTTCTATAGAAAGGATTTGTGTTGAAGAAAACTAAGAAGCAGGATTGTTTGGTTTAGGTAAACATACCGGAATTATATTAAATTGTAACTATGGGTGTTCTTCATACAGTTCAGCAATTCACATCGTTTAATAACATACACATGCCGTATAAATTGTATCTATAGCACGATTCGGTTCTTAGTTTAGCATTTAAGATGCATCCTAGTTATTGTTTTACAGGTAATAAATGTAAATGGCGTGTTATTTATGGAAGCTCTTTAATGCTGTGGTTCTCAGCGTCCCATTCTAAATTGGACGTGAAAGACCGCTTAATTTTGCTCAGAGGCCTCTCTATCAGGCTTGAGGTTCTTTTACGTGCCGTAAATCTACGACACGGGATCAACGGCTTTACTCCCATTCCGAAGAAAGCCATGCTAAGGATTTTTACACCCGAAAAAATCCATCGTCCCCCGCCGGGTTTGAACCGCGAATATATGAAGTCAGCATGGTAACCATGGCGACTTTTATAGGTAATCAATGATTATGACGGTGAAGGAAAGTAATTGCCAATCATTGCATTTTTTCTTTTCCCTTTCTAATATAACATTGGATTCTTTTATAGGATGAATTACTTATACCTGTCATTACCTAAAACTATCATAATGACATACGCAAATAATGCTCTACTGATGATCAAGACTAATATGCTTAGTGCAGGAGAGAACACTGCGCTCGACACTGCATTCAACTGGGGTGTAATAACGTACTTCAATTCAATACAAATAAAACAGTGGGAATGATGGTAGCCAAAAAGAGAAACATTTTAATTGGCTGAGTCTTTCTCTTATCTTGGAGTAATTGTTGATCAGAAAATGACCTGCAAACCACATCTAGAAAACTTGACCAACGGCTTTGGTGCCATCAAGCAAACCCACACGGGGCATCAATCTGAAGCCATGTGCACTATCGTGGGGTAGCGGAACCAAGGACACTGTACTGCGTTTCTGCCTGCCAACATGTGTTGAATATGTTATATCCTATTCACATGACGTTCCCTACATCGCTGTAAAAATTATTGTTAAAAAGCATATTCTTCTATATACTTCATGATAATCAGGATAAACATTAGCAACAATTATTTTAATTACTTGCTTCCTTGTAAGTAGAAGGGAATTAAGGGAATGCACCAGGCTAAAGTGATAGTCAAATCTTTTAAATGCTGGTTGCCATGTGGTTGAAATCCGTTTCTATGCAGTGGCAGGAGTTTACAACTTTCCGTGTGAGAAAAGTATAAGTATTTTAAATCTGAAGGAAATGAAAATACCTCAGATGGTCAGTTCAACGAAATATATGACATAAATTGTGTGTTTTAACGAGACCTACATTTTTGTGCAGTAAGCTTTGTCTATCTCTTACGGTTTACCAGTTACGCAAAATTCAGCAAAATTCATTCAGAATAAATATATGTTTAGAGGCTATTCCCAGAAATACAGGATTTACATTTTATTTACAATACAAATATCATTAGTATACGGTACTATAACAAAATCGTTAGAGCCATTTTTGAGAAAATCAAAATTTTCGAAATGTTTTCCATGTAAAGGGTAGTCTGGTGATTTCTGTAATTGTAATAACCATGTAAAAATATTTGTCCGCTCTGACGTGCGCTCTGATTTGCTCTTTGTTTTTTCAGTGACCTGATTTCTACATCCCCTCTAGCGTGGGGTGGAAACCCCTCGGTGTAGTAGATATGGGCGTGGAGCACACCTACACGCGATCCGGGCCGAGCCATAAAACCAAATGCTCTGCATATATTTTCAGGTCATATTATCACATTTGGTTCTGCAGATCTTAGTTTCTCCTTCAGGCGATACACAGCAAACACTAAAACACAGAAAACAATCTGGGACAGGACATAATGGTTTGTAAATTAGTGTTTATTGCCCATTCTTCAATTTGAACTCTCTGGATGTAATAGCAGTTTCTGGGAAAAGAGCACTCAAGGTATATTTTGAATATAGTTAGCTTACTCTCTTTACCCTGTAAAAACCAAAATCATTACATTATCACACTCAGGCTCAGGTAATGGATTATTGCTTGTAAATTCCGAATATCCAAGAGTAATTTTGTTTCGATGTGTCCAGTCTTTATGAGTCCGGAGCTCATTATTTACGGCCGCAGGGATTTAACGTCTCGTTTATCGATTATATATGCAGAGGATATGGCGTTTACGCGTGTGTTACCGATTTCAACGAGAACCGATATGGCGTAATTTTGTCGGATTATCATCGATGGCGGTTCAGCTTTTGCTCCTAAGTCTACTACTTTATGGAAATGAAGAGAGTGATGACTGTTTTGGCTGAGTAAACTGCGGCAGATGAGTTTCGTGATGTAGATGTTACGCGTCCGCCTCCTCAAATGTTTCAGAATAGTGTATCAAGTGTCAATCAATTATCTAAGAAAATATATGCTCCTAGGCGGCGAGTTTTCGTTTTTATGCTTCATCCACAAAATGAATTCTTATTTCGCACCACGTATGGCGCGAAATCATTTTACCAAACTTTCCCGAAATATAAACCTTTATGGTAGTGAAAGTTGTCGGAAATTCACTTTCCTCACTTCCTGGCGAGTTGTGGGCCCCCGTATCATACAAAACCTTTTGTACACTCAAAGACAGTAAAAATATGCCTCGCGCTGTGATTTTGATGGAAAATGTGAACGTTTGACGAGGACTTGGGTCTTACCACGATTTCCATTGGTGCAATTCTGGTACAACATGCCACGTATAAATTGGAATCTTTATTTGGATTAGAAAGTATCAGCAATATCTTGATCAGGTAGAATTCACTTTCGAATGGGACAACAGGCTCTCACTTGCTCCTTAACGACGCCTAGATATACCAGGAGGCTTGCGCCCTACAGCATACGTGTTTCCGCTTTCAAGCTAACTCCCGTGGACACCAGAGAGGTAGCTATTTATAGCAGACGCATTGACTTTTGGGGGGGAGGGGGATTCAGTTTCCTCCTCATTGCCATCCTCTGCATATGTAAATGTTGTGCCATTTATCCGGAACTTTTCACTAATATCGCCGATAACTAGCGACGTGATTCTAAGTTAAGTTTATCTCATGCTGGCCTATGCACCAAGTTTCCATTTGCAAATTTGTGGCCTTAGAGGACCTCCTTCCGCAGAAATTTTCAATGAAGTCATCCATAAAAATTGTTAATATGCATGTAGCGTGGTGAACGGTATGGGGATAAGAAGCCTTCAACATATACTTGGTTAGAGGGTGCTGAGTAAGTTTCATCTCCTCAATTTCAAGTTAAATTCCTACACGGTATCTCGATTTGTAGGACATTAGGATTTAGCAAGTATCTATAATCTGTTCACTCGTCAGAAGAAGGGAGCCCACTTCAGCCAATTAAAACCCATAAATTAATTTTGAAGCGGTAATTCTTTGCGAAATAAAATCGATTGTCTTGTTGTCAAGTATTTTTAGACAATGTACAACACCATAATTAGCTTAATTACACGTTTTATATAATCAACATGCTGTATTATTTCTTATTTATCTCTTAGCTTGTAATGTTAGCTATGTTAACTTGTGCCAAGGTAAATCAGAAAACTACGCAGTAGAATATTACAAAAGGCAACCCCTATTGTATGTAAAAACCTTGAGAACTTGCAGAGTTTCTTTATGTTACTTTCGTGCATCAGAGATATGTGTGAACTCGGGAAAGGTCCCAAATATTCCGTAAAGAGGCTATTTTTCATTATATTAGTTTATCACATGATCACGTGCTCCGATAACGTAGATGTAACATTTAGTGCGAAGTGTCAGACATCTGTAACAAGCTGAGAATCTACACAGTGCTTTCTGTCCTTCTGAGGCAAAATCTGCGTTCATTCGTTGTAACGAAATCGCGCCAAAAACATTAAGTGCGTGATATGTATATATTATAAATCTACACAGTGTTTCCTGTCTTTCAGAAGTGAAATCTGCGCCACTCGACGTAACGAAATCGAGCCAAAAACATTAAGTGCGTGATATGTATATATTATAAATCTACACAGTGTTTCCTGTCTTTCAGAAGTGAAATCTGCGCCACTCGACGTAACGAAATCGCGCCAAAAACATTAAGTGCGTGATATGTATATGTCAAAAATATACAGTGTTTTCTGTCTTTCAGAGGTGAAATCCACGTCATTTGTCATAATGAAATCGCACCAAAGATTTTAAGTGCGTGCCATGCATTTATTGCTAGACCGCGAGAAATGTAGCTGAGTAAAACAGTGGACTCTTTGGACAAAATGGCGTGTTGTTTAAATCTACGACCTGGGACCAGCAGCTTTACTTCCTTTCCGAAGGAAAGGCTTTTTACACCCGAAAAAATCCATCGTCCTCCGCCGGGTTTCAACCCGCGACCTTGGGCATATGAAGTTAGCATGGTAACCATTACACCATATGACTCTTTGGTATTTTGATATGTGTTAGTAAGGTTTCTCAGTGGTGCAACGTGCTTATATTTAACTGTGTATGCTGTTTTTTCGAGGTGACTTCGTAAAGAATACTTGGTGTTTAACAGTAGCAAATAATTGTCAGAGTGAATGAGGATCCTGTTTCCTTCATTTATCAGTCATCCAGTAGCATTACCTGTGTATCCTTACATTAAGTGCTCTACCGAATCCACTATAGCAAAGGCCGCGCCGTGGCCGAGTGGTTAGACCACTCGCCTCTCACTAGATCCCAAGCGACCGTATGTGAGATTTGTGGTGGACAAAGCGGCGCTGGGGCTCGTTTTCTCCGGGTACTCCGGTTTCCCCCACCATCGCATTCCACCGGTGCTCCATCATCATTCATGTCTCACAGTGTCACCGCCTGCGGTGCCATAAGTGGTTAATGCGGGCGTTAAACACTACAAAAAAAAAAAACAACTATAGCAAATACGAGACAGAGAAACATCATCTTCTACCAGGTATGTGCATACTTAAACAGATCCTGTATCAAGTATGGTGGACTCACCTAACCCCTATTTACCTTCTGTCGTCACTCTGCTGACGCGACCATTGCAACAACACTTAGTGAAGCCGAGGGTGACCGAACTAGTTCAAAATGAAGGAAGGGACGCCACGAGCTTCAACTACCATCTACATGTCTACTGAACATTGTGGGAACTACCAGAACTATTTGCAACTCTCTGCTAGGATCATCCAGATCGTCAGCGAACTTCTTCGTATGTGCAGTGAAATGGTCCCTTTGTTTTGTTGTGCTTTTGTTTTTTGTTTGTTTATGGTAAATATTACCTTTATTCCCTCAGTGTATAGTGTTTGAGCATAGAAGACTCTTCAGCTCTAACCAGGTCAGACAATCTTCCTTATATCTAGTTTTTAAGACAATTTATTTGATTTTGGAAAGGAGAACCTATACTTTTACGTAGTAAGCAAATTAATTATTAGAAAAAAGTTTGTAGAGTATAAAAATGTGCATTTTTTACTGAAGAGGAACTGGAACAAGTTAGCGAAGGCACTTCTATTGTTCAGCATGCTCAAAGCTTGGCCACCCCAGAAGGGAACTTTTTCATACTGGGACAAAGCAACAGATGGCTAGGGCATTATCCGGTGTATTGTTGAAACAATCTGTACTTGGGACTCTCGACTCTGCTTTGTGAAAACAAAGTGAGAAGTTTATTACCTTATTGAATCTAATAGAGAGGAGTTAGATTTACTTCTTACTAGCCTTAAGGGAGACAAATATAATAGACAGGTCACTTGTGAGTTGAAAGAGAATTATGAACCATTTAATTCTAAACTTAAAACTTAGTGGAAAGAAATTGGCTCTGTTAAGCACCAATCTTGAGAGTAAAAATTGTAATTTGCAACAAAAGATAGAGACATCTCACAAAGAACTAGCTGATGCACATAGAGCACTGTGCAAACGTATTACCAGAATTTAAATCAGTATCAGAAACAAAAGATCCAACTTCTCGCTCTCTCAACAATGGTGATTACTATAATTTGTACTCAACTGAACATCTTTCAGAATTTAGGGACAATTTACATAATGCGAGGAATGCAAATTTAGAGTTTGCTCAGGGCACACTGCATAGTAATATTTATGTTCCTATTTCTAATATATCAAATGGGGGGGGGGATAGCTCTATGTTTACACTAGTAACACATTTACGGAGCTTCCACTGCCTAAATTTAAAGAATTCAATGGCGATTCTCCTGTAATCTTCTTAGAACAGCTGAGTGAATATTTTGACATAAAGAATGTCCCGGAAACATTCAAGATGACAATAGTAAAAGAATCTGGTGTGTCCTAATCACATGACTTTCTCTACATCTCTGCAACAAATTATTATTGTTGAAAAAGTTTATACTTCTGTTTATTTCATTCCAATCGAGAACAAATTAGCAGAAATAGTCTCAGTAGTTGCTTCCTTGTAAGTAGAAGCGAAATAATAGGTTAAAGTGATAATCAAAAGCTGGTTGCTATGTGACTGAAGTTCCGTGGTTTGTATGGACAGGAGTTGACAAATTCCTTTATGAGAAAAGTTTTTTAAAGCTGAAATAAAAAATAAGGAATATCTCAAAAAACGATCTATTCCAGGGGGAAAAATGTATATAACATAAATTGCTCTACATTTTTGGTGTGGTAAGTTTTTGTCCACCTCTTATGGTTTAGCAGTTATGCAAAATTCCGTAAAATTGATCCAGAATAAAGTAGTCTTCAGAGACTATTCCTAGAAAATTCAAGATAAACATTTTATTTAATTTTAAATAATCGAACAAAGTTCCATGAAAGGGTAGTAGGGTTTGGGGGAATTTCCTTGAAAATGTTCATGTTGCATGCTTGGAAGATATTAAACTTAAATACCAAGTTTGGTATTTAATTATTGCTGTCCACAGACACACACACGGATTTTTTTCAATTTTTTTTTTGATTCAGGGAGACCCCAAACATGTATGTCCCGTGAAATCTCGGTATCGAATTTTTGGGTGCATTATGACACCTTATCTATACACTATGTACATAGTACGTGTACAGAAAGTAAAAATGTCTTGATCCAAGAACACTTTAGTGGGTCCATCTTGCGATGCCTCCCCAGGATATCTTTCAATTCTTTCATCTATATTTCTGAATAGATTTTGGAACGCTGCGCAACAGCAGAAAATTAGATCTAAATTATTCTACGGGCAGTACACCTCCAATGAAGGCAGGACTATGTCTATGTGCTACTTCATTCAGAATATATATAAAGCATCTAAGGTTTCAGATTGCTGAAACTAGTTCATTGAACTGCTAACCAATCACTTCCGCTGAGGATACAAAACTACTTACTAATTGCTAAGCTTTGAAGTATTATTTCAATGGTGAATTTATCGTCAGCATTGGAAATTCTAGAGACTGAATCGGGACGTCTTCACTGCAACAATAGAGGTCGAGTCTCGCTGTCTGATTTTCGTGGAAGGCCAAATAGAAATTTTCAAAATCGGAATGACACTCACCGAGAAAGATACCGGCCCACTTTCCCGAATTTTGAAAGCTAACGTGATAGAACCTAAAGATCGTGCTTCCCGAGATGGGGTTCTTCCGGAATCACAACAATGATCTCAAACCGCAGCCGTAAAGACACAGGAAATCAAAATCTTTGGAGGCAATGCGGAGCACATCGCGGCAAGAACCATGCTTACCCTTCAAATGTTGAAAAGCACAGGGATTACAACAATGGTGTGGATAATGATAGTCAAGAAACTAATCGAGTTCAAGGCCACGAAATTCGAATCGAACAGGTAAGGGGTTCATGGCTTTCGGAAACTTTTAAGTAGCTCACAAGAGACGGATGCTATGTGGGTTGCGAGTTTATTTACTCCGAGTGAAACCCCAAAAAGTAACAGAATTAACTGCAATCACTATGAATCAAAAAGCTATCCCAAGGAAAAATTGGGAAATTTCAAGTCACCTTACTTCGCCATTAATGTATTTAACAGACTGATAAAGACGTCAATTGACTCCAGAGCTTCTTTGCGACGTTATAATGAAGCATTATTACGGGCTTCACGTTGGGTCTTCAAGTATGCGGCGTTATAATGTGCACCACGTTACAGAGCCAAGTATGCGGCGTTATAATGTGAACCACGTTACAGAGCCAAGTATGTGGCGTTATAATGTGCACCACGTTACAGAGTCAAGTATGCGGCGTTATAATGTGAACCACGTTACAGAGCCAAGTATGCGGCGTTATAATTTGAACCACGTTACAGAGCCAAGTATGCGGCGTTATACTGTGAACCACGTTACAGAGCCAAGTATGCGGCGTTATAATGTGCACCACGTTACAGAGCCAAGTATGCGGCGTTATAATGTGCACCACGTTACAGAGCCAAGTATGCGGTGTTATAATGTGCACCACGTTACAGAGCCAAGTATGCGGCGTTATAATGTGCACCACGTTACAGAGCCAAGTATGCGGCGTTATAATGTGCACCACGTTACAGAGTCCAAGTATGAAGCGTTACATTATTGGCCCCGTGCTCAGATATGCGATGACGTTGGCGGTGCTTAAAGATTCACTCCACTACCAGATGAGTAGATCTACGTACCTTATGTTGTACAAATCTACTACCGTGGATGTGCCTCAGCTAGACTCATGCTGGTTTGACTCACTCAGGGTGGAAGCGATGAGGGTAGTTTGGGGAGTGATCTTATGAAATTGCTTAGACACTCGTTACTTTTCCTTCAATTTATTGTCACTAGAAGACACAAGACAAGCACTTTGCTTTACAACCTGCTAAGTCAGTTATTTATTAGGAGCTTTCTTTATCGACAATTCACACGTATTTTACTTATAACCCTTTACTCTTTAAGTTAGCTTTATATAATTAAGTCTAGATGCGCGTCACTATATATATCCACTACTGAGGGCGCCGATGATTAACTAAGTATCTATGAGAGTTGTGTTGTTTAACTTGAAAGCCGATGTAATTATGTGACAGCCCTGACGTAACTTCAATACTTCGATGCAACTAACAGACAGCCCCGATGTGCGGTAATCTTCTCCTTATATTGCAAAATTGCTATCATGGCGGCTCTTTTCTGATTGGTCAGAAAGGCCGCGAAACTGGAGTCGATATTACCCAAGATACATCATTTTCTTCCCAGAATGCAGCATAACACCCACGTGATAAGTGTTACACAATGGAAAAATATTCTTCTCCAAACTAAAAGGGACTTTACCGTCACACGTAGCTCGTACGTGCCCGGACAAAAGAGCATCTGCTAACAATGAAAGCCTCTCACTCCACTTTCCAAGTTTGCCGTAAATAGCTCTCAACTGCTCTTACTAAAAGCTGATTTTTGCACTCTTAATACATGGAATAATCAAGTATTGGCACTCTTTAAATATAAACTGATAAACAATTAATAAAAATGGCATTGGTTATTATAGAGAAGCCAACTAACGGTCTCATCTTGCAGTAAGTTATCGGCGCACCTCTACGACCAATGAGTTAGTGAATATCGCAAATTAATGACGTTACCAACTAGTAATTTAGTATGTAAACTAGCGTTTGGAAAAGGTACTCAAAGTATAAAACTTCATGCTTTCTTAAATTCGACGTTGAGGGTCGAAAATTTAACAATGTATTTCTCATTGTTAATGGTTTAATCAGTCGCATTATTCTAGACTCGGATTTCTTCGATGAAAATGATGTAGAAATGGGCTATGGCAAGAAAGAATTAACAATTAAGCATGATAGCTCAATTGTGCTTACACCGTTTATTTTGTAAAATAATGACCCGATACAAATATCAAAAGGAAAGAGATTTGCTTCATAGTGATATTTTTATTCAATATTTACAAGTACGCCAGCTGATAGACAATTGTGAGGAAAAGAAAAGAACGAGGAAGGAAAGAAACAGAGGTACTTCGAAGATAGAAAGAGATAGAGACACGTATGTCCATAAACTTCCTGCTTTCACCGACTGCAGTGCACAAAACCAGTTTTCTGCTGAACCCTTCGATGATAAAAGAATATTTTTAGATTAATGTAAAAAGATCCATGATTTATCTAATGAACAACTGTTTTTTTTATATAAAAAATCAGAACACCTTTTCAGACGTCCCAGAGTTTTGTAAATTGTATACTCACACATTTCACGTAGTAAATATTCTTTCTTTTTGTCATAATAAAATTGAAGACCTATCACTACAGCAATGCCAAGGTAGAGAAACATCATCTTCTTCCAGGTATGTGTATACTTAAGCAGATCCTGTATAAAGTATGGTGGACTCACCTAATCGTCTATATGAAATTAAATGGAGTTTTATTTATGGACGCTCTTTAACTATAGTGGTTCCTAGCTTTCCATTCCATACTGGGCACGAAAGACCGCTTAATTTTGCTCAGAGGCCTCTTTATTAGGTTTGAAGTTCTTTTATCTGACGTAAATCTACGGCACAGGACCAATGGCTTACTTCCCGTCCGAAGGAAGCTATGCTAATGATTTTTACGCCCGAAAAAATCCATCGTTCTCCGCCGGGTTTGAACCCGCGACATTAGGTATATGAAGTTAGCATGGTAACCACTTCACCACGGAGGGCGACTAATCGTCTATATACTGCCTGTCGTCACTGTGCAGACGCGTCCATTGCAACAACAATTAGCGAAGCTGAGGGTGGCCGAACTAAGACATAATAGATTTGCATCTAGTTAATTATATGGAGAGCGAACAATAATTACTAAGCTTATTTAGTTTTGATGTATAGTCTTTAGTATCTTTTCATTGTTTGTGTTTGCTTTGCTCCCTTATGTTCATTTTGATTCTTTGTCTTTATTTTGGTGCAATGTTTATGATCTGGTGTGGGAGTGTAAGCTATAAACTATGTGGTGTGGGTTGCATATCTATATATTGTACTACCACTCTGTTGCTAATATGTTGGCGGCAAGGCTTTGGCGCGATGTAGTATGTGTAGGTATATGGTGTGTGAATGTGCGTGTGGCTGGTGTGTGTTTTAGAGAGTTTGATATATGTGGTGTCTGTGTTTAGCATCATGATGTAAATGTCTGAAACGTACGGTTTGTGACCGTGTTGTGTGTTTTGTCACTGGTCAGTGTTATGTATTGTTTGTGTTCCTTTATTTTCTTTACAATTTATAGTTCTATACGCTTTAGACTAAGAACAATCTAATTTTGCACCATAGTTAAATATAAACAAACTTATCTATATAACGAATATATGACTTTATATTTTATTGATTTATGTATCCTATTTATATTATACTGCGCAAATGCATTATACCTCTTGTTTCATTTAGGTTTTCTTGCTTATGTTTAGTGTTTATTGATGCAATCTTATGACTAGTGTTTATTGATGCAATTTACTATTATTCAGCGAGATCTGTTTATGCACTCTTCATTTTGTGAGATAAGAATATATTGTTTTGCTATATATTTTGATTTTTGTTCTAGCGTCACACTTTCTGTACCTTACCCACTCCTACTGCTAAACATACACTCTTTGAGAATAGTGGTTGCAAACACTCGAGATCGGGAGGTTGGGAGATTTGAGGTGGACTGCAGACACCTGCTATTCTGGCGTTGTACCTCTTGGAAAAGAGCGCTCTTTTGGATTTCAGATTTGTCTTGCGAAAGTGTCTCTTGCACAAATGAGTGGTGATGCTGTGCAATCCAGCAACTTTCATCGAGATCTTTCCGAAGACGCAGTTTGAGGCGCCTCATACTTGCGGGCGGTAAGTACTGGGGAGGATAACTTCACTATGGGACCGCACAAACACCAAAACAACTAATTCTCACAGGTAACTCACACTTCTATGTCTTCAGTAAAATCTGAATGGAAATTGCTGGATCGCAAATATCTGTATATAATTTGTGTGCGTGTGTAAGTATTTGTATACATGTGTTATACGCATTCCTCTCTACTATCAAAATATTTATTCACACAACATAGGATATGTATCTCATTTTGTCTGCTTATCAATAGCATTATCACACATGAAACATAATTATCAGGGCCTAATGTGTTTTGAACGGCCCTGCGTTATGTCTCTCCTGTGTTTGCTTACATCGCGCAACGGCCAGCTCCTATATTTAGTACAACTCGCACTCAGCCGACATGCACTCCCGTGACTCACAAAGAGGAAACGGGAGACGAGTCATCGCAAGCTTTCCTTTACACAATGTATGACTTTACATATTCTGAATTAGCAAATGTTTATTTAATTTATGCCGACCTGGGGAATTCACCAATATTGCGAAGCATCTCGTCGGCGATTTCTAAATCTAATGCTCCCAAAATATGAAAGTTCACTGCAGCATATCAAAAGATCTGACACATAGCTTCTCTTAATTCCCGATTAACAGAATTTTTAATATTGATGTTTAATTTTTCACTTTGTAAGAGCAATAAGGCTGATTTTGTAGTTTAAAGAATGGAAGTGCAGATGCTCGCATGTTGCACATTAACACACACACGCACACACACACATATCTGTGTATGTAGGTGTTTAAAACGTAGGTATTTTTGAAAAGTCATTCTGTTCAATATTTTCCCTGAATACATTGTGAATCCCAATCATATGTGCCATAGATATTCTTCCCTTACATCACACCAACTGATTGGGCAGGGTAAGAGGCAGAGGAGTGCTATCGTGCACCTCTTACTAAACAATCACCAAAAGTCTCACTCCGACCAGATCTGCAACACTGGCTTCCCACACCCCGTACCTATATCCCTTCAGGTCTCCCCGCTAGCCGGCACTGCTTTCCTTGACAGCCCGCAAGCGGCTGGCCAAGGTAAGCAGCATCGGGCCTGGTCCCTCTCTGGGTAGGTGGCCACTCAGATAGGTAAGTCAGCCCGCGCCGGCTGCACAGAGGGAAACACCCTGCCCAATTACTTTGACACAGACAAAAACGCTTGCATAAGACTACATCTTTTATATCACACGGGTAAATCCGCGAGAAAAGCGGATAGGTACCGTGGTGATTTGCCCCCGCCCGAGTACACTCGGGCGACTAGTTCCTGCTCCTGGCTCCTGGCTCCTGGCTCACATGCAATTACAGCCATAATAAAAACATCGTGAAATGTTTCTCTTTGCATAACTTTGGAGAGTAGCAAAAGCTGAAAGTACTGAATCATCACATCATCCTCAATCGCTGAAACAAATGTATGCATGTGTGTGTGTGTGTGTGTGTGTGTGTGTGTTAGATTGTTCATACTATGTAGTTCAGGGTCAAGTGTTGCTAATACTGGTAATGCTAAACCTTCACGCGAAGTATCATATTTGGCAAAGATTAAAGCAGTCACGTGAACTATACAGCAAATAATTAGATATGACGAACTATTCTTTATCAATCTGTGTACGTAAGGTCAAAGCCTTGGCGACGGGCCAGCCATATGAAAGCTGAACGAGGAGCCTTATGCTCGGCTGTACCTGATTTATTACTTTCTCTAGTACGTATGCACATAGGAGGTAGAGGAGGTAGATAAGGTATTGCATTCCACCCAAAAATTCCATACCGAGATTTCACCGGAAATACACGTTTTAGGGTCCCCTGTATCAAGAAAGCATTTTTGGAACAGGTCATTATATCTGTGTATATGTCCGTGCGTCTGTGGACACTTAATTCAAAAATGAAAAGTCGGTAAAATACTAAACCTGGTATTTAAGTTTAGTATCTTCTAAAATTGTTTAGCAAAATCCCCCACCCCAAACTACCCTTCATATGGAAAACGTTTAGAACATTTTTATGTTCACAAAAATGCCTCTAACGGTTCTGATCCAAATACCGTATATTATAAAAAAATACATGGCAAATAAAATGCATATTGCGGGGTATTTATCGTCCCAGTGGTGGGAGCCAAGTATGGAACGTTTTTAATGCTCCACGTTGTGTGTGTCAAGTATGTGACTGTTTTTACACCCCGTTGAAGGGCAAGTATGGAGGTGTACGGGTGTCTCAGGACTCACTCCACTACCAAAAGAGTAGATTTCCTACGTACTTTGTTTTGAAGATCCACTAGCGTTGCTTAGCCTGCACTCGGGTGGTAACGGCAATGAGGGTAGTTTGGGAAATAGCACACACTTTTACTTTATCTATTCGTTTTATTTCTGACTAGATGTAAGACATGTAGACAAGCACTCTGCTTTACAATCTAACTAATTCTGATTATTTCTAGGAGTTTTCCTGCTTTAACGACATAACTTAACTTTACTTATTGAACTGATTACTTCACACAGTATAATAATCTTACGAGTATGTGCCATGAACTTAGCCGTAAGTGTTCTCAACAGTAATTTCGCGCACATGATCTTAAGTGACCAGCTGACTGCCCGACAGCGATTACGCGTACATAGCGACTGCGTGTATGTGAGGGTGCAAGAGTGTTAGAGTCTTCGAGTGCCCCGACATCATACAATCTTCTACTTATATAGCAGATTTACTGTCATGGCTGTTTCTTTCTGATTGGTCAACTTGGCGTCGAGGTAGCCCATAATCATCATTCTCTACCCACAATGCATCATAACTCCCTCGTGACTATCATCATACAATGGAAAAAAACTCAATTTTCTACAATTCCGTTCTTCACCCAATTGCGTCCTCACTTATTTCTCTATTGCACGTATATGCACCATAATACATGACCAACAAAAGAGTTCTTGTTCACAAAGAGCCTTCCCCCTTTCCAATAGCCAAGTTTGGTAAACAACTTTGAACTGTGCTTGCTAGAAGCTAGCTTTATACTTTTAGACACATTAAATGATTAACAATTAACACTTTTAAATACATTAAATAATTGACAATTGACGAAAATAATAATAATAATAATAATAATCATAGTAGCGAGGCCGACTAACGGTCTCAATATCTAGAATTTTCTGGTAATAGCCTCTGATAATCTCTTTATTCTGGATGACTTTTGCATAACTGGTAAACTAAGAGATAGACAAAAACTTACTACAAAAATGTTGATCTCATTAAAAAAACAAAGCAATTTATATCATATATATGTTTCCGTGGAGTTGGCTATTTCCGAGATATTCCTTGTTATTGGTTTTAGTTTTAAAATACTTCAATGTTTCTCATACTGAATTTGTTTACTCCTGACCATGCGAAGAAACAAATTTCAATCACATAGCATCAGCTTTTAAAACAGTTAACTATCGCTTTAGCCTAGTGTTTTCTTATTTCCCTTCTTCTTATAAGGAAAGTAATAAGAAAGTAAAACTTTATAAGAATTATGTTGCAAAATAACTATTACCTGTTAGTTCAGTCCTGATGGCAACACATGGGAGGGAAGAGAGAGAGAGAGAGGGAGAGAAAGAGAGAGGGAGAGGGAGAGAGAGAGAGAGAGAGAGAGAGAGAGAGAGAGAGAGAGAGAGAGAGAGAGAGAGAGAGAGATGCTGAAGCAAAAGAGCGTTAGGCTGTTGATTGGTTCAGGGAAGGTGTTAACTTTTACGTGGATGCATATTGTAACAGCCTCCTAAAAGTACAGCACTGTAATAGTTTTCAGATCACTGCTCTGCGCGAGTTAGTTTCGGAGAGAAAAGTATGCAAATGCTTCGATTCTTATAAAAGGTAATAGTCCGACATTTTATCCATATCCAACACATACCAAGCAGATAGCTCTGGGTTCGTGAATTCTGAAAGGAATATTTACAACAGACGTACACATTCTATAAAAAAACATATAGATTAGACAGAAGACCGGCGAAATTATATATTCACTTTATTAACTTATTACTGTTAAATAAAATGCAGCTAACTTATATTACTAAAGAACGTTGGTATTATATACACAATAAGTTACAAGCCTCTACCAAACAGCTCTCTTAAACAACCGGTAATTCTCGAGGTGAATGCTGATTAAGCTGTTATTGTTTATAGTGCAGGGTCGCCTCTGATAATGTGTTATTTAAGACTGTATTTCCTTTACATCTCGCATGCCTCACAAGCCCAAGGGACTTGCTATATGCAGTTTAAAAGCAGTAAGCTTTTGATCATGGATGATTAGCCGTAATGAAATACAACCGAGGCAAGCCTTTAAAAAGTGTCGAGAGGCCAATGGTCGCGCATTGTTTCGCGGTGCTTAAAGAAAGAAACGCCGAATCGGCCATAAAGAATATCGAAAAAGAAACGGGTGATCTCCTTGGCGTTTCTGCATTTAGTGTGCACAGTGTTAGAATGGAACAGCAAGCATCCGGAAGCCTAAGAACACCGGGAAAATCGCGTAAATATAAAAACATTCGGAGAAATACGATGATTTTGCGAAAAGTGCTATTCGCGGTAAAGTTTATGATTGTTTTTTCAGAAATGAACCATCGACTCTAAATAAAATTTTGCATGCAGTACATTCTGACACAGAATTGCCACACAAGTACTCTCCACAAGTTGCTGATATATATCGCTAGTGTTACAAAACTTATGTGCGCACATGTACCGTTAACACGCGGCGAGTTGAGCCAGCTCCGCCTTGTTGTTGACATCAGGACAGAACTAACTTGACACAGATTATAGAGAAAGCTATGTGAACGGAACATGTCAGATTTTTTAAAGGTATTGTAATCATATATTGAGCTGTTAATGCATGAAAGATATGCCCATTTACATTTTGCATGTTTTTTTCGTGATCCATTTTCAATGTGTACCATAGTCAACATAAATTAAAGAGCAGTCCTATATAAGTTGCACCTTTTCTATGTTTGGGGGGCGGGGTAATCAGTATCCCTGTCTTCGATATGCCGAAATGAAAATTGAGTTTTTACAGACGCTCTTTAGCTACTGTGGTTCTCAGCGTCCTATTCTATGTTGGGCGTAAAATACCGCTTAATTTCGCTCAGAGATCCCTTTATCAGACTTGAAGTTCTTTTACGTGCCATAAATCTATGACACGGGATCAACTCTACACTTTCCTTCCGATGGAAGCCATGATAACAATTTGTATGTCCAAAATTGGATATGCCGTGACTCCGTCTAGGTTCTTAGCTTCAGAATTATTTACTATTTTTGGCTCCTCCATTTAAAGTGTAAGTAAATTGGTAGTTTAGCTTCTACAAAAGAAGGTTACGTTATGCTTACAATTATTGAAGTACTGTGTGGGCGAGGAGTCCCAGTAAACCCTAGTATCGAATGCTAATTGATTTATTTTGGCACAAGCACTTCATATTAAGTGTCCAACATATGTTTATGTTACCCATCATGCTGTAAACACAATTCCACATGCCTCCTTCATGTTGTTCTCCTTTTTGTAGCGTTTAACGCCCACTTTTACTTTTATGGCACCGCAGGCGATTTCACTCATGATACATGGAATGAAGATGGAGCACCGGTGTAATGAGATGATGGAAAAACCGGAGAACCGGGAGAAACCCCGCGTCTGCCCCGCTTTGTCCACCACAAATTCCACATGTGGTTGCCTGGAATAGAAAGCCTTGGTGAGAGACGACCCACGCGTCTCATGTTGTTCTTCTTGACGAATTCTTTAGCATATTCTATATTATGGTTCGTATGTACCCTTAATAACATTGGGCAGCTCTTGGTTTGTAACATAACGACGTGCAGATCATACGCCTTAGTGACTCTCCATAATGAGTTATCAGGTAAGGTCAGGAGCTGATGTTGCTGATGAACTATGTATGACCTGTCCACCTTCCTGGAAAGTGACCATTTAGGAACTCGCGAACTGCAAGAACGTAATGAGGAGGTATTCCTTTTTGTTGCAGCCATATTCGCTCTGCGAGGCCTCTTTCCTCAAGCTGAGATATTAACCATGTTTGTAACACGTGTAAGTAATGTGCATCATTCACATCTCCTTCAAAAAGTACGGACCAAGGAGATTTGATGTTATCACTACCCATGTCATTACGTGAGGGGAGTTTCTTTCTGAGATTCTGCTTGGCCCAAACAGAACGTGAGCTGCGGTAAATCGCACGTTCATCTGAAAACATAACCTTGATACGGTTAACTGCATTTGAAAATTGAGTTAACGAAGCACGGTATTCTCTCGTAAAACGCGATCATTCCAGTCTCTATCCGATAACTCGTTTACGAACGTCGTTCGTAAAGGTCTGAACTAAGGTATTTTTTCATGTGATCTCACATTGTTGTTCTCGATATGCCGGGTTCTGAAGCACGTTTAGGAGATTGCTCAATTGAAGCAGAGACTCCGTCACATGTTCTTCTCGTGTCTTCTCCCTGCCCCTCCGCGGCCGCCAAAAGTCTTTACCAATCCAGACGTGTTGCTTTTCGCGGTGGAGCCTTATTAAATCTTTACTGGAGTGCTCCCATAATCTCTCTTGTTGTCTCCCACACTTATCACTAGAGCCCGGATTTTTATGTAATTATATATTTTAAATCCTGCATAATATTTCAATGAGAAGTAACAATGTGGGCGAATTACGTCATTTGGAACTCCCAAATTTTTATTTTACATCTTTTTAAATATTTTGCACATTTTCACTATTTTAACGATGTTACATAAAACGTACATATTTTCTGGGTTTCGTTACAATTTTATTATTTTTTAAAAAATGTTGTAGTCACATTATAAACTAATGTTTACACAAGTTTTGCTGAAAGCAACAAAAATCAATCTGCGAAATAGGATGCAAATTAAATTAAGAATGCGATAATAACCGCCTCGCCTCGTTCTGGTTGTTCTCCATTTATATCAAAGCAGGTGCCACTCGACAATGTTGACCTCCAGTGTCAAGTTTCTCATAGCGCTTTGGGCATTTTCAAGGACTGGAGAAATTGATTGTTACCATGTCGCGGTAGTCGGCATCTTGTAATATAATAGCTGCGAGGAAACAAAGTGAGCCGCTGGACAACCATCAAAATATAGCGAGGCGATAATACTGCCGTTAGTTGCTTGCAAGTCTTAGTAAAATGGCACCAATTGCGTCCTTGCTATCGTGCAAGTTGAATTCATGGGTGAAATTAGATAGCGCCTTTACAACCAACGGAAAAATAATAGTCTGTCAAGCTTGGGGTAAAAGAATTGACTGTTTCATGAAATCTCAATTGGGACAACAAGAGTGCTCTTCACATTCGCAACAAACACAGTCTTCTAGAAAGCAAGCTCTGTTGACACAAATGCAACAGGAACCGCCCGGAAATGATTTTTTTAAATACCCGTGCAGCTAATATTCCGTGGCATAAACCTCAAATTTCTCAATTTCGCTCCTTTCTAGAAAAATATTCCAAGAAGGTTATTCCTGACGAATCTACTCTGAGGAAAAAGTATCTTCATGTGTGTTATGAAGAATCAGTTGCTCATATACGGAATGAAATTAGAGACTCCTGCTGTCGATGAAACTACAGATGACATAGCAAACTAGATTCTGAAAGTCCAGCAAAACCATTTCTAATCTGTTGCAAGGTGTTAGAACAAACAAATCATTCTACAATTGCAAGATTCGTAAATGATGCGATGACGATTTGTGGCCAGAGGGTGTGTGTGAGGAAAAGGTTTTAATTAGATATATATTGAGATACCGCAGCGTACATGATTAAAGCTGCTACTGCTCTTAAGGTTTTCTATCCAAATGTATCTCACTTCACCGGCTTGCCCCATGCATTGCAACGTGTTGCTGAAGAAGGAAGAAGTAATTTTCCCTGTGTGAATAAGTTGATATCGGCAACAGAAAAGGTCTTCGTAAAAGCACCGCTCAGAATTCAGTGCTATAAAAATCATCTCCAATATGTCTGTTTGCCTCCGGAACCAGTACTTACAAGATGGGGTATGTGAACTTCCATTGTGAACATTTTGAAGAAGTCCATCAGTGGTGAACATGTTCTCTTCAGAAGTAGCTGTTTCCATACGTGAATCTCAGGACATCTTTAAAGATCCGAAAGTGGCAAGCTCCTGTGCTTACATCAAAAGTAACTTCGGCTGGTTGCCTAGCACCATTAAGCAGTTGGAAACATCAGGTTCCCTTCTTCACGAATCTATAGATTTAATGGAACGTGCATCATAGAAGCGTAGTGTAGTTGCAGGAGATGTAGGAAGGAAGGTAGGTAGGTGAAAAACTCAAAGCTGTACTAAACAGGAATCTCTCTACGCTTGTGTCCGTGTCTAAAGTGCAAAATGGTGACAGTGTCGATTTACCAAAACATTTCTCTGCGAATCAGATTCATTTGCTAAAATATGCTCCTGTAACTTCGTGTGACGTGGAGAGAAGCTTCTCTGCTTATAAGAAAATTTTATCCAATAGGAGACAAACAATGACCTCTGAAAATATGGAAAAGTATGTGGCTATTCACTGTATGTTGAAAGAAGCAAAAGACTAAATGAAAATGCCTGGTTGTTCATTTTAAATAAAATAATTATGTGAAATGAGTAACTTTAATAAATATAATCCAAAATACATATTTCTTATTTCATAATTACCTGCTTGAAAATAAATTTTAGGTAAATTCTGCCTGAGACAAAACATTTTACATATAATTAATTCTATATTTAGTCTTTTAATTTTAACTCATATAATTAATTTACAGATCTACAGACCCATCAAATTACAAAATTCTGGGTACTTTGCAGTCTGCATTTAGATTTGAGGTGGTAATCTTAGCATTTAGAATATTATGTAATTTTACATATTTTGTTGATATTACATATTTCATCACATATTTTGATGTTTTTTGTTACACAAATATGTACATATTTCGCACCTTGACATTACATAAAAATCCGAGCTCTACTTATCACTAAGTGCTCCTCAATAGTATAACTATGACTGCAGACATCTGGATGGCTACAGATTAAAACTTGTCTGTGAAAACATGTAAACATGAATTCAACAATAGATTCTGACAATTGAGTCCAACAATTGATATGAAGTAGCATAACTACATAGCTTTCGATCTGCATAATAACATCTGACACTAAAACAGAGGTTCTAAGACGCGCCCACACTGTATAATGACTCGAAAATACAAGATGGTGCTGTAAACATTGAGTATGTGCCAGGTTACTCTTTCGACAATTTTAATTAGTTGGTTATTTTTATTGGTAAGGAAGTAATAAAAATATGCAAAAATGTCATGATTTTAAGCAGTTTCAAACCTTAAACGAAAAGGGGGAAATTGTTCAAAATGTTAATACCATTGACATGTACAAGGAATAGTTTTCTATTGCAGTGTTGTATAGCCGAAGAACTTCGAATAATACAACACTTCTATCTTTCTACTCATACTTAGATACTTAACCACCTACCAGTCTGCCTACCCACCAACTCGGCTGGCTGTCTGGCTACCCACTTACCTTCTATCTTTCTACTCATACTTAGATACTTAACCACTTACCAGTCTGCCTACCCACCAACTCGGCTGGCTGTCTGGCTACCCACCTACCTTCTATCTTTCTACTCATATTTAGATACTTAACCACCTACCAGTCTGCCTACCCACCAACTCGGCTGGCTGTCTGACTACCCACCTACCTACTATCTTTCTACTCATGCTTAGATACTTAGCCACCTTCCAGTCTGCCTACCCACCTACTCGGCTGGCTGTCTGGCTACCCACCTACCTACTATCTTTCTACTCATGCTTAGATACTTAATCACTTACTAGTCTGTCTATCCACCTACTCGGCTGGCTGTCTGGCTACCCACCTACCTTCTATCTTTCTATTCATACTTAGATACTTAACCACCTACCAGTCTGCCTACCCACCTACTCGGCTGGCTGTCTAGCTACCCACCTACCTTCTATCTTTCTACTCATACTTAGATACTTAACCACCTGCCGGTCTGCCTACCCACCTATTCGGCTGGCTCTCTGGCTACCCACCTACCTTCTATCTTTCTACTCATACTTAGATACTTAACCACCTACCAGTCTGCCTACCCACCAACTCGGCTGGCTGTCTGGCTACCCACCTACCTACTATCTTTCTACTCTTAGATACTTAACCACCTACCAGTCTGCCTACCCACCAACTTGGCTGGCTGTCTGGCTACCCACCTACCTTCTATCTTTCTACTCATACTTAGATACTTAACCATCTACCAGTCTGCCTACCCACCTATTCGGCTGGCTGTCTGGCTACCCACCTACCTACTATCTTTCTACTCATACTTAGATACTTAACCATCTACCAGACTGCCTACCCACCAACTCGGCTGGCTGTCTGGCTACCCACCAATCTTCTATCTTTCTACTCATACTTAGATACTTAACCACCTACCAGTCTGCCTACCCACCTACTCGGCTGGCTGTCTGGCTAACCACCTACCTACTACCTTTCTATTCATACTTAGATACTTAACCACCTACCAGTCGGCCTACCCACCTACTCGGCTGGCTGTCTGGCTACCCACCTACCTATCTTTCTACTCATACTTAGATACTTAACCACCTACCAGTCTGCCTACCCACCTGCCATCTTTCTGCCTGTCTACGTATGTATGCAAGCGCAGGGATGTGTGAGTGTAAAAACTAAGTACAGTAAACAGGCAGAATAACAGTAAAAACTGGAAGCGAAAAAGACAAAGCGGGGAACGAAAGAAAAAAGGGTATTTCTGTCGTTTAAGGCGATGCATCTGTGAAATTTGATAAAAATTATGAAAAACGAGAAAAGTATTTTTTCATAATAAGGTGATATTAATTTTATGCTTAAAATAGTTTTCTTCTCTTGGTGCACTTTAACTACCCATTAACTGAAGCTATAGATGCTTATTAATACGCTTTCACAACGTTAAACCTTATTTTCTCGCAAAAAATTTTTCCATGAATTTTCCAAAACGTTCCCCAGGATGCAATTTTTCACAATACTAGTTATAGATAAGTGAAATATGGTTGAACAAATAAACGCAAAAAATGTGGTTAATGTATAAATAAATGCACTAATAATATAATAATAAACAAAATGCTGATTGACTGTCTCCGTGGTCAACTGTTCAGCGAGCTGACTTCTCACCCGGAGGTCCCGGGTTCGATTCCGGGCTGGGGAAGGGAATTGTTTTTAGACAGAATTATTCCCTATTCCCTTCAGATTCTGAAAGTATTTATGAGTGTGTGTGTGTGTGTGTGCGTTTGAGGAAAATAAAATGATTTAAACCAAACGTAAAAGAACCTAGTTTCAAATGCAAAGCCCTTGATGTGATGGGGCTATATAAATGAAACAATAAAAAATTTTCTGTCAAATAAAAAATTAAATGGTAAAAAAATAATTAAAGAATAATGTAGTGAATACAAATTAAGATAGAAGAAGATTAAAGGTTTAAATAAAATAAAATTGATGAAACTAAAAGAGAAATGAACAGACGAAAGTAGGTAAATTGTTCAATTTATTTAGACTTATTTAACCTGACAAGCCATATCGATAAATGAAGTGAGTGAAATGATGTTAAAGTACGCCCTATTACGCTATATATATATATATTTTAGGGTCCCTTTATTCAAGCTATGCATTTTTAGAAAAGGGTCCGTGTATGACCGTGTGTGTTTGAGTGTACGTGTCCGTGTGTGTATCTGTGAAAATGATAACTCAAAAACTAA
Organism: Hymenopus coronatus; assembly: GCA_030762935.1. Classification (NCBI taxonomy): domain Eukaryota; kingdom Metazoa; phylum Arthropoda; class Insecta; order Mantodea; family Hymenopodidae; genus Hymenopus; species Hymenopus coronatus. The sequence continues at coordinate 133,694,637 of CM060897.1, read as the reverse complement.
AAGTTGGTTAAATCTTCTACGGATTCTGGAAAAAAAAAGTTTTCAAGAAAATTCTAGCAGCTCAAACTAATTGTTATATGGAAATCATTTCGTAAATGTTGAGTTTCTCAAAGAAGGCTCTAAATATTTTAGTAAAATAACATATATTAAAGATACACACATGACAAATAAAATGTGTATCTTGAATTTTCTTGGAATATCCTCTAGATTCATTCTGGATGACTTTTGCATAACTGGTAAAGTGCAAAAGTAGATCTCGTTAAAACAATTTGTCATACTTTTCTTTTAAATGTAGAACTAACCATTTCCGAGATATTCCTGGTTATTTGTTTCAATTTTAAAGCATATAAACTTTTCTCAAAAAGGAAATGTTGATTCTGGTACCTTTAAGTTTACCTCTGGTTATGCAAAGACAACCGAATTTTAATGTCAGTCGCTTAGCGATAGCTAACAAAAGATTTGACTCTCGCTTTAGCCAAGTGTATTCCCTTATTTATCTTCTATATATTAGAAACGCAGCAAAAAGGCTAGTTCTGCAAATGGTTCTCTTTATTAGCATGCAGAAGAAAAATAAGTTTTTATAAGAATTGTTTGTTGCAAAATAGGTAGAGAAAGTCATGTGAATATCAGGCATTTTCCTTTTCGTTTACTAATACCTAGGATACCTAGATGTACATGATCTGCCTTTCTGGGATATTTTGATTTTATATAGTTTAATACACTTTATATGGTTAGCTATCTACCAGTCAGCTACTTTAACTGGCTATCAATTAAATGTAACTGTTGAATGTTTATTTTGATTTAGCAGGTGGAAAAAGCGTATTTTATTAAATTTTATCTTCGTTTATTTGTATAAATGAGCTATTTTTTCGCGTACATGGCAACAATTACATACACAATAATGTTTTCCTCCTATAAGGGAGGAATTGCTCTAAGAGGAATTCCTTAAGATTACAGTCAAATGTACCTAACAACCTGAGCTTAATTGTAATAGTTAGAATTAAATTATTTGTACAATAATGATATAAGAAGTCTCGTAATTAACAAACCGATAACATTTGGCAAAAGCGTCTGGTTTAGGTATCAAGTCGCCGGTATGGGGGCTTTAAGATTTCTATTTTATTTTATTTAATGTACTATTTCGCATATATAATTATTTCGATCGAGAAGAGAATGCCCAAAAATATAATACATTACATATCTGTATAAATTGACACTTTGTTAAAACCATTAGATTTGTAGTTTCATATCCATAACGGTTTTACGATATGGAAGTGAAACAGAAATACTAATACAAGATAGAAGAAGAATCTAAATATCAGCAATGAGATATTTGAGGCATATGCTGGGAATCACGTCAGAGTGATGCATTTGTGAAATTTGGAAAATTCACTATATACAAGATATCGAAATTTATACCAGTCATTAGGCACAATAATGCTCGTATTTCTGTTATGTAGATATCAACATTTCTAGTTTGTATGGTTATTTAAATAATACTTTTTACTGCCTAAATTCATTATTCTAATAAAAAGAGAGCCATGTTTTTTCATTTTTCAAAATATTCACATAAAATTTACTTTTAAAGTAAATGAGCATAAAATAGAAATCATATTACAATGTTTATATTAGGCGAGGTTATTGCAAAAAAAGTATTACTTTTTGTACTCTCCAAAAGTCCTGAATTTTCAAAATGTTATAACGTTATCAAAATTGCAGCATTATTTTGAAAAATCTTATGTGTTCCATTCACATGACTATCTCTACATCTGTGTAACAAATGATTGTTAAAAAGCTTATTCTCCTATCCAGATCATGTTAATTGAGATAAACTTAACAAAATTTGTCCTTATTTCTTGGTTCCTTGTAAGTAGAAGGTAAAAACTCTATATGTTCCGTTCTCATGATGTCCTCTAGCTGCTTGGCCAACAAACCTTTTATTCATAAGACTATTCCTTTATCTGCATCATGCTAATCAAGATGAATATTAGAATAATTAGCCTTTGTATTAGCTTCCTTGTAATTAGAAGAGAAATAAGAAAATACACAGGCTTTAGTGATAGCCTCGTCCTTTAAAGGCCGGTCGCTATGTGAAACAATTGAAATTCCAATTTATTTACTTACCAGGACTAAACAAACCGGAAATGAGGAGAAAGATGTCCGCCCGTTTGAGAAAAGATTAAGTGGCTTAAAATTGAAACCAATAATCCGGAATACCTCGAAAACGGTTAACTTTAAAAAAAATATATATATATGACATAAATTGTGAGTTAATGAGATCTACATGTTTTGTGTACTAAATGTGTATATCACTTAAGATTTGCCAGTTATACAAAAATCATCTAGAATGAAGAGCTCTTCAAAGGCTATTTCCAAAAATTCAAGATTCGTTTGTCATAAAAATATCTTAAATGTAGGTATTTTTAATTAAGATCGTTAAAGTCGTTTTTGAGAAAATTAAAATTATCATAAACTGTTCCTCGTTAGGGTAGTTTGGATGGAGAGATTTTCTTGAAAATCTTCTTATTGCATCTTTGAGATACTCAACTTAAGTACCAAGTTTTATATTTAACCGAGTTTTCGTTTTTGGGCTATGCTGCCCAGACACACACACGCACCCACACACATGTGTACATACAGATACACAACCTTTTTCAAAAAATGTTTTTGGACTTAGGGGGCCTCCGGTGAAATCTCGGTATCTAATTTTTGGGTGCAATATAATACCTTTTAATGTGCCTTTGATTTAAGTATAAACATTGTGAAACAAATTAGCGAAAAATTGCATTATATGGAACATTTTAGATACGGAAAAGTATTGGAAAAAGTTTAAAAAAATAATTAAATAAGACTTTAAATTATTAGCTTAAAAGCATTGATTTAATCCACTTATCGCTAGAAAATAAGGTTTAAAGTTGGGAGTGCCTATTAATAAGCGAGCTCCTACACTTCTGTATAGTATTCTGCAAAACACGATGGCCCTCAACGGGACCGCTCCCTCCTACCACTAGGCAATAACCATTAGCAAACAAAAGACAACCTGTACATGGGGCTAAAGCAACATAGTAAACCATATTTCCTAGAGACTCTGCTTGTATTTTGGGAATCACGCCTCAGTTAACGGAACAGTAAGTGGAAGACTTGGCTAAAGACTTGCGGTTTCTAACCGCACACACTCTAATTCAAACTTTGGAAGAAGAGTGGGGCAGGGTTCATCATGATCTGAAAAATACTGTAGCTTTGGTCGTGCCGTGGCCGAATGGTTAGACCACTCGCCTCTCACCAAGGCACCAAAGGTTTGATACCAGGTGGTCGCATGTGGGATTTGTGGTGGGGAATTCGGCGCATGGGCTTCTGTTAATTGGTAGTCAACTTTTGTAAGCTGGAAAAACGATATATTTTCTTTAAGTTTAGAATTCATATCATTTTATTATGAAAAAAAATCTTTAATTTATTTTTTATTTATTTTTAGTCAAATTTCATAGATGCATCATGTTAAGGGACAGAAATGATGGCATACGGATGGAGCAAAAACAAAACAAAAAACAAAAATGACCGAAGAAATTCCTGGATATCTACCTGAGTAAATAAATAAATAAAAAAAAAAAAGAGTTAGAAGCAGAAGCTCTAAACTCAAGAACGAATAAGTACAGAACAAGATGGTCAGAACATGTTAGGAGGATGGAAGATACCGGACTGCAAAATATAGCTTTTTAACATGCCCCTTAAGAAAAGAGAGACGTGGAAAGGCTGAAAAAAGATGGAAGGAGACACTGCGAAGTCGGAACAGGCGGCAACCTAATTCATGAAGTGGAGAAGAAGAAGAAGAAGAAGAAGAAGAAGAAGAAGAAGAAGAAATTATCTAGTGTTATCACCAGGGAGCGTAATTGGGGTACGTAAAGAGAAGTTCACTGCACCTTTAACTATAGAGGCTCGTAGCAAAACAGGGATAGTGAACGGATAGTGCTTTGTCAAAACTCGCCCCCACTCCATTGGCTGTGCTCGCTGCTGTCTCAATCCCCTTGATGCTGTTAACTTGCAACGTTACCTCGCCACCTGCGCTCTTACTTATCAGCAACAATTACTCCACCGTCTTCCACGATAAGCATTTTCTTATCAATTTCAAGGTAGCTGAAGACGAGATATTGAATAGTGAGATGGAACGCGCAATTTAATTAGCCTCTGAATGAGAACAACCCATACTTCATAGGAACAAGTTGTTTCGTATACAAAAGGATCAATTGACACAATGAATACAATTGATGTAAATGAGACAATTAAAAAAGAAACAAGGAAACAAAAGCGATAGTCACATGTTTACAATTAGCCTTAAATGTCATATTCCTTCAACTATATCATGAGAAATAACGAATATCGACATCCCTTTAAAAGTATTGGAAAATCCAAATGAAAAAGTTCTATTCGGATCTCTTCCATTCACATGACTTTCTCTACATCTCTGTAACAAATTATTGTTAATAAGCTTATTCTATATTTATTTCATGCTAATCGAGATAAACATCAACAGAAACGGTCTTAGTACTTAGTTCCTTATAAGTAGAAGGGAAATAAGGGAATACACTAGGCTAAACCGACAATCAAATGTTTTAAAATGTGGTTGCTAAGGGTGAAACCCGCTTCTTTGCGTCGCCAGGAGTTGATAAGTTCCCGTATGAGAAAAGTTTTATTTTAAAACTGAAACAAATAAAAAGGAATATCTCGAAAACGGTCAATTCCACGGAAAAAAATGTATATGAAACACATTGTATGCTTTAACGTGATCTATATTTTTTGTGAGTAGGTAAGTTTTTGTCTATCTCGTTTGTCTATCAACATTCAGAAAAACTAATTCAGAATAAAGTGGTCTTTTGAGGCTATTCCCAGAAAGTTCAACATATACATTTTATTTGCCCAGTAAATATTTTAAATATAAGAGATTTTAATCAAAATCCATTTTTGAGAAAACGAAAATTATCGAAATGTTCCCATGTGAAGGGTAGTTGGAGGTGGGGGATTTTCTTGAAAATCTTCGTATCACATTCTTGGAAGATATTGAACTTAAGTATCAAGTTTGGTATTTAATGGATTTCTCTTTTTTGAACCATGCTGTCCACAGACACACCAACACATTTTTTCTAAAAAAAATTTTGTATTCAGGGGGTCCCAAAACATGTATTTCCGGTGAAATCGCACAATCGAATTTTTGGTGAAATACAATACCTTCTCTATACACTATGTTACATAGTAGGTACGTGTAGAAGAAGTAAAAACATTTATGTGTATGAGAGAGAGAGAGAGAGAGAGGGGGGGGGAGAACCACGGTGAAAAACGGGTTAAACAGCGAACTTATGTTTAAGTTCGGTATCTTACAAGAAAATTCCCTACACTGATTTATGCGTCACAGTAACATTTTTCGAAAATTCTGATTCTCTAAAAACTGGCTATATCACATTCATTAAAATATCACACGTTTAAAAACTCCTCATGAGAAGTGAAAATATATTTTTACTCTTCTGAAAATAGACTTTTAAGTCCTCCTTATTCTGAATAACTTTTGTATAATTGTTAAACTGAAAGAAAAAAGTAAAATCTCAATGCATAAAATTGTATATATCGTTAAAAAACATGCAATTTATGTGGAATACATATTTTGGTTAGTTACCAATTTCTAGAATGTTCTTGTCGTTGGTTGCAGTTTTTAAGTGCATATAAGTTTCTCGAATGGAAATTGATTGTTTTGTATGGTCAAGTAAAGAGCGGAATTTTCAAGCTATCATATGGCGACAGCTCTTAAATTATTTGAATCTTGCTTTTAGCCTAATGTATTTCCCCATTCACATTTTAGCTCAAAGAAATATGCAGAAAATAATAACTAAAATGTTTACTTCGATTAACCTTAAGTAGATTAAAGAATAAGAAGAATAAGAAGAAAAAATTATTGAATAATGGATAAAGAACGTCATGTGAATGCTAATTGTTTAGTTGCTCTGCTAATTGTTTTTTGCTAAAACTGGGTTGTTAAGTTTCAGATATTAAACTCAAATACCGAGTTCGGTATTTCACGGTCTTTTAGTTTTTGAGCTATGCTGTCCACACACACACACACACACACACACACACACACACACACACACACACACACACACCCACGCGCGCGAATATTTTTTTCAAGGGAGCTCTAAATGTGTATTTCCGGAGAAATTTCGGTATCGAATTTTGAGTAGAATATAATAGGTACCTTCTCTATCATGTCCATTGTACAGGCATGCTAGACTGTATTTCCGGTATAATCTCGACAGGCACTTTTTAGCTGGAATGCATTACGTTCTCTATCTACTAGGCACACGAGAGAAAGTAAACATGCCAGGTGCAAGTGATTCACCGGACATGTCTTTTCCTTGATCAGATACCGCTAATAACATGTTTCTTAAGCAACAAAAGATGACAATTCCTCAGGAAGCACTGATAAACTATATTACTTGTTACTTCATTAGATAGTAAAAAAAAAAAAAAAAAAAAAAAAACGAATAAAAGATACACTTATGGCATTCCAGCTTATTCTTCTTCTAAGGCATATTAACGATTGTAACTTTACACTTTTGTAACACAGTCGTTATAAACAAAATAAGGGAGAAAACATATTATTTTTCTTTTCATTACTTTTTTGCAGTGCAAGCTCTTCTTTCGTACACAAACAAAACAAATTGGTGTACATGGGTAGTGTGGTGCTAGGGTGTTTGACTCACATTCAGCAGGCCACAAGTTCGAATCTCGCTTAGGATGAGTTATCCGGATAAGATTTTTTCCGGGGTTTTCCCTTATCCTGAGAAGATAAATGTCGTGTAACTTTAAGCTCCATGGACCCCGAGATCATTTGACATCATTTTACCTACTTCGTTCATCGTCCTATATGGCCAACCAGGTTTAAAGGACGTTAAGCTAAAAAGAAATGGATTTTAAGGACTTGGTTGTTATGTACGCGGACGGTAAAAATAAGTATCCGTGTTTCAAAATAGATGGTGCTGCTAAGGCAATTTGGTGCCACCATTGTGCCTATTATTTCTTACGCGTCAAACAAATTTGGTACTGATTCATAACTTAGTTTGAATTTGGGAGCCACTTAAGTTAGTCGTTGAACGTCTTTTCGCTAAAGTGGAAAAAGTGCAGTATGGTTCAGTGATTGGCTTTCTGCTGGATGAAAAAATTTGCGAGAAGATAAAAGTGAAATTGGATGCTGTGTATGCAGACTTTTCACCATGTATGACAATAGTTCGATATTGGTTCAACGACTTAATGAAGAGCGCCCAGCCGGGCGGCAGTTTTGGTTACCGAGAAAATAATTGAGAAGGTCTAGTTGGTCATTGAATGAAAGTCGCCCTACGTGATCTCGAGGTAACATTCTAGCCTCTGATCCCGAGGCCACGGGTTCAAACCCGGCGGAGAGCGATGAATTTTTCCAGACGTAAAAATCCTTAGCATTGCTTCCTTCGGAAGGGAAGTACGCCCGCTGGTCCCATATCGTAGATTTATGACACGTAAAAGAATCTCCAGGCTGAAAAAGAAGCCACTGAGAAAATTAAGCGGACTTTCAGGCTCAATATACAATGAGATGCTGAGACTATAGTTGTTCAATAAAAGAAAACTGAATTAAGGTCCAACGGATTCTTAGCACGGCCTCCTTCATAAGCGACGTAAAGTCGTTGGTTCAGTTAGTAGATTTACGACACAAAATAACCTTAAGCCTGATAAGGAGGCCTCTGAGACAATAAATGGAGCACTAAGAACCACAGTATTTAAGGAGCGCCCAAAATAAAAACTGAGTTCAATTTCAAAGTCGAACGAAATTCGCCAAATGGCAGAGGTCATAGCTAGCTGAGTCTGGGGCAACACCAATTCAAATGTTGCGTGTTAAATTGGAGCCGAAAAAGTTGTCGACCCAAGAGTGCCACGGTTGCCAACACAGTTGACAACACGCGGGTGCGCTTTCAACTTTGAAGCGGTGTTTGGAACTAATTAAGCGAAATCTGAAGGAGTCTTTGTGTTGTATTGTCGCCGTCAAGTCGTCTTCCGTGGTCAAGAAGTAACATGCTGGCCTCTGTTTCCAAAGTCGCGGGTACAAATACGGTGGATTTTTTACGACATAGCACGAGGTCTGATAAAGAGGCCTCTGAGCAATTCACGCTCAATATAGAACTGCTGAGAGCTACAGCAGTTTAAGAGCGTCCATAAGTAACACTCAATTTAATTTCGCCATAGATGAGACCTGGATTCATCATTATACTCCGCAAACCAAGCAACAATCAAAACAATGGATTGCTTCCACTGAATTTGCTTCAACAAAAGCAAAGCTGCACCAATCAACCGGAAAAGTGATGGTGATGATTTTTTGGAACGCGAAGTCATTGACTTCTTAGAATAAGAAAACCGATTGCTGGACATTACATGGTCAACTTCTTGTCGAAAGTAACCAGTTTCACCACGATAACACGTCAGCACATTGATCCGGAGTTTTCTCTGCTAAACTGCATGAATGCCTTATGAATTGGTCTCGCACCCTATATTCGTCCTATGAAGAAATGTCTCGAGAGAAAAGAAATTTAGATTAACTAGGCAGCCATCGTTGAGATGTAAGCATATTTTGCAGAGCTTGACAATTGCTATTTTAGAGGGGCTAAAAATGGCAGGAACGTTGAAAGAAGTGTATATCCCTAAAACTAGATTATGTTGACAAATAAATAAATTGTGTTTGAAAAACTGCGTCTTCATTCCTATCTAGGATACTTATTGAAGCACCCTGTTTGCAGTTATAACTTTGCAGAAAGATTTGTTTCTGATTTTAATGACGCATTACATTGTCATTAAGCAGTACTGTCATTTCATTATTTTCCAATCATTACCACTTACGCTCTGAATTTGTTGCCAGCAATTCTCACTTGCAACAAGTGAAGAAGAATTCCCTGCATTTCAACAAATTCCAAGTTGCATCACCAGGATGTATTATCGCGTGCTGGAGACCGGACTTCCGTTTACGCTTGCGGCTCTAAGAATGAAATAGACGTAGGATGTGGTTTGTTAGTACGATAGATATTTGGTTCTTTGAACGAGGTTAAGGCAAAATATTTGTCGGAGAATGCCTTCTTCATTATCATGATCATCATAAATTTTCGCTTAAATATAAAATATCTCTTGTTAGTGATACGTGTGCTGTGTGGCCGTGGTTATTAGCACTCACTACTGTATTTCACAATTCTTCTTCTCTATCATGGCGTTAAGGATAACTATTATTTAGATATAAATTCATTTTATAGACTCAGGAAAAACATTTGATTTTACTAAATTCCCTAACACATATTATTGGGAGGCGGCGTTGTGGTTAGACCGCTCGCCGCTCACCTAGGCAGCCTGGGTTCGATTCCAAGCACCCGCATTGTCCTCTGATTTTCCCCGCCACTCATTCCAATTGCTCTATTATCACCTACTCTATCATCTATCTCGCTTTCATTTCATATCATCCATTTCCTTATGTTCATTCCTGGCTACGGGTCGACCACTCGTTCCGGGTTCTTCATGGCATTGGCTTCCCGACAGACTTCTGATCCCTAGGCACCCGCATGTCAGTCTTACATACAAGGAGGGTAAGCCGACTCCCAAAAAATATATTATTGTGAAGAAATTAGGATTATAGCTTTATAGTATTTCATTTCTTCGTTGTTTCTTTTTGAAAAGTAATTAATTATGTTACATTTTATTTATAAATGTTTGTTCCTACTTTTAGATAATTTTCTAGATGTAAAAATAATTAATATTTCAAATCAAGGTGCAGTTATAGATAAGATGAATAATGGAACAAGCGCGTTCTGAATGAGCAGCTACAGTTTATTTATGATTTATATACCTATTATATTAGGTATTTTAATTAATAAATGATTCCATGTAAAGATTAATTTGGGGATGTGAGCATTTTCTGAAAACCTTCATGTATTCTTGGAAGATACTAAACTTAAATACCAAGTTTGTTATTTAACGGTCTTTTAGATTTTGAGCACAGACTGACACACGCTGACCATTTTCTAAACATTTTTACTCAGGGGACCTCAAAACATATTTCCGACGAAATCTGGACATCGACTTTTTGGGTGGAATACAATATCCTCTCTTTAAACTATATAAATAGTACGTGTAGAGAAAGTAAAAAAGGGGGGAAATGCCTTTTGTATAAAAATATTGTAGTCTGACAATTCTATGGATTGTGACAAATGAGATAAAACGTGTGAGAGAGAGAGAGAGAGAGAGAGAGAGAGAGAGAGAGAGAGAGACACGTGGTGATATAAGGAACCATGTGTTAAGTTGGTAAGACTTAAGTATAGCACCTCCTCCCACATTCATGGCTCCACCTGGTATTGGATTCGTTGTAAACACATTATGAATTTATGAGCTTAGTTTACTGGTTGTTCTTCCATAAGCTGGAAAACTTGAATCAGTTTGATAAAGTAGGTACATCAATAATGGGTAAGTGTGAGTTACAAAATTACCTGACCTGCTTAGAATCGGTTTATTTGTTCAGATAGAAGAGCAGCGGACTAGAAACCGATTTTTGGTTTTTCAAATCCTGATTAGACTAGCAACCTTTTTATTCCGATTCTACCTCTCAAAATTACTTCCAAATGTTCATAAATGTTCGGAGTTTTGCAAGCAAATTGGAATAAAGAAGGTTGACAAACTTTTTCAGTAATATGAAATTACGACGGATTTTAAATGCGTTTTCACTTTAACTGGTTCATCTGTGTATGAGTCGGTTCCTTACCATGAGTGTCTATACCCTGGCAGGATAATGAAAAAGTTGCGCAGTTGTGGCCGCAACTATTGTCGATTATTCTCCCTTCTCCCGCATGTTCTTGTGACATTAGACACACACGCAAATCGCGAGGTTTTTGTCAGTGGTGGGAGACAGGGGATTGCAAGCGACAGGGAGGGATTGCAAAAAGCATTGTGTACTGTTTATTGAAAACCATTAACAGTAATGTCAGGACCTTCAACACCTAAGTTCTCCTCTGGTAAGTCCCTTAGAGGACCGGATAGAGAGATTGTTCACAATGTTATCCTTACTTGCGAAAACAAGTATTTTTCATCTACAATAGTGTGAGCCGTGCACACACGTATTGTAATAATGATACAGGGGTCATGACTTTGTCACGTCCTTCTGCTGCCATGCCGCCTATTAAGGTTGGGAACACTTTGTTTTCTACGCTACTTGAGAAGGTAAATGTGTGCTCCGAATTCCTGGAACATCAGTTTTCCCCGAATCCTGTGCTGGACGTGGACTTTGCTCAACGTGTGGAGGAAGAACTCACGCAACCTTTGTTGCTCACTCCATTCCGTCAATACTTTACCCCTGCAGAAGTTAAAAACATCAGCGCTCACTCTTCAGCTCACAAAACTCCCGGTCCTGATCTTATTGTACAACCCTTACTCCTTCATTTACCCCGGAATGCGCTGGTTTTGTTGACGCAAATCTACAACGATATCCTCCGCACTGCTCATATTCCTCATCAATGAAAACACGCTACTGTTATCCTTCTTCCTAAACCTGATAAAGTCAAAAATGATCCCTCCAGTTATCGTTCAGTTAGTTTACTCCCCCTACTCTCCAAAATCTTCGAACGTCTCCTTCTGCCTCGTCTTTTGCTTCAGCTCACACCGATTATCCCTGACACCCAGTTTGGTGTTCGCTCTCTTCACTCCTGCTCTCAGCAGCTCCATCGTGTCTTGACGCTATTCTTGATTCCTATGAGCGTCAATCTGTGTGCAACGGGCTGTTTTTTGATACGGAGAAGGCCTTTGATAAAGTTTGGCACGATGGATTGCTATTCAAACTCAAACCGCATCTCTCGGACACTTATTTCCGCCTCATACAGTCCTATTTGCGAAATTGCACCTTCTCTGTTAAACATGATCATACATTTTCCAAGGCTCTTTCTATCTCCTCTGGTCTGCCGCCAGGGAGCGTATTGGGGCCCTTGGTCATCCACAACTCACCATTGCTCACTATGCCGACGCTGTGGTGGCGCTAAGTGTGGGTACTGGTGCTACGGCGGCTAGCTGCCTTCAGGACTTCTGTAGTCGCCCTCCATGGCGTAATGGTTACTATGCTAACTTCATATACCCAAGGTCTCGGGTTCAAACCCGGTGGAGGACGATGGATTTTTTCGGGTGTAAAAAGCCTAAGCATGACTGCCTTCAGAAGGGAAGTAAAGCCATTGGTCCCGTGTCGTAGATTTACGGCACGTAAAAGAACCTCAAGCCTGATAGAGAGGCCTCTGAACAAAATTAAACTGTCTTTCACACCCAATTTAGAATGGGTCGCTGAGAACCAGAGTAGTTAAAGAACGTCCATAAATAACACGCCATTTACATCTTTTCAGGACTTCTACAACCAAATTCACTCCTGGTACCAACGTTGGAGAGTGACTATGAACGCTCATAAATCCCGTGTTGTGAAGTTCACCTACAAAACGAACGTGGCCCATCATCCTATTTGTCTCAATGGGACGGAGATACCCACCGCGACTTCTATAAGCTACCTCGGCCTTATCTTGGGGTCCCCATCTCTCCAGTCTAGTGCAGAGGATTCGTCATCGCACCCACGACGTCCATCATCTTGTGTCCGGTTCCTCGCCATTACCTTTTCGGTATAAGCGTCTTGTCTACACTTCCTTAATTCGACCCATGTGACAATATAGCTGTGCCATATGGGGTTCTGCCGCTCCGTCGCAGACCATCAAACTCCAGCGCACACAGAACCGTTTTCTCCGCCGCATGACTGGTGCTCCATGGTACGTGCGCAACTCAACTCTGCACGCTGACATAGGCCTGCCGGAGGTAATGTGTGTCCTCCGCATCAGCTACAAGAGGCTCCATCGATCCTGTTTGCACCACAGCAACCCTCCTCTCCACCATATTTATATTCCTCCTGAACCTCAACGACGAAGACTGAAGCGCGCTGGCACTCCGATCTGCGACTGAACATTTAGCTCTCTTATTATTTTCTGTGCTGCTTTCTTTAGTTTCTTTGTACTATTTCTTTGGGCCCATCGCTGGATGGTTCCCCAATCATATGTTACATGTGTTCTGTGTGTCTAATTAGCTCAACTGCATTGTAGCTAATTGTACAAAAGTTTTTTCTCCCAATAAAAATAAAGGGGTCATGGCAATATATCCCTCCATCCCTAACTTTCTTACCATCACCGAACACGGCCGGCTAAAGCGGGAAGAGGTGAAACAACTGAAAACTTGATTTGCGTGAACCGAAAAATGGTAGCCAAGCTATACTTTTGTTTGTAGGTATTTCATACCTGTCCATTATCCTCGTAAGTGGCATTTTTCCACGAGTTTGGCCTGATCTAGAAACTATTTCATATACTTCCGCACACATATACTCCCGCTCAATAAAGGTAACAATTTTCGGTTTGATGTGCTTGTCCTTTTTACTTTCTCTACTCAGTATATAGTACATAGGTAGAGAAGGTATTGCATTCTACCCAAAATTTCGATACGTAGGTTTCACAGCATGCATGTTTTAGGGTCTCCTGTTAAAAAATTCTATGTGTGTCCGAAGGCGCGTCCGTGTGCTCATGTGTATGTGAATGAACACAATAACTAAAAAACGAAAAGTTGGTAAACTACCAAATTTTTTATTTAAGTTTAGTATCTTCCAGGGATGGGACATGATGACTCTGAGGAAAATTTCACTCACAAACTACCTATAACATGGAAAAAATTTCGAAAGTTTTGATTTCTCAAAAATGACTCTAACGGCTTTTATGACTTTTATATTAAAGATATTTACATGACAAATAAAATGTATATCTTGTATTTTATGGGAACATCCTCTGAAGACCACTTCATTCTGGATGACTTACGGAAACCGCAAGAGATAGACAAAAACTTACTGCACAAAAAATGTAGATTCTGTTAGAACACTCAATTTGTGTCATACACTTTTTTCATGAAATTGACCATTTCCGAGTTTTCAATTACAAACTACTTAAACTTTTCTCATACGGGAATTTGTCAACTCCTGGCCATGCATAAAACGAACTTCAAACGCATAGTGTTTGACTATCGCTTTAGCTTAGTGTATTCTCTTATTTCCCGTCTACTTATAAGCAACTAAGTAAAAAGACCATTTCTGCTAATGCTTATCTCGATTAGCATAAGGTAGGTAGAAGAATAAACTTTTTAACAATAATTTGTTACACATATTTTTTCTTTTCAAATGGAATATTGCTTTCAAAAGGCATATGTAATATCGGGAGCAATGTTTACAAGGCAATTTCACGTAACCCTGCATATAAAACTCCTCTATACCCCTATTTTTTTCGCTTCTGACGCGGAACCGAAATCAGTTCTTTGGTTAGGGTTTGTGAGTCAGCGTCTAGCGAGCGTCTTCCAATCATCAGGTAAAATGCTGCTGTTTCCCACCCCTTTTGCATTTACTTTGTTTAATCCAATAAGAGACCTGGTGGGAGTGTAAGACAATTGATAAGAGGCTTCTGCCAACATTAAATAAAGAAAAACACTAATGGGACCAAATCCATCGGAATTGTTTTACTTTCTCTAATCACGCATATACAATGTAATAGTAGTTAGAGAAGGTATTGCATTCCACCCAAAAATTCGATACTGAGATTCCACCGGAAATACATGTTTTCAGACTCCCTGACTCCAAAAAAGCATCTTTAGAAAAAAGGTCCGTGTGTGTATGTCTGTGGACAGAATAACTCAAAAAAGAAAAGTCGTGTAGATACAAAACTTAGTGTTTAAGCTTAGTATATTCCAAAGATGCGACACAAAGAATTTCAGAAAAAATCCCCACCCTATCTATTCTTTACACTGGACATTTTTCAAAAATCTGTATTTTCTCAAAATTGGTTCTAACGACTTTGATTAAAATACCGATATCTAAGATATTTTTATGGAAAACGAAATATATATATTGAATTTTCTGGGAATGTTCTCTGAACAGCTCTTGATTCTGAATTACTTTAGCATAACTGGTAAACGTAAGAGATTAAAAAAACATAGCACATAAAAATGTGATTCTAGTTTAAACACAATTTATACCATTCACACGTTTTTTTAGTTAAACGTCGTCGAAATATTCTTTCTTATTTGTTTCAATTTTAAATTACTTCACCTTTTCTGAAACAGGAATTCATCTTCCGTTTCCGATCTCTTTTGTTTTACTCTAGATCATGCAAAGGGAACCGAATTTCAATTTTTCACTTGCCGACCAACTTTTAAAAGATCCGACTATTGCTTTAGCCTAGTGCATTCGCTTATTTCCCTTCTACTTACAATAAGCAAATAATAAGACCAATTCTTCTAATACCTATCCCAATTAACATGATCTGAATGAAAGAATAATATTTTGTAAGATTGTTTGCGGAACAAATAAATAGAGTCGTGTAAATGGAACACATTAGAATTTTTTTTTTTTTTTTTGCTCTCAACTACACAGAAATTGAAAAATCTTTCTCTTAGCAAGACGCATAAATACGGCGATCACAGCTATTGAGGCTTTCTGTTGGACAGACAAACTTGTAAGCATACTATTCAACATGGAATTGAAAATGCCTATAAGTAACATCGCTTTTGAAGTAGGTACTTTCCAAGTAATATAAAGTTATGAACCTTTTCCAGTCCTACAAAAACTACACCACATCAAAGCCCCAGGCATCAAATCTGTTACCGCTGTGACTGCTTCATTGTAAGCAAGCTACCTTTCATAATGCATAACAAAAAATAAACAGTACCTGAAACCTCATATTTCTCAGTGTGATGATTTATCGCTTCGGTGAGTGGGACTGTTTCCTTCTCTGTCCAAGTTGCTGATGCATTATCTTCTGTTGTTGAAGCAATAGGGTAAGTTTCCCCCCTGCTAAAGTCCGCCAGCAAAAAGGAGTAACAAAGCAGTAGATATATAAGCATTTTTGGAGGATGCTAGTATTTCCGTCTCTGAAACAAAACAAATGTTGCTCTTACAGTACCTAAACTCTATTTTACAATTAAACTGAATTAAGTGAGTTCACATAATTATTATTAAAACATAATGAAATTAGTACCACTTAAAATATCTGATATGCATTTACTGTCTTTGGCTTGTTTTTCTTATATTATAACCAATGTCTTTATTGATTCAAAATTGTTTACAAATAACGTCTTAAATTTACTGTTGCTAATAATTCACTTAACGCTTCTACGTGTAGACAGTTTATGGCTGCACGCTATCCATGGCTCGCGCACCACTGCGCGTTAACACTTCTGTCACTCACAACACAACACCGCGGCTACAACTCTCCCTCCTTTTATAGCTAGAAAATGACGTTACTGAACTTCGTGGAAACTTGTGGAAACTTAAGCTTTCGGAAACATCTCGAAGCTTGAGAAGAATCACGTTCTCACGAAAAGAGTCTAGAACCGCTCTTTCTGTATTGTTTACGCACCCCAATGTGAACTGCAATGACTCACACACCAAGGTGATCGCGAGATTTACTGCAGCAGACGACAGTCACAATATGTATGTCTTTCTTATTAAACCAGATACACTTTCAATTCACATTTACATATTCTGTTGCAGCATCCAGCAGGTAAAGTATTAAATCAGATATAACGATTTTTCCTTTGCTATATTTTGGATATAATGGGTAAATAGCTTGTGTATTTTCCAATGTATATTATTACTATTAACTGGAAAATCTTGAGGCTATCTCTAGATTTTTATAGTGCAGTACTCCTTTCACTCTGCAAACACATCAATGGATTAATACCTGAAACTTAATTCTGAACGGAAAAACTGATGTTTTAATAACACAATCAACTAAATAATTAATGTCACTCACGCCACAACATTTCCATGATCGGAAAGGACAACTGCATCTCTTTGTAATATTGTCACTGAGTTTGAATTTAGATTCCTAAAATGCTGGCAGCGCTTGCAGTGCGAGTAGCATAGAGAGAAGAAGCTGTGTTATTAGTATTATAATATTCTTATTTATGGTATGACAATTATCGTGTCATTAAGTGTAAAATCATACAAATATGATTTATTAATACCATTATTATTATTATTATTATTATTATTACTATCCTCATCATCGTCACTATCATCGTCATCAACAGGAGTAGCACCATTACCATTACCATAAGCGAGTATTATAGATTGTCTCTCTGTTGCATCCTGAAACTATGTAATCTGATATACGCAGAGGAAAACAGATTCAAATATTTAGCAAGCGGACAAACACCCATTATTATGAAGCATTTTATTCAATTTGTTGGATACAAATGTCAGCAGGTTGTGACACATTCTTAAATACCACCTTGCACTCTCCCACAACTCCATACTGATCGAAAGAGCAGCTACGTTCTTTCTCGAGGAGAATCTCATTTTCGAAACATTATGATGCATATATTCTGGATCACATTTAAATTTGGTGATTTAGCCAGGCAAGGAATTGCTAAAACCTCGGTATGTTCGGCCACTCCGTAATATTTGAGCAGCTGTACAACGTATTTGAGGCACGTCATCGCCAGAATTCACTGCTCCAAAAGTGAAAAACAGTTTCGAGTACGGTGGTGTATTCTTAGGAATTCATTCTGGTATTATATCTGCAACAATTTCCAATGCCAGTAGCTGCCATCTAGTCCCAGAATTCTCTATTAATTTCCCTACTCCTCTTTCTAACTTTAAAATGTTCCGGACTATGGCGAGTGTTGTTTGGTCACCATCTTCGGAGTGGAACACTTTCTCGTCTAAATGACGCTGCTAGAAATCAATTTGCCTTGGAAGTATAGAATGCGAGTCTCGCAGTCTTCTTGATGTGCTAATTGTATTTCTTGGCTGTCCTACAATGGTGAACTCAACTGCCATGCAGATGCTACAATGCTACGATGGTGAACTCAACTGCCATGCAGATGCTATAATGCTACGATGAACAGCAGATGCTATGATGACTCAATTAGAGATGCTGACAGGAAACCTTCTATTAGCTTGCTTTATGGTTAAATACTGCTCCTCGGCTATTTTTCTTGAAAACAACTGAATACAGCCTAAGAAAACGTATCCGCTGTCGATTGCATTAAATATTTCGGAAACGGGTCGGCCAGCTTCCCACATCCCGAAAATGCTTTTCTGAT
Source organism: Hymenopus coronatus (assembly GCA_030762935.1). NCBI lineage: Eukaryota > Metazoa > Arthropoda > Insecta > Mantodea > Hymenopodidae > Hymenopus > Hymenopus coronatus. Next base: position 133,676,439 of record CM060897.1, on the reverse strand, counting down.
AATATATTATTGTTACATGGTGTGACAAAATACATCTTGTTACTTCAGATTACATTAATATTTTTGTGATCTTTTGTTCGTAAGAGGAATGTAATATTTTATTCCTTTATATTATCCTAAAACCCCTAGAAGTGTCATGTTTTCAGAGTAAAATACTGTTGTTGAGCAAACATTAGTCACTCAGACAGGTAACGAGACTGTTATCGTTTGGGTTATGAATAAGTTTAGGTCCTGTGGATTCTATGGTTTGAATAAAACACCACCTCTCGGCAACGCTCAGTTTTGAAAACAAAGACATATCTAGGACTACGTCATGGAAAGAATAACGCATACGATGTTCAAAATAAAATTATTGGCGGCTATGGCCACACTTTTGCAGTTGTCTCGGAATGGAATTACACATATACTAGCGACAGAAAATGTAAACTCACCCTACAAAAAATGTTTGGGGCTTTTTATGTAAATATAGTTGAGAACGAATACATATTTCATTGCTCAACTAGCTATAGAGCTTATGCTATTAACTATAAATTATCATTCACATAAAACATGTTTTTATTCTGCAGAAAAGAAGTTGTTCAAAGTTTGTTTTTATCAAAGTGACCACCTCGTGCTTTGGTGATAGCTTTACAACTTCTTGATATCTTTGCAGTAAGTTTTTGAAACACTTCGGATGTTATATTACCTGAAGCTTGCAAAAGACACTGCCACAGTTCATCGACATTATTAGGGACCATCTGTTTTGCTTTCCTGTCCAGTTCCTCCAAAAAAAGTTCAGTTGGGGATAAATCCGGACTTTGTGGGGGCCAGGCACACCTGTCTCTTCTTTGCTATTCGCAAGTGTATGGCATTTAAAATGAACTTACGAGTGGATCATACGAGGGCGCTTCAATATATACTCATATACCCAAGGTCGCGGGTTCAAACCCGGCGGAAGACGATGGATTTTTTCGGGTGTAAAAATCCTTAGCATGGCTTCCTTCGGAAGGGAAGTAAAGCCGTTGGTACCGTGACGTAGATTTACGGCACGTAAAAGAACCTCAAGCCTGATAGAGAGGCATCTGAGCAAAATTAAGCTGTGTTTCACGCCCAATTTAGAATGGGACGCTGAGAACCACAGTAGTTAAAGAGCGTCCATAAATAACACGCCAGTTTTATATTTCAATATATACTCTGTTTCAAAATAGATGGTGGTCCTATGGCATGTTGGTGTTATCATATACTTCATTTGCAAACTTCAGCAAAACAAGTCTTGTGTTGATTTATAGGTTACTTTGGATTTGGCAGGCATTTCAATTAACCGCTCAGCGTATTGAAAGTGCTTAAATGCAGAAAGTGCATTATCATTCAGTGATTAGCTTCATGGTTTTGGATGGGAAAACTTGCAAAGAAATAAATCCGAAATTGGAAGTAATTTATGTAAATTATGAGAACCTTCCGCGGTTGAACATTCGTTTCTGGTGAAGAGAGATAGGCAGATGTGGTTACTGAGAAAATGATTGAAAAATTCTAAAATATAATTTTCGCTGATAATCGAAGGAAAGTTTGCAAACTGACAGAAGCCTTATCTGTGTCGACGGGAACGATAATTCATTAGTATTATACGTTAGAGATAAATAAGTTATCAACACAACAACTGCCACGATGGCTCACAGTAGACAACAAGCGGGCGCAGCTTTCAACTTCGAAGTTGTTTGCAGCTAAATATTTAGGTTTACGCCAAGTTGCCACCGGCGATGAGACCTGGATTCATCATTATACCTGAAAAACAAGCAATAATAAAAAAAAATGGCTTGCTTCCGGTGGGTCTACTGCAAAGATGGCAAAGACTGTCCCATCGGCCGGAAAGGTAATAGCGACGACATTTTGGCAATGCGAAGGCTATCACTCATTTGGTATTTTAAAAAAAAGGAAACAACGATTACTGGACAAAACTACCATAAGTTATTGGGCCGATTTGGCGAAGAGGAAACAACGCACCAGCACATTCATCCGGAAAAAACTGCTGCCGCACCCCTCCTATACTTTTCTAACCTGGCTCCCTATATTTTTCGTTAGTGTTTAAAGCCCGCTTTTACTACAACTTGCACCGCAGGCGATGACACTGATGATACATGGAATGAAGATGGAGAATCGGTGGAATGCTTTGGCGGAGGAAACCGGAGAAAACCCACCCCTTCGCCGCTTTATCCACCACAAATCCCACATGAGGTTGCTTGGGATCAATCCCGGACCGTCTAGGTGAGAGGCGAGTGGTCCAACCACTCGGCCTCGGTGTCGCCTCCCGATGGTTTATTATTCATTATTTCCAAACATGAAGAAATGCTTTGCGGAGACCAAATTTTGTTCAAATGAGGGCATCGTCCCGACAGAGGCATATTTTGCAAAGCTTGACAGTTCCTATTTTTGAAGGGGTTAAATAAATACCAAGAACCTTGGGAGAAATGTGTATCTCTAAAAGGGGATTATGTAACCACATATTTTCAGTTGTCTAGACAGGAAAAACTATAAATACATCAGCATATAAGGCTCTTTCTAAATATCGCTTATTATTTTAGTAGGTCAAGTAAATTTTATTGAATGATGCATTATTGCCTATAATACACAGTGACCCAAATCCAACTAAATATTTTTAATTTTTATTGTTTTATTTGCGACTTTTTCCTGATCATATCGGGGCTTTTACTTGAGAAACAACTGCTGTTTTTGCTAAGCTGTAGGGTTGCTTAACGTTGGCTTTTGTTCAGTATTAATACTATTAAACACCTAAATTAACTTTACCACTCATACTTTCAGACTGTATGGGAAATAGGGAATTATTCTAATAAAAGAAAAATTCTCTGCCTCAGGCGAGAATCTAGCTTTGGATCTCAGGGTGAAAACCAGAACGTTAACCACGGGCTAGGCAAGGCGGTATACCTATCGTTCTATTCCGTAATGCTAGAATTACACTTCTTGGTTAGGGAGCCATTAGGGAAACTCTGTTTGAACTTCATCGCTGGCAAATCTATTTCCACCAGATGTAGGTCCAGTTTGCCGAACCGATGGGAATTATATGATGCAACATCGGAACCGTATGAGGAATGCTTCCGTCCGAAAATGTTGAAACAAAGCATGTATTGTGCGCGCATGTTTGATATTGAATTATCAATAATGAGATCAATGCATTTACTTATTTTTTATGGCTGCTATTCTTTGCCTAATTGCGCAGCTACTCGTTTGATACTAAGAATAAGCATTAATGGTTGTACCATTTATCATAAACTCTGTTGTCCTTCACAGAAGAATAAAACGGTACCCGGGACTTTACCTACTGATGATGCAACTGATGACTTGTTTTATCAACTGTGAAATAATTCCCAATGTATCATCGCCCTTATGATGAGACTTAGGAAATATTTTGCTTCCCACAGAGTAACGTTGAAGGAAGTCCACAGAAGCCATAAACCTGTTTTTTGTATGCAGATGTCAATGATCCCGAAACCCATCGTGAGCACAATTTCCAATATTGCATACGGTCTAAGACGATGGAATTAGCTCCACATATTAAGATGCATATCTGGTGAGAAATATCTGCGATAAACATCCCGCAGTGCATCAAGTGTGTGGATAATTCTACGTGATGTTGATGGCCTTCCTTTCCGATCAGCATCGTCCACGTGGCGGCCTTGTTGAAATTGTTGGCAGCGTTTCACAATGGTGTATGCAGCATTGCATTTGATCCATATAGGATTTCGCGGTGGATCTCCATTCAATTTTAACGTTTGTCCACAAGAATTGGGCTGTTCTGCATATTTCACCTGGAGTATGTTTGCAGTTAAGGCTCTAATTCATTCTTCCATTATGATGCACCTCTGGCATGTCTACTCTGCACAAAGCACTGAAAATGAGCTCTATTCTTGGTTAGGAGATTAGAGGTTATGCTCAGAGTTCTTATTATGCAATAGACTTGAGGTAGGATGACCAGTTTAACTTACTTTTTGAAGCCTCTTCCTGCCATACGCTACGGCTAATTTGAAAAATGTGATTGTTCGTATAACTGCTAATTTTACAAAATAACCAATATACGTGGTTTAAATGGTAAGCGGTAACCATTGAATTAGTTTTACACGTTATTTTGCATGGCAACCAAACTTTTTACTTAAAGTGAGACATCATAATACTTAGGATTACAATTATTTTTATTTTAACAGTTTATTAGTAACGTAGCAATACTCTCTTGGCTGAAGTGAAATTACATATAACATATTGGATTGTGAAATCATAAAAATATTATATGTTACATTCGTTACTTTCTCAGCACTTCAGTATTATAACCTTATTCTTCTATCTACTACGTGCTGATCCAGATTAACATTTACAGAAATGATTTTATTATTTACAGAGCCAAATTTTGCCGAAAAGAATTTTCATTTTCTCTTTTCCTTGATCTCCTGTTACTAGCGATTTCTTACCACACTTGCACAGACAATGACATGTGGAAATTCCTCTTCGTAAATGAAAACTGACTCCTCGAATATGTTTCAGTCATTCGTCCTTCTCATCAGTCTCATGCATCTCTCCAACGGCATCCATCTACAGAATTTTCCAATATCCTTGGACGGCCTTGCCCGTTTTTATATCAGAAACTCGTAAATTTACGGCATCTCCGAATTAATCTCTTAAAAATTTTGATTTTGGCAGTATCGACCTTGCTTGACTTAAATAGGTTTGCCGTTTCTTTCTCAGCGTTCTTAATATTGTCGAATTTATCAGATATACCCAATATCCTCGTCGGAAATGTCCTCTACGTATCACCATTTCCTGCCTGTTCCTCTTAACCATTCAATATTTTTTTTTTTTTGAAAATTTTTCGTTGTCGTTCACTATTTGTCCAGTTTCAACTCCTGACAAAGTATTCCTGGTGAGAAGTCGATTAAGACTTCCGGATTATTTAAATTCCTCGACACAATCAGTAGAGATTAATGGTGTAAAGCCAAATTTTGCTTGCATTATATCTTCATTATAAGCTCTATTGAATATGAACTTCTCAGGCCCACAAACAGGTGTAGAGTTTGTTTATTGCTATCCAAATCAAGAACGTGTTTTCAAAGTCCTGTTTTGCAAGCTCCAAGATGTTTGTGCAATGTGAAGTGAGTCTTGGGAAGCCGAGACTTAGCCAATCGCAAGGATTCTTTTTATTTTAACAGCTTATTAGTAACGTAGCAATATACTCTTGGCTGAAGTGAAATTACATATAACATTTCGGATTGTGAAATCTAAAAAATCATATTCCATGTAAGGTGAAATTTCGAGTGGTGATTTTTCTGAACATCTTTGTGTCGCATTCTTGGAAGGTACTGAACTTAAATACTGTTAAATACTGGCTTTTCATTTTTGAGTTATACCGTTCACACACACGCAAACAGACACACAGCTAGACAGACTGACATACACATCCAAACGGAGGTGTTTCTATAAAAATAAAGTTGTTTTTTTTATTTTGGAGTCCTTAAAACACGCATTTCAGATGAAATTTTATAATAGAATTTTCTTGCTGAAATGCAATAATGTGCATTGTGGGAAGTAAAAAGACAAAGTAAAAAATACCACTTTTATGGAAAGGGAAATTGTGTGCTTGTGAGCGTGTGTATGCGTGTGAGCGAGTGATAGAGAGATAAGAAACACATAGGTAGTAAAACTTAACCGATATTTTTGTAGTCATGCTTTTATTTTGCAGAGTTCATAGCCATACGATTTTGCAGTATGCTTGTAGTGCCCAAAATTATGCACTAGCTAGCAGGTTATATGCAACTTTCCTTGCAATTTTACTTTACAAATGTCGCAGCTACATACATTTCATAAGATGATATTAGTACACTATAATGAACTTGTATTCAGTGGTCTAAATATCAACTAAATCCACATTATATCCGGAATTCATCTTAAAAATTACGAGACGCAGCGCAAACATCCTTTCTTCGCTATTTCTTTTGAGGCACTGTTTGTAGTGTTCGTTAGTATTGTGACTTTCTCTACAGGTACTATGTTATAATATATTTGTGGCCACCACGAAAGGGTGCCAATATGTCGCAGTATTGTTGTTGCCACCTATTGTGACAGTATGATTCTGTCAGGTGAATCTACTTGGAGTTGGTCGAGGGGTAATGCTAGTGAAATTCTCTACATTAGGAGTGTACATACCTTGTAGATTCCCTTTGTTGCACTGGCTAGGCTCGTTCTTGTACACCATGAGTTGTCTCTTGCTCAGGGGGGAAATAATGACAAAGGTGTGTAACATTTGGTAGACTCAAATAAAAGAGAAATTTCACTTAATTTCACTGTAGACTTCCGTTATTGATGCATTGTTGTTAGTTTGAGGCACTAACCCTGCGAGCTATTCCCGAAATAACCGATCGCGAACTTGATGAAGTAGTTTTATTTAAGTGCTAATTCCACTTTTACGGAGTTGTTGTATCTTTACACTTGTCACCGTAATCTTGAGCTTCACGGTCCGTATAACATTTACGGTAATAATTGCTTGTCTGATTAACTCATAACACACCGGTTTACAAAACTGTACTCCGCTACCTTGTGTGCCGTACTAGCCTTGTTAGCTACCTTGTGAACCTTATGAGTCCGATTTCTTGTACGCACAACATTTACACACTAAAAGGTCCGAGTATTACCCTCCTTTTTGATTGGCTGGAAAAAGGCGCGTAAAGTAGCGTTGTCACGTGACTGTCGGGGATTTTTCTTTATTTTCAACCCACGTGACCTTGTTCTACAATGACAAATTCCGTCTTTCAAGTTGTAAAGGGGGTGAACCTTTCTTCCTCCCAAAGGTTGTTACTTGTGTCCCTAATGCTCTAAAATTCGTGTTATTTTCAACAAAGCACGTAGCGTTGAAGAATACATAGGGAGTTTCTACACGCTACGGTACTGCGTTCTACTGAGCATATATTTCTCATATTAAATATTATAAACTAATGATTAAACTAATAATATATGCGTCGTGCTAAAATACTGCCGCAATGTACATAAGTGTATAGAGAAGGTATTGCATTCCACCCAAAAATCCGATATCGAGATGTCATTGGAAGTACACGTTTTGGACTCTCTGTATAAAAACATTCTTAGAAAAAGGTCCATGTGTGTCAATGTGTCAGTGTGAACACAATAACTCAAAAACGAAAAGTTGGTAAAATACCAAACTTAGTATCCAAGTTTCAAGGATGCGACACGAATACTTACAGGGAAATCCCCCACCCCAAAGGACCCTTTACATGGAACATTTTTCAAAAAATTTTGATTTTCTCAAAAATGGCTCTAATGATTTTGATTAAAATACCCTATATGGAAGATATTTACATGACAAATAAATAAATTGAATTGAATAACATCTGAAGACCTCTTTATTCTGGATGACTTCTGCTGAAATTTGCATAACTAGTAAACCGTAAGAGATAACAAAAACTTACTACACAAAACATGTAGATCTCGTTAAAATAGAGAATTTAAGTCATATACGTTTTCTGATATATTCGTTGTTATCGGTTTCCGTTTTAAAATACTTCAACTTTTTATGGGAATTTGTCAACTCTTGGCAATCCAAAGAAACAGTTTTATCCACATGGCAACCAGGTTTTAAAAGATTTGACTATCGTTTTAGCCTAGTGTACTCCATTATTACCCTTCTACTTACAATAAAGCATTTCTGCTAATGTTTATCTTCGATTAGTATGAAGTAGATAAACGCATAAACTTTTTAACAATAATATGTTACAGAGATATAGAAAAAGGCATGTGAATGGATCACATCAATTTTTTTTTATATTGTTTGAAGCTCTTTTAAAAATATTATTCACCCAACATTCCTTATTAGCACCTGCGTGCTGTGAATTGTGAAAACCTTACAAACTCTCGGGTATACTCCATCTATTCGGGTAAACAACAGTTATTCCTTCTTTATTTGTTTAAACTTTATTATTTGTATGAGACACCGTAATCATACATGTTTCGTCACAAATTCTCTGTCTGTGAGTAGTGTACCAAATTATAACGAGAAAAGCACCCATGTGATCTATTTATACGCCACTGTATGCTATTGTGTTTAATACGAATGTTTCTTCATTTTTGCCTAAAATTGGTATAATTACTCTCTCCTCCTTGCGCACACAAAAACACATACATGCAGACAATTTTACTTTGCCTAAAATTAATTTCTTATATTCAGGGGACTTCAAATTTCGTATTTCCAATGAATCTTGTTGCTGACATTTTGAAAGGAATATCAAGGTTACTCTAGTTAGTTAAGTAATATAGAAAGTAAATATCTATATAAACTAATAATGCATTCATTATGTAGATTCTCACTCAAAATAAAAGCATAACTACAAAAATATTGGTTAAGTTTTATTACCTATAGTTTTCTTTTCTCTCTGTTGCTCTCATTCACACACACACACACACACACACACACACACACACACACTGACGCACACAATTTTCCTTTCCATAAAAGTAATATTGTTTACTTTCTCTACCGCATACAATGTACTTTATTGCCTTCTAGCTAAAAATTCTATTACAAAATTTCACCTGAAATGCGCGTTTTGAGGGCCCCTGAAAATAAAAGGCATTTTTTAGAAAAACCTCCGTTTATGTGTATATGTCAGTCTGTCTAGGTGTGCGTCTGTGTGTGCGTGTATGTGAACAGTAAAACTCAAACATGAAAGTCAGTATTTAACAGTATTTAAGTTCAGTACCTTCCAAGGATGCGACACAAGATTTTCAGAAAAAACCCACTGGAAATTTCACCTTACATGGAATATGATTTTAGTTATAATTTTTTGTAATGAAAGTTAATATTGCGAAAATATAGATAAAATAAATGAGAGATGGTCTACAGGGCAGATTCTACTGGATACTGTAGGTTATTATTTTTGGTAAAGTTAAGAAATCGGTAGGTATATGGGTTATAACGGTTATAGTGTAGTAACCAATGTCAACTAAGTATAAGTGGAAATTATTGTTTTACGTTTATACACACATTTATGTTTTCCTTCTTTTCTAGACTATTTATCTTATTTCATTCTACTTCTACTTTTTAATCTTTCTTTATTGTTATTTTCTCTAGCACATAAGTACATACAATGTACATAATAGCTAGAGAAGGTACCTATTGTGTTCCACTCAAATTATATGACGAAATTTCACCTAAAATATGTGTTTTGAGGTCTCTGAGTCTGAAAAATGTATTTTTGGAATAAGTTCCGTGTGTATGGCTGCGGGCAGTATAGCTCAAATACCAAAAGAGCATTAAATACCAAACTGGGAATTTATGTTTTGTATCTTTCAAGCTTTCGACCCGAATATTTTGAAGAAAATCCCCCGTCACAAATTACCCATTACATAATAAATGTAATTCAAAATGTTTTTCTTAAAACGATTTTTATTACAATACCATATATTAAATATAGTTACATCACGAATAAGAAGCATATTTTGAATTTTCTGGGGATAGGCTCTGAACACCTCTTTATTCTGAATGAGATTTGTAGAATTTGGAATAAGAGTTAAACCGTAAGAGACAAACTTACAACACAAAATATATAAATCTCGTTAAAACATATAATTTATGTCTTGTAGAGTTGACCGTTTTCCAGATATTCCTTGTTATTGGCTTCAGTCTTAACTACCTAACTTTTCTCAAATAAGACCATACAAAGCGAACCAAACGTCAATTGTTTCACATAGCAACCAGCTTTTAAAAGATTTGATTATCGCTTTAGCCTAATATACTCCCTTTTTTCCCTTCTAATTAGAAGGAAGCAGGTAATAAGACCAATTCTGCTGATGTTTATCTCGATTAGCATGATGTAGATAAAAGAAAATTCTATCGTAAGAATATATGGAACAGCTAGAGAAGGTATGTGAATGGAACACATCAGATCCCCCCCCCCTTTATTTTAGTTATTAGTGAAAGGTGATATCTGTAAAATAATGGCGTATGATAAAAATTAAGTGTGGCAAATAACAATAAAGTTTGTAGTTTAGGTTCTGATATAATTATATGCCAGGATATAGTATTACATATTTAATTTTATTCTAATTTTTCGAACACGCAAAATTCTTAGGACAAATATTTTATGAAAACGGAATACCACAAAAATGGTTATAAACATTTATTAAAGTCAAATATTTAACCTCTAAGCTGTTGCTTATTTAGCTTTAAGTTACAAATAAGTAATATGAAGCTGATTTTATATCAAATATTCGGTTTTCATTATGTTTGCACTTAGTCTCCTTTCTGGATGTATTGCTTATAATGTTAACTTTTTATATTTGCGCTATTTAAATAGCTTCCCAGTTCTGAAATACGTTTTTTATACCACAAAGGGTGAGTAAGTAGCAATAATTTACGTACTTCTTTAATAATAAAATAAGTTTTATATTTTAATGTAAGTAAAAGTTATGTTTTGAGACCCTCTGAATTCAGAATAAAATTTTCTGGAGAAAAATGTGTGTATCCGTGTGTGTGGACAGCATTACTAAAAAGTGTAGTTGGTTAAATACCAAACATGGTATTTTAAGTTCAGCACCCTCCATGGATAGGACACGAAGATTTTCAGGAAAATTCCCCTCCCCAACTACCTTTTACATGGAACATTTTTCGAAAATTTTGATTTTGGCTCCAACAGTTTTGATCAATTTGCCATATGTTTAAGGTATTTTCGTGGGATATAAAATGTAAGTATATACTGAATTTTTTGGGTGCAGCCTCTGAAAGCTTCTTTATTCCAGGTGACTTGTATAACTGGTAAACCGTAAGAGATAGAAAAAAACTGCACAAAAAGTTTAGATATTCTTAAACACACATTTCATTTCATGGATACTTTTATTGTAGAGGTAGGCATTTTCAATACGTTCTTTGTTATTCAAAAACACTTACATTTTTCTCAAACGGGATGTCGTTATTCGTTTCATATCTCTTTTTTTAATTCCTGGACTACAAGCAGAACCGAATTTCAATTGTATCATACAGCGATCAGTTTTTAAAAGATTTGGCTATAGTTTAAACTTAGAGTACTCCGTTATTTACCTTCTACGTACTTGTAAGGCAGCAAGTAATTTAATCATTTATGCTAAAGTTTATCTCGATTAGCAAGAAATATATAAAAGATTTTTTTTTTAAGAATAACTTGTTTTCAGAACAGATTATGTAAATGGAACATTTTAAATTTTCTAAAAATGTATAGGCATTTTAACCATTTTCAGGTCATAAAGTAAAAATCCTTAGCATGGCCTCCTTCGGAAGGAAAGTAAAGCCGTGGGTCCCGTGTCGTAGATTTACGGCACGTAGAAGAACCTCAAGTTTGATAGAGAGGCCTTTGAGCTAAATTAAGCGGTCTTTCACGCCCAGTATAGAAAGGGACGCTGAGAACCACAGCACTTAAAGAGCGTCCACAAATAAAACTCCAAATCATTCATTGATTTTGAATTTTTACTGTACTTGTTTTCTCTATTTATTTTTCTCTATTATCGTTTTACTTTTATTTTTTATTATTTTCGTCTTCTTCTCTTATAAGGCATTAATATCTATGTAAGACCACAGATTGATGCTATTTAGGGGACTTGAAAATCAATTTCCAGCTTTTCAGAACCGATCAAATTGTATTCATTTTGTCACGTGTCTTATCATAAATCTATATATATATGATATTTCTTAACAAAACTTTGCCAAATAAAGTTAAGCACCAACGTTTTATTCGCTTCTTTTTCTTTCCTGCGATTTTATACAGTTTCGCAATTCATAACTATGTTAATGTTAGTAATATAGAAACATAATGGATTTTTTCCTGTAACAAAAGGAGAGCACTTAACATTGCAGTAAAACAGCACTACTACACATACAGCCCCTGCTATTCATTATCTAATCCTGGAAGTGATGGGGGTTCCCCCTCTGAAATAAGCACAACACGCACGCGTCATTGCTCACATGGAGGAAAGATTTATCAGGGTCACGTGAGAGTCACACTAACACTCACTCAAGATATACTCAAAGCAATCCTTTTTTTTTTTTTTTTTTAATTTATTTATTTAAAGTCACTTTAACTGCAATGGTTATATCGCGACTTCTCGTTAGGGTTACATACATAGTTGAATACATTCACATTGCAAATTTAAAAAAAACATATAAAAGGTATACGTAAAGAAGTAAACTCAATGCAGTATTTTACAAGAGAAAGTTATTTTATGTTTGTTGTGAACTATGATATTTAACATTAGACATTTGTTCCCACATATTAGGAATTCCCTTCACTTACTCTTATTACAAACATTACATATAAGCATGTCTCTCACGAAAGAGGTAATGTTAACTAATTGCCGGTTTTACCCAACTTCGTTTATCTGTTAACGTGACGTTTATTTGTCTCAATGATTCGTTTATTCTGTTACTGCATTACATTAAGCGTCCTTAGGGCAACCGTCATTATATCTGTTGTTAATTTAACTGCTAAAACTATCGTGTATAAATTGGAAAACGCCGCGTTATTTGCATTTAACATGGCGAATACACTTAATGCTAAGAGTTGTATTTTGAATGGTCGTCTTCATAGCGCGGTGGTAGCGTTGCTGCTTGCCAAGGGGTTCGGTTCCCAATACCGGCGTGGGGATTTTCCCCCCGCTGGGAGACCTAGACCGGGGTGCACTCAGCCTCGTGAGGTCCCTGGGGAGCCGATTGAGGAGCTACTTGATGGAGAAGTAGCGGCTCCAGGTCATGAGGACCGCATTAACCGGCCGGGAGGGATTGCAGCCGCTGACCACGTCTAACCCTCTAATACTGCACCCTATCCATGACGTCTGTCATGGACCGAGATGAGGGACGCAGCGGCCGGGTGGTAGGCCAAGGTTCCTTGTGAGCTGGCCAGGAGTATGTATTTTGAATATCTTGAAAATAGTAGCTTATGATGATTTTGAGAATATAGAAAAAAGTCGCTTCATGAGAGATATCGGTTAGCAGTTATTATTAGAGCAAGTTAAGGAGAGATAGAAATCATGCTCTCAAACCAATTAACTGCTACTGGGGCATTATCTGCAACTTTTCAAATAGTTATTTCTGGTATTTAATAGGGTGTATCAAAGTTTAGTTTCCAGGTATGTTCAAAAGGTTTCGGACATATTTGCATCTTTAAAACCACATTCTGTGAAGTTTCTGACCGCCAATAAAATGCACAGTGTCATTAAAATACATTTTATGTTTCACAATTCCGTGGAACCATCAAAACAGTTCATTGACTTTACTCCTGTCCCTGGTGGTGGTAAACCAGGAGGGATAAGAATAACAAACAATTTCTTTGCATAGTAAGTTTTTTAATTCATTTTATATCGTACAAATTTACTTCCGCTAGTTGTATATGAAACTTTGTCTTATGCTGCGTAGTCTGATATAAATCACTAACAAAATAAAGCATAACCTTATTCATAAATAAATATAATTTAGGCAGGATTTAAAATTTAAATTTGCGCCAACAGTTGAGCAACAGCCATCTCATATGAACGTGGACAATTTTGGATCGCCTGCTGTTTCTGACTAGTTAAACGCGTGGTCTGTTTCAGGTTTTTGAACACATCGGTTGTTTCTGTGCAGTATTGGTGTTTTGTGTGGGATGCATTCAACGCTGAGATTTTAATAAAAATGAATATGATAATATTTCAATGACTGATAGAGGTTTAGAGTGTATTTACAGCTGATTTTATCACAAATTAATGCTATGCAGAGTACTTTATAAAACATAATCGTATAGGTATTTTATAGCACAATTTTAAATGTACAAGTAGAAACAAAATAAGAGAGCACCATAGGCTAAGGTGATAGTCAAAAGCTGCTTGCTTTTTGACTGAAGTTCCTTTGTTTGTATGGACAGGAGTTGACAAATTCCTGTATGAGAAAAGTATAAGTTTTTTAAAGCTGAAACCTAACACAAGGAATATCTCAAAAACGATCAACTCCACGAAAAAAAAATTATATAGCATGAATGTGTGTTTTAGCGTGCTCAACATTTTGTTTGTTTGTTTGTTAGGTTTTGTCCATCTCTTACGGTTTAGCAGTTATGCAAAATTCCGTAAAATTCATCAAAATAAAGTAGCTAGTCTTCAGAAGCTAATTCCAGAAAATTCAAAAGATACATTTTATTTGTCAGGTTAACTCTTTAATATACGATATTTTAATCAAAATCGTTAGAGCTATTTTTGAGAAAATCAAAATGTTTGAAAAAGTTCCATGTAAAGGGTAATTTGGGGTGGGGAGATTTTTCTCAAAATCTTCATGTAGCATCCCTGGAAGGTTAAATACCAAGTTTGTAGAGGGGACTGTTTTTGAAATACCCGTTGTTGATTTCAGTTTTAAACTATCTAACTTTACTCAAACGGGACCATGCAAAGCGAAAAGAACCTTAGCTGTGAAACAATATTTATATCCTAACCACAAAAACTGCCGGCATTTTGTGAGTTTCATATCATTTTTGTAATATTTGATGTTCAAATGTTTTTGTTCTGTTGCATTCAGAAGCTGAAATCGCTGGATGCAAAAGTTTACTATTCCTTGTGCTTTCGTCGCATATAAGTGTTTTCATTTTCTCTGTGCGATTTTGTTTTCAAACAATAAGTATCATAGTTACGTGTTGATTTTCTTCGTGTGAAGTCAGTTATCAAAAAGAAAGGCTTTTTCACAAGCACGGAAAAGGCCACTTGGAGATTACGCGTATAATAGTGTATTCGTGTATGCGTACAAATATTCGCCGCATTCAACAAAGCACATAAATTGCATCGAGCGATTGCAGTTTTACTTTAGAATTGTAAGAAATGATTACAAAATAAACTACAATTCTACAAAGAAAATCCTAGCGATTTATTATTTAAGAAGTCGTCAGGTCTGAGTCTGTGAAGCCCTGAGAAGATTCGATTGCTACTCCAAACCAAGCATAAGCATGAGTAGAAATTAGTTCACATTTCGCGCGCACGCGAAGAGCAACTTATGCTTCAGCTGTTTCACATAGCGACGAGTTTTTAAAGGATTTGATTATCGCATTACCATAATGAATTCTCTTATTTCCCTTCTACTTATGAAGCAAGTAATAAGACCAATTCTACTAATGTTTATCTCGATTAACATGAAGTAGATAACAGAAAAATCTTTTCCAAGATTAGTTTGTATTTGAAACTAGAGAAAATGATGTGTATGGAACACAACATATATTTTTACTTTCTCTACACATACTATAAAGAGAGTGTATAGAGAAGGTGTTGCATTCCACACAAAATTCGATACCGAGATTTCACCGGAAATACACATTTTATGAACAATTTCCGTGTGGGTGTGGGTGTGGGTGTGGGGGTGTGGGTGTGTGTGTGTGTGTGCGTGCGTGTGTGCGTGCGTGGGTGTGTGTGTGTGTGTGTGTGTGTGTGTGTGCGCGACACGAAGATTTTGAGAAAAATCCCCCCACCCCAAACTACCCTTTACATGGAACTTTTTTCGAAAATTTTGATTTTATAAAAAATGGCTCTAACGATTTTGATTAAAATTTCGTATCTTGAAGATATTTACCTGACAAATAAGATGTATATTTTGAACTTTCTGGGAATAGCCTCTGAAGACTACTTTATTCTGGGTCAATTTTACGGAATTTTGCATAACTGCTAAACCTAACAAATGTAGAGCACCTTAAAACACACAATATATGTTATATACATTTTTTTCGTGGAGTTGATTGTTTTTGAGATATTCCTTGTTTTTGGTTTCAGCTATAAAAAACTTATACTTTTCTCTTACAGGACTTTGTGAACTCGTGTCCATACAAATAAAGAAACTTCAGTTACATAGCAACCAGCTTTTGACTATCACTTTAACCTAACAAGAAAGCAAGTAGTACTATTTCTGCTATTTTTTTCTCGATTAGATGAAGTAAATAGAATAATTTGTTGCAGAGATGTAGAGAAAGTCATGTGAATGGAACACATCAGATTTTTTCCGTGGAATTGGTTTTTATTGTTAGTTTCAGTTTTAAAATACTTGAAACTTTTCTCATGCGGGAATTTATCAACTCCTGGCCACACAAAGAATCAATCCCACAGCAACCACATTCTAAAACTAGGCTTAGCTTATGTTCTCCCTTATTTCTTTTCTACTTAGAGAAATTAACTAATAAGACCGTTTCTTCGAATGTTTATCTCGATTAGTATGAAGCAGATACAAGAATAAGCTTATTAAAATAATTTGTTACGAAGATATAGAGGTCATGTGAATGGAATACATGAGACTTTTTTACTTTCTCTACACGTACTATATACATAGGTTGTAGAGATATTATTGTATTCCACATGATGTCGAGGATATTAGTTTTTTTAACTTAAAATCTTTAATATATCAATAAAATTAAAGTGCTGACTAATATCCCTAAAAATAGTGTATATAGTGAGAATATAATTGTTTTTGGTCGAGATTTTGCCAGGAATATATACTTGAGGTCCCCTGAGTAATAAAAAATAATAAAAAAAAAAAAAAACAGACTCGCGTAATGGTTACCACGCTAACTTCGTATACGCAAGGTTGCGGGTTCAAACCTGGCAGAAGACGATGGCTTTTTTAGAGCGTAAAAATCCTTGGCATAGCTTCCTTCGGAAGGGAAGTAAGCCGTTGGTCCTGTGTCGTAGATTTACGGCACGTAAAAGAGCCTGATAAGAGAGACCTTTGAGCAAAGCGGTCTTTCACTCCCAGTATTGAATGGGACACTGAGAACCACAGCAGTCAAAGAGCGTCTACAAATAAAACACCATTTCATTTCATACACACACACTAAAATTCTTTTGTCGTACTCGGTGGATACCAAAACATATATTTCCAGTGAAATCTCGACATCGAATTTTGGGTGGAATACAATACCTTCTCTATTCACTATGTACATTGTACATGTGGGATAGAGAAAGTAAAAACGTATATAACATAAAGTAAGTGTTTTAATGAGATCTAAAGTTGTTATGTACTAAGTTTTTGAATTACTTTGATGGTTTAATCATTATGTAAAACTCATCCAGAATAAAGAGGTCTTTAGAGGCTGTTCCCCAAAAATTCAAAATATACAGTTTTTTTAAATACATATTTGATGCACGGCATTTTAATCAAAACCATTACAGCCATTATTGACAAAAACAAAATTTTCAAAAATTGGCATTTAAAAGCTAGTTTGTAGTATGGGGGGGGGGGTTCTTGGATTATTGAAAATCTTTGTGTCGCTTCCTTGGAAGATACTAATCTTAAATACCAAGTTTGGTGCTTAATGGTCTTTTCATTTTTAACTATGCTGTCCACAGACACACACATACACACACGAGCCTTTTTCTAAAAATGCCTTTTTTGGATTCAGGGTGTCACAAAACATATATTTCCGGTGAAATACCGGTATCGATTTTTTGGGGACATTACAATAGGTACCATTTTCTATACCTATACTATATACATAGTACTTCTAGAGAAAGTAAAAATACTGTTTTCCGGCTCAGGGGACCTAAAACATGCCTATATTTTCGGTGAAATCGCGACATCGAATTTTGGGGTGGAATACAGTACCTACCTTCTCCATCCACTATGTACATTGTACGGGCTAAGGAAAGTAAAAATGTAGAACTCGTTAAAATACACAATTTATGTCATATGCATTTGTGTTTAGAGTTGGCCGTTTCTGAGATATTCCTTATTATTTAAACTATGTTAACTTTTCTTAAACGTGGTCACCTTTCGTTTCATCTCTTATTTGTTTACTGGCAATGCAAAGCGAACCGAACTTCAGTTACTCATATATCGGTCAGTTTTTAAAAGACTTGACTATCGCTTTAGCCTAGCGTACTCTCTTATTTCCCATCTACTACAAGGAAGGAGTGAGACAATTTCTGCTGACGTTTATCTCGATTGGCATAATGTAGATAAAAGAATAATCTTTTGTATGAAAGGTTTCTTTGCAGAATATGTAGAGAAAGTCATGTGAATGGAACACGTCAGATTTTATTATACACCCTGATTGTGCAAATAAAATGGAATTTCAGGTCATTGCATAGCGACCAGCCATGGACTTATTGAAATATTTAAATATCGCTTTAGGTTAGGGTATTCGCCTTTTCTGCTAATGCTTATCGTGATTAGCATGAAGCAGACAAAAGAAAATGCTTTTCTATGATGTGTTTGTTATCGAATAGGAAGAGGGGGAGAATAGAAAATGGATATGGAGTTTTATTTATGGATGCTCTTTATCTGCTGTGGTTCTCAGCGTCCCATTCTATGTTGGGCGTGAAAGACAGCTTAATTTTGCAGGGGCCTCTTTATCAGGCTTGGGGTTCTTTTATGTGCCGTAAATCTACGAAACGGGACCAAATCTTTACTTTGCTTCCGAAGGAAGCCATCTAAGGATTTTTACGTCCGAAAAAATCCATCGTCCTCCACCGGGTTTGAACCCCGGACCTTGGGTAACCACTACACCACGGAGAGCGACTAATAGGCAGTGAGATAATTCATGTCTAGTTAGATCTAGCTTAGTACTGGGTAAAGGAGGGCTAGTTTAAGCTAGGTCTAGATTATTGTGTACATAAACTGATTTCCTTTTTGTTAGGTTTTGGTGATTTTCACTCTCTGATTTTCGTGAAATTTGTTTTCATTTCTTTTCACGGTGTTTCCGAAGTATGAAAATGAAGCGACAATATGCTTTTTTTGATCTAGGGTTGGCTTAGGTTAGCTTAGATCTTGATTACTGTGAAAGTAAACTAATTTTCGTGTAATTTATCTTTAGGAATGTCTAATGGATTCATCAAAGAAAGCGAGAAGTGACTTCCATACGTCCTTTAACCTGGTTGGTCATATGGCGATGAATAAAATCGGTGAAATGACGATCTAAGACAACCTTATCCGCATAACACTAAGCAAGATTCGACTCGCGACCACCTGAATGTGAAGCAGACACGCTACCCCTACACTACCGAAGAGGGCTTTCTACTGTTTTCACCAACACTCTGTTAACTCTAGGTACTGTTCACCAAGATCCCTGAAAGGAATGCGCTATCGTATCTGTCTGTAAATAATGCGACAAGGACAGTGAATATGCGAGGAGAACCATGCTGCACTAAATTGTGTGCGACAGAACACTCCACATGGCTGGACTAAACACATCAGTAATGTGTACGTGCGCGCGCGCGCGCGTATGTGTAAGTAGCCTGATTTTCGTGTAATTTAGTTTTAGTAATGTTGACAAAACAAAGCAGCATATGCTGTTAGCCAATACTTGTGAAATCTATGTTTAGTAATTTCTTCCGCTGGTTATTAAACTATTAAAATACGTTTGCAAATAAATGCTTCATTTATGATGCCGTGATGGATATACAAATGCCAGATCCGGTTTGCATTTTCCTTGGGTACATATGTCTGTTTTGGTATATATTTTATGGTGAGGACAAAACAACCAGCTAATTTTGCGGATTTCGTGAAAAAAAATCTTTTGGCAGTATAGTTCTGCATATGTAGAAGTTACAAAATTGAGTATTTTGTTGAGATTTTTGTAGCAAATTTTCTGTATAATAAAAGTTTTTTAATGGAGCTGGTAGGAAGGCCACAGAATTTTAAAGTGTATTAATTAATGCTGGCGAGTAAGCCACGGTGTTTTAAAGTGATCACATTCTCTTTAATGCATACTTTCCATATGGATATTCATTACGCAGAATTTTTAACAGTTTCATTGTGGATAAGTTAAGGAAGTTTTACCAATGATTCAACACCGGACTATCCCAAGCACATCCCGGCATCAATTCCAAGTACATACATATAAGTAATAATGAAATATTATATTTTCTAGAATTGCAGAACAACCTTAACCTTTCATTACAATAATTAGAGAGAAATCATTGTCAATAAATTGAGCTCTTACCTGTCTGCAAACAAGCATGAACCTTGCTTGTATCGTACACAAGGAAATCTCCGTGTCGCGTGTTGCAACAGTTGGCGTGCGATTCAAAGTAATTCATTGCATATTGTTGGTGCCCTCCGAACGTTTGATGTTAAGCACTTGCATAGCAGGATTAAAACAAAGACTGAAGCACTGCTAATTACAAGAAAGTGAAAACTACATCTTGAAAAAGTGCTTTACCTCTGTGTCCTTCATATTTTTGGTTCTCCTAGGTCTTGTCTGCAAGTTTGCCAATATTAGTCAAAGCCAAATACCGGCGAATTAAATTGCATGCATAGCGCGCTATAGTGGATCATTGTTACAAAACGCGAGCGATTGTGTTTAGAAGTCAGGAGAGGTAAGCAGAGAAGTAGGGCATACCATGTAATGAAATGTCACGAAGAAAGACAAAATAAATAAAACACTTAAAGGTTGCATTGAATATGTTTGCACTAATTTAAATACTAACGAAGATAGAAGTCTGAGTTTTCACAGTATGATTTGTGTTAATTTTATTTGAACGTCATTGAAATTAAATTCTGGATTAAATGCTTGCACAAAGACAAGGGCTATAACATTCCTAATTATGTAAACTATTTAATCAAATTATTTATGCCTATATTTTACAGGTTCCCTCACAGAAACTAGAAATTTAAAAGTAATACAGCCAAACAGCTCAAAAATTGAGCCGACATCTCATTTCATAAACATAAATGCATTAAGTTTTAGAACACATTAAAAAATATCAATGAAAAATTCCACTCGACTAATATTGGATATTTACAATTTTTCCAAATCTTTTTGTGGATTTTCTTTAGAAAAGATTTTCAGGTTGACATCTGCATTTTCATGTTATATAGCTTATAAATGAAGGTTTTATAATTGGTTTATATGCTATTAGAGTAAGTATTAAAATTACTTAGAGTACAAAAAATAGTGAAACAGGATTTTACTAACCTCCCTTTCCTAAAATGAGCAGGAATTAAAAAAAAACACACAAATTTAAACACTAAACTCATGCTGTGTTTATTGAATATCAATTGATTGCAAGCTGCTCACAAAATTATTGTATCTTTCGACTTTTACTTAAACCAGCGGGTGTATCAAATTGCGTTTTGAAGAAAACAACCTATTTCTTACTATATGTATATCTACATAGACACAGATCGAGATATACATAATCTGGTTTCACTAAATCATACCTGGTGAGTATTTAGATAAAACGTTGCATCTATTAAGTTAGGAGAAGCGCTTCTTGCGTTTTCACAAGAAATCGTTTTGGAAGAAAGAAAACAAAAATACCCGTTACAGATTACCTAATAAAATTCCTACATTTAATACTATGAACGTATGCGAAGCATTAAATGTCCAGATATTGGAACTAATGTTCTAAAATAATTTTATTACATGCATGGTTTACCATCCACCAACATGTCGCAAGCTGCAGAGACAGTTCGCGTTCCAAATGCTAGGCTAGTATCCATATTGTAACAAAACTGACCTTTATTACTTCCAAAACTGATTACAAATGGTCTTTATAATATTTGATCTTTCTTGCACAACTATTCTGCAGTGCAATTTTCTCTCGTCCCTTCGACGTGTAGACAGCGCACTCAGAACTCATAGTCGAAAACTGGCTCTCCTGTCTTGCAGATCTCCCTTTTATAGGTGTCAATGACGTGGCTAGAAACTTCCAGAAATAAAGGTCATTCTAGCACGTGTACATGTTAGCATTCGAAGGCTTTGAGGTCCCGCTCTTTACGTGTTAAATTCTCGAACACTTGTGACAGTGGAAGTGGAACTATTAAAAGAAGACTACCACGCAATTGCTACTCGATTAAAAGAAAGCCGCTCACACACATGCGACGATTACGGGCCGGCAAGGTACAATCACAATATGTATACAGATCATTACCAAATACCATTCAGTACCATTACAGGAAACTCGGCCGAAAAAACGGTGATGGAACACTAGCGCTCCTAGCTCAGGTTTAGAGTCAGCTATACACATAAACCTTTAATATACAAGATTCCCTATAGAGCTGACACAAAACCTTCAGGCTGAATATATAATCCTTATATAGCTGACACACAACCTTCAGGATAAGTATATATATACACTATCAGCTGTATAGTGAATATATATTCACCCCAACCCTCGTGTATATATATATACAAGAAAAAAACTAGTTGTCATGACATATATATATATATATATATATATATATATATATATGTCATGAGAACTATTTTTTTTTCTTGTAGATATGTGAATGGATCACAAACGTACATGTGTCGTGTGGAAGCTCTGCAGGCATAGTGTGTATACAGAACGAACAAATGGATCTGTGATAGCTGATAGTAGCGCAGCGAGGGCAGTGAAATTAGTCAGTTGGCGAGTGTTGTGCTAGATGGAAGTAACCTGTGTTGAGCAGTGCGCTTACATTAAAATAGCCGTTCTTCGAGGGAGAAATGCGATGGAATGTTAAAGTGAATTAGTGGAAGCCCTTGAGAATAATGCCCTACCATACTGTGCAGTAGCACGGTGTGTAGCAAAGTTTCAGCAAGGACGTGTGTCAACCTATGATGAGCAACGTTCGGGACGACCTTTCAGTTTGCCTACCGACGTGGCACGTGTCGTCATCGAGCAGCTCCTGGATGAAGACAGACGATGGAACGCTACTGGAGTTAGGGAGGGCAAGTGGCATCGAGAAACGCACCGTCCACAGGATATTGCGTAATGAGCTGCAACTACGCAAAATCTCATCGCGTAGGGTACCGCATGCACTGACGGAGGTTTAAAGGTGGGTGCGCTCTGCAATATGCTCCGACCACCTTGCACGCTGGCAACAGACGGCCATCAATTCTTGTCACGAATAATCGCCATCAATGAATTTTGGGCCAGGGCATACGAACCAGAACTGAAACGTCAGTTCGCGGAGTGGCGGCATGCTGGATCACCAAGGAAGCAGAAGTTCCGTCAGAGTCTTTCCCCAGTCAAATTGATGGTGATCTTCGCGTATGACGTCAGGGGTTTCATTATTTGCCACTTTGTTCCACGTTGCAGAACAGTGACCGCACAGTACTGCAGGGACTTCCTGGTGCGACAGGTACGACGTGGCGTTCGGGAGAAACGTTCGGTTCTTTTGGACAGTGCAATAATCCTGCACGACAATGCAAAACCGCACAACGCAGAGTGTGTAGGGTAGCTACTGCGACGTTGGGGATGGGAAGAATTGGAGCACCCACCATACTCTCCCGATATTTCGCCTATTACTTTGATCTCATTCGAAAGATTAAGAAACCACTACGAGGTATGCGGTTTGCAACACGAGAGGACATTGCTAATGCTGTGCGCGAATGATGACCCGATTCATACATGGTGCGGCAGATGCTGCGGTAGTTGGTATTCACCGCCTCCCACATCGTTGGCAGCGTGTGGTAACAGTAGCAGGGGACTACTTTGAGGGTCTTTAGGCCCAGGTTTATCATGTCAACTGTATGTGTATGGGTTGTCATTCTGTTGCAGGCCGCGCCGTGGCCGAGTGGTTAGACCATTTGCCTCTCACCTATACGGCCGGGTTTCGATCCCAAGCGACCGTATGTGAGATTTTTGGTGCACAAAGCGGCGCTGGGGCGGGTTTTCTCCGGGTACTCCGGTTTCCCCCGTCATCGCATTCCAACCGCCTGCGGTGCCATAAATAGTTAAAGCGGGCGTTAAACACTACCAAAAAAAAATTCTGTTGCACCGTAAAAGCCATATTGCCCTGTATACTAGTGTAATAATTGTGTGCAGCAGCAGCTGCTGTGTAGGAGCACAAGAGCACGTGAACTTCCATTATTTCTTAGTGTATCTCCTTTTTACTTTCTCTACACGTACTATGTATATAGTGTATAGAGAAGGTATTGTATTGCACCAAAAAATTCGATACCGAGATTTCACTGGAAATGCATGTTTTGGGTCCCCCTGAAAAATAAAGCATTTTTGGAAAAAGATCCATGTGTGTGTACGTATGTGTGTCTGTGGACAGCATAGCTCAAAAACGAAAAGACCGTTAAATACCAAACTTGGTATTTAAGTTTGGTATCTTCCAAGGATGCGACACGAAGATTTTCAAGAAAATCCCCCACCCCCAACTACCCTTTACATGGAACTTTTTTCGAAAATTTTGATTTTCTCAAAAATGGCTCTAACGATTTTTATTAAAATATTGTATATCAAAGATATTTACCTGACAAATAATATGTATATCTTGAATTTTCTGGGAATAGCCTCTGAAGACTACTTTATTCTGGAAGAATTTTGCATAACTGCTGAACCGTAAGAGATGGACGAAAACTTAACACCCAAAAATGTAGAGCGCATTAAAACATACAATTTATGTTATATACGAGTACATTTTTTTTGAGGAGTTGATCGTTTTTAAGACATTCCTTCCTTTTGGTTTCAGCTTTGAAAATTTTGTACTTTTCTCTTACAGGAATTTGTCAACTCGTGTCCATACAAAGAAAGGAACTTCAGTCACCTAGTAACCAGCTTTTGACTTCACTTTAACCTATGATACTCCCATATTACGCTTCTACTTACAAGGAAGCAAGTAATAAGACTATTTCTGCTATTTTTTTTCTCCATTAGCTTGAAGTAAATAGAAGAACAAGTTTATTAACAATAATTTGTTACACAGAAGTAGAGAAAGCCATGTGAATGGAACACATCAGATTTTTCTCTTTTAGGAAACATTTAAGAAAACGCGCTATCCGGGGTCACTTGTTTAAATGTACCGCACTCTGCTCTTCAGATTGAATACAGCCGAGAACCCGAGTATGTGACAACAACGCTTGTAGCACAGGCCTCGTGTGCTAGCGTATTACTAACGTTTAGCAGCTCTGCGCTTGCGCGGGCAAGAAAGCAGCTTGGAGTTTTACAGCCAGAAATGAGCACAGTGCGACCGTGCACTTTCGGTCTCATTAACAACTCCAGGGTTCTATTTATTAGCGGGATGTGCTGCTATCTTTGAGATTTAGTTGAAACTATCCGGAAGTGCAACTGCAGTCTTTGTGATACGCGTTATTTTTCTTAGTAATTTGCATTTTATGCGAGAGTTAAGCTTAAGAGAGAGTTAAGCAGTTCATAACAGAAAACAACCTCAACGAAGAAACTTTTCCGCAATTAACCGAGCTACTGAAGATTATCACTATGCTCATGACTATATTAGAACCAGAAATTTGCTTTTCCGCAATAAAAATATTTAAAACCTTTACTAGGAATACGATGGGTGAAGACCAACTTCCAGCATTGGCAATGCTTGCTATTGAGAAGAAACTGGTCAACAGCATAAAATACTTTAATCGCCTAGTGATAGAAATGTTTGCACATTTGAAAAACCGGCGCATGGTGTTAATTGCGTAATTCGAACAATGTAAACATTATTCACTGCAAATACCATTCTTCATATGAACTGCATCAAAGGGCTTCGCCCCTTCATCACCTCATATTGCTGTTAACTCTCGGATACTGAGAAATTCAACATCTTTACAATACTATGTGAGTGAGGATTTGTGTAAAAAATTTATAATTCTTGTTATTAGGCACTAATATTGTTTCTAATATTACTGGATTTGATGTTGCGACTGTGGTAAATTGCTGATTTTGTAAACATCTAAATTTTTAATCCACAAGCCGCCACTGTGTGTGTATTACGTCGCCCTCAGTGGTGTAATGATTACCATGCTAGCTTCATATACCCAAGGTTGCGGGTTTAAACCCGGCGAAGGATGATGGATTTTTTCGGGCGTAAAAATCCTTAGCATGCATTCCTTCGGAAGGGAAGTAAAACCGTTGGTCCCATGTCGTAGATTTATGGTACGTAAAACAAACTCAAGCCTGATAGAGAGGCCTATAAGCAAAATTAAACGGTCTTTTACGCCCAATATAGAATGGGACGCTGAGCGTCCATAAATAACACGCCATTTTTAGTGTGTGTGTTATGATATTCAATGTAATTCAGTGTCTACACATGTAGTTAACACACACGCACACACACACACACACACACACACACACACACAGACACCACACATATCCTACTCATATACCCTATTCCCTATTCATTCCGTTATACATTGAGCCTAAAGGTTTGTGTCAGCTGGATAGGAAGTATGAGGAAGTAGGTTTTTCCTTATTGAGTTTTAAGGAAGGACGGAAAGTTGTGTGTAATATTTCATTTCCAGAACTATTATTTGGTAAGATAATCCTGTTTCTTTATTTCGATTTTCTCGCATTTAACCTTGTTTTAAAGTATATGATCAGTATCTTTTCCGGGAATACGTTTCATTAAAAGTATAGATAACAAAGCTATATTACGAAAACACACCAAAGGAATTAGAATTAATGTGCATATTCTTATTAATAAAATATCTATGTTCCATTCACAAAAATTTCTCTACCTGTTCTGCAAACCAACTATTCTTACAAAATACCTTTTTATTTACATCTTGCTGATCGAGATAAACATTAGCAGAAGTTGCTTTATTGTTTGCTTCCTTCTAAGCAGCAAAGAAAATAAGGAACCTCGATAGTCAAATCTGTGAACAAGGTTCGCCAGGAGTTAAAACGAAAGATGATTCCCTGCTTAAGAAAAGTTTAAGTAGTTTAAAATTCAAATCAATAACAAGGAACATCTCGGAAACGGTTAACTCTACAACAACAAAATGTATAGGATATAAATTGTGCATTTTTATAAGATTTACATTTGTTGCGCTGTAAGTTTTTGTCCATCTCTTATGGTTTACCGGTTATGCGAAATTCATCCAGAATGAAGAGATCTTCAGAGGCTATGCCAAAAAAATTCAAAGCAATCATTTTATTTCTGATGTAAATATATTTAATGTAATATATATTAATCAAAATCGTAAGAGCTGTTTTTGAGAAAAACAAAATTTTCAAAAATAGTTCAAAGTAAACTTTGGTATTTAACGGTTTTTTCGTTTTAAGCTATGCCCCCTCCCTCCCCACACACACACACACACATACACACATGCGGGCTGAACCTCAATAAATATATATATATATATATAAAATTCCTCGAATATATATATATATATATATATATATATATATATATTTGAGGAAATTTGTACATGGAATTTTTGGGTGGAATACCTTTCCTTCCTAATGTGTATAGTAGATATAGAGAAAGCAAAGAATCTCTATTTTCAAAATGAGGTAAAAATAATTATGCTCACAAAGTGTTATTCCTAAGTTCTAATTATACATAGAATAATATCCAGTCACACTTTGTACTAAATATTACGTCGCTTTATGTTAATTATTTCGTGCATTCAAATTATTTATACTTTTCTTTCCCGACAGTGAATTGTCTTTATTCCATATTACAAAGTACCACAGTCAAATGAGAATTAAAATGTTTTATTTTATGTATTCAGAAACGTATTTCGATGGTTGTTGGAGCTAAAACTATGCATATCTCAAAATATTGTAAGCAATTGAAGTAAATTTTTACTCTCTGAAGTAGTTGCAGATATTCTTACATAACAAGAAACAAGTGCTGCATCACAAACTCAGTCACATATTTCAGAGAATTTGCAATAGTCTTTCTAATTAAAACCAACTGATACAGTGTGGAAAATTGCAGTTATTTGTTTAAAGAAACATTTTTACTTTTTCTACATGTACTATGTACATAGCGTATAGAGAAGGTATTGCATTCCACCCAAAAATTCGATACCAAAATTTCACCAGAAATATACCTACCTACCTGTATCCAAGAAATACTTTTTAGGAGGAGGTCTGTGTGTGTGAGTGTGTGTGTGCGCGCGCGCGTGTGTGTGTGTGTGTAGTGTGTGTCCGTGAACACGACATCTCAAAAACGAAGTCTTGATACTAAACTTGGTATTTAATCTTGGTATTCACCAAAGGTGCGACATGAACATTTAGAGGAAATTCTCAACCCCCTTTAGTAGGAAAAACATTCTAAAATTTTGATTTTCTCAAAAATAGCCATGACGATTTTTTTTGAAATACCTATATTAAAAACATGAGAAATAAAATGTACATACTGAATTTTCTGGGAATACCCCCTGAAGATCTCTTTATTCTGGATGAATTTTGCATAATTTGTAAACAATAAGAGATCGATAAAAGCTTGCTGCACAAAAACCATAGATCTTGTTAAAACACACAGATTATATCATATACTTTTTTCGTGGAATTCACCATTTTTACACACTCCTTGTCATTGGTTTCAGTTTCAAAATACGTAGTTAAAACTTTTCTCAAACGGGAGTTTACAACTCCTGACAATGCAAAGAAGCAGACTTATCCACATGCCATCCAGGTTTTAAAAGATTTGACTATCGTTTTAGCACAGTATATCCCCTTGTTTCTGTTCTGCTTACACCACTGTTGCGCTGAACCCCTCAATTTCATTTTAATCATTTTTCATAATATATTCTATACAGTTTAGATTTCTCATTACTTCAGTGCATGATTTTCCTTGGTGCTCACCACACATTAAACGAGAACAATATTTGTACTTAGAATACAAACTATTATGAAAGATATCACAATATTATGTTATAATTTCATTTTAATCAGCTTTCATATGCTCTGATATAGTAACGCTTTCTTATCACGGTTTTCCTTGGTGTTCTCCACACATTGCAGGAAAACGATAGCTTCAGAAAAAGCGGTCATACGCCGCAAATGTGTGGACAAAATGCACAAATTTTTCTCGTGCGTTCTTGAATCTCCTCTTCGTTTCTTGCAAAAGGATCAACATCTATAAACGTAAGCTACAAAACTTCAGAGAAAAGCCAATTATTGCATGGAAACAGCGAGAGGAACTGAAACTCTGTGTGTGCTCATACTTACATTATTACTAGGGACTGCATCTTGTGGACCGATAGCGGGACAGAATCGAAGTTAGCGCAGCATGGTATATAGATGTATTGTGTTGACAATGCAGTGTGTATGTAGTGGCACTAATAAAAGCAAAATGAAGCAGTGGTTGCGTGATAGACTGTGTGTTTTCAGTAGCAGTGGAAGGTGTTTGAGGTTGGTTGGGTGGTAAACATAAATACCGCTGATTTATGGGGAATAACACTTTTAATATTTACATACATTCAATTGCTATTGTGTAACAAGTCATCAGCAGCACTATCCGTTTCATTTTCTCTCAAGATATATAGATGCACAACAAGTCTGAATCGTCTTCGATTGTCACATAAGCAAGATTTCTATGGTGAAAAACTTCGCTCCACATCACAAGATGTGATTGGAGCAAAACGGAAGTAGGACACATCATCTACTATTGGGTAAGATATTCCATCAGCAATTATTTCCTCGTAACACAGATCGTATTTCACGCATTATTGAAAATCCGACACTGTCTTCACTTTCTTATTCACATGTTCTAAAACAGGTGTCACTGGTCTCTGATTAATTGCTTGCACAAGTTCATCGACAGCTTTCAGGACTCGAGGCATTTCAATGTTCGATGTTTTCAAATATGTGTTATTGTCGTAGATATATCTACCAAGTTCTTCGGTATGAATTGCAAGATTTTACCATCTTGATTGAAGAGCATGCATTATCATCAAAGGCTTTAATTACCTGTAAAAAAATTACCTGTTGTAATATACAGCATAGTATATTGCCACGTTCCCAAACGCATTGCTTCAGGTTTTCATCGGCGCGTGCAGTCGCCAATGTAGGTCGGTCTCTACTCGGTAGGTATACAACTGGTATTGCATGTATCGCGCTATCGGTCCCCAAGATGCTATCCCTAATTATTACTAAACATTCGTCTCTCAGACAATATCATGAACTCTGCTTCTTAACATGCAACTTATCACGACAATATTGACTGCGGTTATACTCATTTTACTGTCAATGGCGAAGGTACTCAGACGGTAGGCAGTGGCGAAAGTAAGTGTATTGTTCTTTTCTACCATCAGGCGTAGTCTGTCAGACGAATGATTAGTAATTAAGGGTTAAACCAGACAATGCATGTTTGTGAACGTTGCTACTGCTGTTACCTTTGAAACAAATAATACAAACACTTGTAACAATGAAGAAACGTGAAAAACACAACGAGCTTAGCTGTAAGATTTCATTGTTGGCAGTAGGCGTACAATTATACGGGTGGCGTACGTGCGTACGGCGAAATGATGATCATTTGAGACACTAACGGCTAGGTAGAAGCAGTTCGCGTACCGGCACGAAATAGAATTTGTCGAAAATCTACGTGTCCTTCCTTGGAAGATCCTGAATTCAACCAAAATTTGGTGTTTAACCAACTTTTCGTTTTTGAGGTATACTTCTCACAGGCACACGCCTACACTCGCGCGCGCGCGAACCGTTCTCTAAAATTTGGGGATGGTGTTCAGGGGCCTCAAAAAATGTATTTCCGGTGAATATCGACATCGTATTTTTAAGAGAATACAATACTTCTTTTACTTACTATAGATATTAGAGAAATTAAAAGGTATTTGCACTAATTGAACATTTCTGTTGAACAGTTTCTAAGAGAAAGCAAGATTGAGTTTCTGGACATTATTGTAGTGAAGGGATTTTAAGGGAAAATTATGATCAGAAAAGGGGGGCGGGAAAGGTTCCAGAAATGCACACAAAAAGGTGCAAAAGAGGTGCTGATTAAATTTCTTTATTTGGTTTAAACCTAAATTACTTTCTCTATCCCATTTACTGCGTTCTAATAATTCATAAACTTGTTATTATGCTGAATTACACTCAGCATTTCAATGTTTTTGACGCTAAGTCTCTGGCATTTAGAGCTCAATAGCTCCTTATACACGACAAACTCTGCTCGACATTTATAGATACCAATGTACCGTGGCCGGGCGTTGCCCGCAGGTAGTTTGACACTTCCTGGGGGCGGGGCGCCCCGCAGGGGTACAGGCTGAGCCTAAGTTTGCATGTTACTCTATAGCTTCGGACCTCTCCTCTTTCCTTTGAATGAATGAACTATGTTATTTAGGTAGGTAATTCCTACCATGGTTATTTCCCTCTTCAGCCGAGTTAGTTTTTATTTTTGTTCAGGGTTGAGATCCCGACGCACGCACGCCAGATTTTATATTTATGAGTTTTGGGTATGGGAGGGGTGTGGATATTTAGGTTTCTCGGCGCGATCATCGTTGGCTTATGAGGTGGACATTTTTTATTTATTTTTATTCATTTTTTTTTTACATTCTTCTTGTTTTGTTTGTCCTTCCTCCTGTCTTTCTTTCGGTCAAATACTTATTTTCTTTTTCTTTGTGTATGTTGTAATTTTTGGTTTGCGAAATGATGTTATTATTTTTTTTAAATATATATGGGGGTGAACCATGGTCAGTGGTTTCTTTGTTGTTTTTTCTTAAGTTAATTTGATACATTTTGTAGCAGTTCCTGTACTTCTGTTTCGTCTAGTTGTTTTTGTATTTCTATCACTGTTTTAATGTGAGATAACGGTAGTGGCGTTAGTATTCGGTATTGATTGGTGGCGTTCTTTTTAAAGTTTGTTTCCTCTTGGAGAAATGTTTGTCTGTACGGGAGGTTGTTTGCTTTGTTGGGGTGTTTCATGCAGGCTTTGTCGATAAATTCTTGCAAAGTCTCCGTTCTGGTGAGGGTATGGATGTCTCTGTTGGGGAAGTTGTGCGGGACTTTTGCTGTGATGCATTTTCTTTCTAGTGCTTGTAATTCATGTATTGTTGTAGGTGGTGTGATGGGTGCAACTGCTGTGGGGGCGTATGTAATTATTGGTCTTATTAAGGCTTTGTAGAGGTGTAGTAATGCTTTAGTTGTGAGATTCCGCTTGGCTTTGCTAGGTACCGAAGTGTTTGTAGGATTGGTTTGGTTGTTCGAATATTATTTGAATAATGTTGCTGAGCTTTTAATCGGCTGGTTATTATCACTCCGAGATATTTTGCAAATGCTTGTATTTTCAAAGTTTTTCCGTCTATATTTATGGTGAGTTTTTTTCTCTGGAAGCATGTTTCCCTTTTTATGGCAGGAATTTGTGTTTTGTTGGTATTGATTTTAATACGCCATTTATTGGCCCATTCAGTGAAAATGGAGAGTTGTTTTTCTAATTTTTGTTTTGCAATGCCAGGTTTCATTTCAGTGCACCAGTATATCGTGACATCCGCATACTGGGCGAGTTGTATTGTGGGTCCTATTGGAGTTGGTGTGTCGTAAATATAAATGATGTATAGTAGGCCGGAGATGGCTTAGAGATATACTGTTTGTGAGAGCTGGTTGTTGATTTAGATTGGACTGCTCTTTGGTGTAGGAAGTTGGTGGTCCATCTGACGATGTTCTTGGGGAGTTGGAGAGTTGTCATCTTGAATAGGAGGCAATTTATCCAGCATTTATCGAATGCAGATTCTATATCTAGAACTATTGTCTCGCTGCGTTTATAACCGTCTTGTAAATGTGACATGACGCGTAGTAACTGGTACAGTAATGTCTCGTCGAAAGCCTGCTTGACTGTCTGGGATAAGTTTATGTTCGTAGATATACTTTTGAAGTCGGTTCATATTATTTTTTCCAATATTTTTGAGAGTGTTGATGTGGGCGAAATGGGTCTGTAGTTTTTATGGTCGGTGCCGTCCTTTCCTGGTTTTTCGAATAATAATGATATGTCGGCATGTTTCCATAAGTTAGGATTTACCCACTCTTATATACTACATGAACTACAAACATTCGGGAGAGTTGGAATTTTTTAAGTATTACACATTTATTTATCTTCGCACCTATATTATTGTATTATCTATTTGCTTACGCAAACATGGTATAAACATTGGATATAGCGTGAACTTGGCTTCTGAGGGACGTGATGTATTGTTATTTTACTATTAGTATATAGTGTTTATTTTGTACAAGAACACATCGTTGCTGGTCTCCATACCCAGAGGCTAAGTTGGCTCTGGCTGAGGAATGGAATTTTTTTTTTACTTACCTTTACCACTTATCCTCTCTAAAATTTGGAACTATGGGTGAGAAAGCGAATGTAAGATTAACTTTTAAGCACATCCGGTGCTTAAATTCCTAAATTCTAAAAATGTCAACAAGATTAGCTGATTTATTTATTACAGGTTTGTTTAACACCATTAGTGTCAAATAAAAGTTCATATTTCTCTACAATTGCAAATAAGTTGTGGTGTGTTACATTCACTGACTTTCTCTACCCGTTCGTCAACAAAAAATTCCTTAAAAAGCATATTCTCTTGTCAACTTCACGTTAGTCCATATAAACATTTGCATAAATTTACTGTAACGTTAGTATGTATTTGAAAGTACCAAATTCAATACACCTACGATAGTATGGCACTGAAAAGCAAACTAATTCTAAGCACTACTGTGCAAAAGTCGAAAAACACATAATTTAATTTCCAACACTGCATGTGCAAAAGTACTGAGTATACTCATTTTGCTTTAATGTTATACTTTAAAAAAACACAATTAATTTTAAACACTACAAATGAAAAAGTTTTCAGTACTCATTTTGCAGTCCTAGTATGCCACTGAACAATGGAGTACTCGGAAAGATTGTGAGTTGCAAACCCCCTTCTGTCTTCTGTTAGAATGCGTTTGAAAGCGGAGAAACTGCGTCCCACTATACACGGGGTAAGAGGTGCGAACTTCATCTCGGCTATTTCCTTAGGATTCCAACTCAATGATCCCTGCACTTTTTCTCCACAGAGAACGTGGCCAATTGTTGCTATGACCTTGAAATCTGAACTGCGCACCAAAACAGCTTCCAACTTCTTTTTTATAGATTCTCCTCTTGGTCCAGGCACCACTTTATTTCTTAACTCCTCTATGACTTGCAAGGCTGCTGTCATGGGGAGAGATGATTCTTCCAATTTTTTAATTGCACTTTCATAGTGAAAGAAATTTGCTTTGATATAGCTCAACCCCTGTACTGCTGCTATTGAGTGCAATGTTTTCTTTGTCTTTACAATGGTGGTTGCATCAAGTTCATTTAATGAATCACTTACCTCTACCACGCTTGTGTAGTTTTCCACATAATACATTGCTGCTGATAGCCACTTACCCCACCGTATTACTACAGACTGTGAAGGCAGCGGTATTGAAGGATACTTCTCTCTGAATATCACCACTCGATTTGGTGCTTTCAAAAAAACCTTCTTCACCGAAGAAATTATTTTGTTGACTATAGGATGCTCTTGCCAAATCTTTTCAGCTACCCGGTGGAGTCCATGTGCACGACAGGTGACATGGAGCATACGAGGATGGAAAGCCTTTATATATTCACCCGCTTTCATCATGTAAGCTGCACTGTCGGTTACTAACAATCTCAGTTTTTCCTCTCCTTCTGCATCTGGCCATATGACCTTCCCTCACTGCAATTGATATTGTAGAGTGGTTGGTTTGTTGGAGCTCCTTGCATAGGATGACATGGGGCGTACTGGGTTCCTCAGAAGTGAGTTTACCCACAACTATGGCGGCAATATATCTACCACAAGCATCCGTTGTTTCGTCCACACTTAACCAAATGTTGTGGTCAGTGAAGTCTGCCTTTATGTCTTCCATAGCTTTCTTATACAACTGGGGCAATACATTCTTTCTTAAGGTGGACTCATCTGGTACTTTAGAGTTGCAAAACACTTGAATTTTTTTGTTTTAATATTGGGTTTTGTCGCGTAGCAATTGGTATAATGGCGGCAGTACAATCTTCACATAAACTCATGTTAAATGAATTACTTTTGGCTTCATTGGAACTACCTGACTTTGATGTTAAGAAACTCTGCTTCTTTTGATATTCATTCCTAACAGCGTTTGCAGAATGAGTTGCTGATTGTCGATGTTGCACCAAGTGAGAGCGTTTTTCTGCTGGCACCTGCAAATTAAATGTAAACAATAAAATTAGTCAATTTAAATACCCATCACCGGCAAATACGTATTAAATAATTTTGGATGTGTGATGGAGTCTAAAGAGGGCATACTTTAAGTTGCACTCCAGTATTATTTTAAAAAATAGCAGGCTGAGAATTACCAAAATACGAAAAACACAAGAAATTATTCCTACCTGCTTCTGACATGCGTTACAATAAATAACCTTTCCATCTGTAGAAAAGCTTTTGTCGATCAGGATCCACTTGTGGAGCAGAGAACTTCTTGATGACTTGCTTTTGGGGAATGACGCAAACGACTGCTGTCGTCACCAGTAGCAAGAAGACTGAATATTTTGCCACTGAATTTTAAAAATGTCGTGTTAGAAACTGCCTATAACGGAAGAAGCAATAATACATACTACTAAACAGTGATATTAAAATGTTTGCCTCTAGTTTTCACCTATTGTTGCGGCATGTAAACATCAGAAGTTTCAGAAATGCCGCGTGCCACTGACCACCTCTTTCGACAGTAGCTAGAAAATGATAACTGAAGGCGGCGGAGTTTTAATTAGTTTATTATTGTGGCGGATGGTTTAATTATTGTAAGGTATTGCGCAAGATTTCATAATGTAATTATTTAATAGTTTCCTTATTCGTACGGTCTTTGTTTTAAAAATACTTTTATACTCATAAATCGACTCTTATTTGCTTAAATAACCGAATTACACACTTTCAGGTTCTATCACGAAAAATCTGATGTGTACCATTCACATAACTTTTTCTATATCTCTGCAAATTATTCTTAAAAAGCTTATACTTCTATTTACTTTATGCTAATCAGAAAAAATGAGCAGAAATAGTCTTATTACTTGCAACTTTGTAAGTAGAAGCGAAATAAGGGACTACCATAGGTTAAAGTGATAGTCAAAAAGCTGGTTGCTATGTCAATGAAGTTCCTTTGTTTATATGGCTAGGAGTTGACAAGTTCCTGTATGACAGAAGTATGTTTTTCATAGCAGAAACCAAAAATAAGGAATGTATCAAAAACGAAGAACTCACGAAAAAAATGTATATAACATAAGTTGTGTGTTTTAACATGCTCTACATATTTTGTGTAGTAAGTTTTTGTCCACCTCTTATGGTTTAGCTATTATTCAAAATTTAGTAAAATTCATCCCGAATAAACTACCCTTCAGAGGCTATTCCCAGAACATTCAAGATATACATTTTATTTGTCAGGTAAATATCTTTAATATACGAAATTTTAATCAAAATCGTTAGAGCCATGTTTGAGAAAATAAAAATTTTCGAAAAAAGTCCCATGTAAAGGGTAGTTGGGGGTGGGGGAATTTTTCTCAACATCTTCGTGTCGCATCCCTGGAAGATACTAAACTTAAATACCAAGTTTGGTATTTTACCGACTTTTCTTTTTTGAGTTATCGTGTCCACAGACACACGGACACACTGACACATGGACACACGGACACACACACACACAGACCTTTTTGTGAAACTGCTTTTTTTGGATATTGGGGACCCTAAAACATATATTTCCGGTGAAATCTCGGTATCGAATTTTTGGTTGGAGTGCAATACCTTCTCTATACACTATGTACATAGTGCGTATAGAGAAAGTAAAAATAGGTTTTATTAGACCTAACGTAAAATTAGGTCAATTTAGGCTGTATAAAATTGAAGTATATTACTCGATGGTAGCTAAAACGTTAACATAAACCAAAGTTTGGGGTGTAGGAGGTCAGGAATAAAATAGGTCAGAACCTAAGAATCCGGGGCTTAGTTATAAGTTAATAAGTATTTGTTTATCGCTTTTGCATTCCCAAAAATATATGTGGCATAAATTGTGTGTTTGAACGAGACCTACTTTTCATGTGTTATAACTTAATATGTATTTATTTATCTCTTATGCTTTTCCAAAAAGTCTACTCGTATATGGCATAAATTGTGTTTTTTAATGATACCTATTTTTCTTGTATTATATATATTTGTTTATCTCTTATGATTCACCATTTATACAAAAGTCTCCAAAATAATAAGGGCTTCAGCAGCTATTCTCAGAAAATTCAAGATATGCATGTTTTTTTTTCTCATTTAATGGCTTTCGTTTTGAGCATTTCGATCAAATTCGTTTAGAGCCAATTTTGAGAAAGTTTGAAATTTCGAAACCTCTATCATGTAAAGGAAATTTTGAGGTGAGGGATTTCTGAAAATGTTTGTGTTGCACGCACACACACACACACACAAACATATGCGCGGCTAGTAGGTTTCTATCTGAAATCTCCCAAAAGAAACAAAATACTGGGTTTGGTAAACAAATTGGTAACCGTATGGAGATCTTATTCCTTTTTCCCCACTTCCTAGCCATGCAAGGGGAACGAAATTTCACTCATCACTTAGCGAATATTTACCAGAAAATTCATACAATAACAAGTAATGTCTTCGGCTGGCCCCGTAGCTCAGTGTAGAGCACCTGCGTGCTATGTTAGGGGTTCTGGGTTCAATTCCCAGCTGGGGTTGGTTATTTTTTCCCTATCCTCTTGGATACTAAATAATGGAAATAAGAATGAGAATGTGAACGTGTGACCTAATGTATAAAAAGCTAAGGAACACAGAAACCTAATGACTAAATACAGGAGTTAACAGAATTGCTGATAGGCAAAATGTTCCTAAAGGAAAATCCACCGATACAGATAACCGTGCAGTAAAAGTCGGAATGGGTATAAATGAAAAGAAGAAAAGAAAACAAAGTAATAACTCGCAAATGCTTATTTTCTCTGGCACGTATGTACAATGTGCATACGAGGTAGAGGAAGATTTGTATTCCATCCAAAAATTCGAAAGCAACTTCACCGGAAATACATGTTTTGAGGATACTGAATAAATCATTTTTAGTAAATGGTCCGTGTGTGCCTCTGACTATGTGGCATGTGTGTGTGTGTCTGTCTGTGGATAACATAATGAAAACGAAAATCCGTAAATACAAAGCTTGTTATTTAATGTATATATGAAAGCTTTCACGTCCGGCGTCCATTTGAAGTAAAATTTCTTCCGGGCTTGTATGCCGTAGTCGGAAAGTGGAATTTACCCTTGACGTTTCGCTTAAAACTGTGTTGAGTATTATTAGAGGACTCGAAGAATATTTAAGTTCCGTGCCTTCTAAGGATTCATCACATTTTCAGGAATATCCCCCTCCCCTAACTACCCGTTATATGGAACATTTATCGAAATTTTAGATTTTCTAAACAACGGATTTAACGATTTTTATTCAAATGCATCATATTGAAAATATTTACTTGGCAAATAAAACTCTTTCCTGAACTTCATGCGATTAGTCCCTGAAGTCCTCTTCATTTAGAATGTCTTTTGTATAATTGGTAAAACACAAGAGAAGGACCTAAACTTACCACATAATAAACACACAACTTATGTCATATACAGTGTTTGGGGGGCTAACCATTTCTGAGAAATTTGCACTTTGGTTTAATTTTAAAACACCTAATACTTTTCTCAAACGGGAAGTTCTCATCCGTTTCACATTTCGCTTGTTCTGCTCCTGGCCATGATAATAGAAACGAATTTCAATGAAAGTACTACAGCGACAGCTTTTAAAAGATCTGACTGTCGCTTTAGCCTAGTGTACGAGTATTCCCTTATTTCCCCAGCTTATGAGGTAGGTACTAAATAATAAGACAACTTCTGGTAACGTTTATTTTATTTGTATAATGCAGATAAAAAGTTAATCTCTTATAAGAATAGCTCATTTGCAGAACATATAGAGAAATTTTTATGAATGGAAGATGAGATTTTTACTTTAAAAAAAAATCTGATGTGTTCCATTCACATGACTTTCTCTATATCTCTGACACAAATTATTGTTAAAAAGCTTATGCTTCTATTTACTTCATACTAATCGAGAAAAAATCAGCAGAAATGGTCCTATTACTTGCGTCCTTGTAAGTAGAAGCGAAATAAGGGAGTAACATAGGTTAAAAGCTGGTTGTTATATGACTGAAGTTCCTGTGTTTGTAAGGACAGGAGTTAACAAATTCCCGTATAAGAAAAGTATAAGTTTTTTAAAGTTGAAACCAAAAACCAGGATATCTAAAAAACGATCAACTCCTCGAAAAATGTTATATAACATAAATTGTGTGTTTTAATGTGCTCTAGATTATTTGTATGGTAAGTTTTTGTCTATCTCTTACGGTTTAGCAGTTATGCAAAATTCCGTAAAATTCATCCAGAATAAAGTGGTCTTCAGAGGCTATTCCCAGAAAATTCAATATATACGTTTTATTTGTTAAGAAAACATCTTAAATATATGAGATTTTAATCAAAATAATTAGCGCCATTTTTAAGAAAATCAAAGTTTTCGAAATTTTTACCATGTAAAGGCTAGTTTGGGGGGGGGGGAAGATCTTCATGTCTCATCCTTGGAAGATTCCAAACATAAATACCAGTTTGGTTTCTAACAGTCTTTTCATTTTTGAGCTATGCTGCCCACAGACACACAAACACACACACACACACACTCACACACACAGAAACACACACAAACACAAACACACACTTACACACAGACAGACAGACAGATAGACACACAGGACATTTTTCTAAAAATGCTTTTTTTGGTTTCAGTGGGTCTCAAAACTATATTTCCAGAGAAATCTCGGTATCGAATTTTTGGGTGGAATACAACACCTTCTATATATACTATGTATATAGTACGTATAGAGAAAGTAATTATTGACATAAATGGTGTGTTTTAACGAAATCTAAGCGTTTTTGTGTAGTAATATTTTGTCTCTCTCTTACATTTATTCAAGTTATTCAAAATGAAGCAAACCTCAGAGACTATTCCCAGAAAACTTAAAATAAGAAGTTTACCTTGAACTTTTACTTTCTCTAAACGTACTATGTACATAGTGTACAGAGAAGGTATTGCACTCCACCAAAAAATTCGATACTGAGATTTCACCGGAAATATATGTTTTAGGGTCTCCTGTATCCAAAAAAAGTATTTTCAGAAAAAGGTCCATGTCCGTGTGTCCGTGAGTCAGTGTGTCTGTGTGTCCGTGTGTCTGTGAACACGATAACAAACGGGAGTCAGTAAAAATGAAGATTTGTATCTTATTGGTTTGAATTTTGCGATATGTTTATATATGTGTGTGTGTGTGTGTGTGTGTGTGTGATATAGTTTTTGTGATGTCGCATATAATGGATCTTCAAAACCAGTTCTATAGAGTTGTTTTATCATTTCAGTGTCCTATCTTCCACTTCTGTCTTTAAGGAAAATTTTAATGCAACTATTTACTCCAGGGATTATGTCGCTCAACATGAATTAGATAAAAAAAAACAAGGAATACTCGGAAGTAGTTAACTCTAAAAAAAGACAAAAAAGTTTACCATAAGTGAAGCGTTTTAACGAGATCTACAATTTGTGTGTTGTAAGATTTTCCCTATCCTTTATGGTTTACTAATTATGTAAAAGTAATTCCAATAAAGAAGGGTTTGGAGGTCATTCCCAGAAAGCTCAACATATACATTTCATTTGTCATGCAAATATAAGGAGAAAGTCTAAATTTTCGAAAAATGTTCCTTGTAAATGTTAATTAGGGGTGGGGGATTTTGTTGAAAGTTTTCGTCTT
The DNA here is from genome assembly GCA_030762935.1 of Hymenopus coronatus. Taxonomy (NCBI): domain Eukaryota; kingdom Metazoa; phylum Arthropoda; class Insecta; order Mantodea; family Hymenopodidae; genus Hymenopus; species Hymenopus coronatus. Next base: position 133,635,935 of record CM060897.1, on the reverse strand, counting down.
GCATCCTTAAAGGGTGCTGAGCATAAGTATCAAGTTTGGTATTGCATTTATCAATTTTATTTATACTGTTCACACACACACACACACACACATACACACACACACATACACACTCAACCATAACAACACACACATGCAACATACCCGCGGAGTGCCGCACCATGGCCGAGTGGTTAGACCACTAGCCTCTCACCTAGACGGCCGAGATTCGATCCCAAGCGACCGCATGTGAGATTTGTGGTGGACAAAGCGGCGCTGGGGCGGTTTTCCCCGGGTACTCCGCTTTCCCCCGCCATCGCATTCCAACGGTGCTCCATCATCATTCATGTATCATCAGTGTCACCGCCTGCGGTGCCATTAGTTAAAGCGGGCGTTAAACACTACCAAAAAAAAAAAAAACACCCGCGGAGCGTTTTCATAATTTTTTTTCAGGGGATTTTTGAAAATCTTATATTTCCGGTCAAATCTCGGTATCGAATATACTGAAGCAATAAAACTTCTCTAGTCACTCTGTTCATTGTACGCACATACATGGTAGGTACATTAATAAGCTTTTGTCAGAATATCGTAAAAAAAAAAAAAAAAAAAATAAAAAAATAAAAAGAAAAAAGTAGTGATTACTGAAAGTCATGTGAATGTTACATGGTGGTTTTTTTCTTTTCTTTACCAAGTACTATGTACATATGAGGTAGAGAAAGTAATTTATTTCATCCAAATCACGATATCGACTTCCAGCGGAAAGATATGTTATGAGATCCCCTGAATCCAAAAACAAAAACAAAACAAAAAATTACAAAAGGTCCGCCCACGCGCCTATTTGTGTGAGTGTCATTGAACAGCATAACTCATTAACGAAAAAATTGTTAAATACCAAACTTTCCATTTAAGTTCAGTATATCTCAAAGATGCTACAGGAAGATAATCGAGAATCCCACCCCCAGTCAAACTCTCTTTATATGGACATTTTTTCGAAATATTTCGTATTTTTCAAAAATGGCTCTAACGTTTGTTTTTTTTTTTTTCTTTTTTCTTTTTTATTAAAATAGGACCTGTTTAAGACATTTTCACCACAAATAAATTTAGAATTTTTCGGGAATAGCGCCTGAAGTTCTTTGCATTCTGCATGATTTTTGCACAACTGGTAAACCATAAATATTACTAAGATTATTAATCCATAATGTAGATCTCGTTAAAACATAACATTTATGTCAAATACGATTTTTGTGGAATTGACAATTACCGAGGTATTCCTTGTTTTAGGTTAAGTTTCCCAATACTTATTTTCTCAATCGTAAAGTCGTCATTCGTTTTCTTTTATTTATTTCCATCTTGGCGTGCAAATAATACGGAATTTATTGTCAACATATTGCGACCAGCCTTTAGAAGATTAGACTAACGCTTTAGTTAAAATTCTCTTAAAAGTATAAGAAAAGATGCAGTATAACAAAATATGTAGTATAATTGCTATAGAAGAGATAGAGAAAGTCATATGAGTGTAGCACATCGGATTTTAATGTGTTTGTTTGTATTAGCCTGCATGGAAAAGTAACCTTTTTGAGCATGGTAATTGTGTACATTAAGTAGTGATGGTATTTCATTGCAGATTATTAGTTCATTTCTTACGGTAATTTTTAAAATCTAGTGCTATTTCTTGCTATCTAAATGTTTATCATTCAGTTGCTTATCTTGATACATCACTTATAAATTATGTTATATATGCAATGATTATCTCATTATATTAATAATAAGAATCAAATTAAAGTGCTTCATGTTACATCTAAGGTTTTTAGATGTATGTTGAATTTGTTTTCCATTTCCTTTAACATCTAAGGTCATATCGGGGGCTTTGCATTAGTAACAACTCGTCTGTAGGCTCTTTACGTTGGATTTAAATCATTTTATTTTCCTCACACATTCACTCTCACATACATACTTCCATACTCTATGGGGGATAGGGAATACTTCGAACCCGGGATCTCCAGGCGAGAAGTGAGCTCGCTGACCACTTGACCACGAAGGCAGTATATGCATTAAATTGTTATTTAATGAAGTCCTGTTTCTGCATATGACGTGCATGCTTTTGTTCCTTAACTGTACAACATGCGTCTGACATCCAATTTCTTTCGGATTAATCTGATATGTTTTCAATTCGCATGGCTTTCTCTAACCATTCTGTAACAAACTGATATTCGAAACGGTATTCTTCTAGCTACTGCATGCTAATCAAGATAAACATTGAAACGAATAATATGGAATATGTCAGAACAGGTTTAACTCCACAAAAAATGTGTATGACATAAATTGTGTGTTTGAAAGCTATACACGGCTTTTGCATTGTAATTTTTTTTTACTTTCTCTACACGTACTATGTACATAGTGTATAGAGAAGGTATTGCACTCCACCCAAAAATTCGATACCGAGATTACACCGGAAATATATGTTTTAGGGTCCCCTGTAACCAAAAAAAGCATTTTCAGAAAAAGGTCCGTGTGTGTGTCCGTATGTCCGTGTGTCAATGTGTCCGTGTGTCTGTGAACACGATAACTCAAAAACGAAAAGTCGGTAAAACCGAACATGGTATTTAAGTATAGTATCTTCCAGGGATGCGACACGAGGATTTTGAGGAAAATCCCCCCACCCCAAACTACCCTTTACATGGAACGTTTTTCGAAAATTTCGATTTTCTCAAAAATGGCTCTAACGATTTTGATTAAAATTTCATATAAAAGATATTTACACAACAAATAAAATGTATATCTTAAATTTCCTGGGAATAGCCTCTGAAGACTACTTTTTTCTAGACGAATTTTATGGATTTTCACATAACTGCTAAACCGTAAGAGATAGAGAAAGACTTACAACATAAAAAATGTAGAGCACCTTAAAACGTACAATTTATCTGATATACATTTTTTTCGTGGCATATTCCTTGTTTTTGTTTTCAGCTATGAAAAACTTATACTTTTCTCATACAGGAATTTGTTAACTCCTGCCCATACAAACAAAGAAACTTCAGTCACATAGCAACCAGCTTTTGATTATTAGTTTAGCCTATAGTACTCCCTTATTTCTCTTCTGCTTACAAGGAAGCAAGTAATAAGTATTTGTGCTAATGTTTTTCTCGATTAGCATGAAGGAAATAGAAGCATAAGCCTTTTAACAATAATTTGTTACAGAGAGGTAGAGAAAGTCATGTGAATGGAACACATAAGATTTTTACTTTTTCTTTACTTACTATGTACATAGTGTATAGAGAAGGTATTGCATTGTACCCAAAAATTCGATACCGAGATTTCACCGGAAATACATGTTTTGAGACCACCTGAACCCCAAAAAATCATTTTTAGAAAAATGTGTGTGTGTCCGTCTGTGTGTATGTGTGTGTCTGTGTGTCTTTGGGCAGCATAGCTCAATAACGAAAAGACGGTTAAATACCAAACTTGGTATTTAAGTTCCATATCTTCCAGGGATGCAACACGAAGATTTTCAAGAAAATCCCCCCAACCCCAACTACCCTTCACATGGAAAATTTTTCGAAAGTTTTGATTTTCTAAAAAATGGCTCTAACGGTTTTGTATAAATATCATATATTAAGATATATTACTTGACAAATAATGTGTATATCTTGAATTTTCTGGGAATAGCCTCTGAAGACTACGTTTTTCTGGATGAATTTTACGGAATTTTGTGTAACTGGTAAATCGTAAGAGAGAGACAAAAACTTCCCACACAAAAACTGTAGAGCACATTAAAACACACAATTTATGTTATATACATGTTTTTCGTGGAGCTGATCGTTTTTGAGATACTCCTTGTCTTTGGTTTCAGCTACGAAAAACATAATTTTCTCATACAGGAATTTAACAATTGCTGTTCATACAAACAAAGGAACTTCAGTCACATAGCAACCATCTTTTGCTATCACTTTAACCTGTGTAACTCCCTTATTACGCTTCTACTTACAGGGAAGCAAGTAATAAGACTATTTCTGCTAATTTTTTCTCACTTAGCATGAAGTAAATAGAAGCATAAACTTTTTAACAAAAATTTGTTGCAGAGATATAGAGAAAGTCATGTGAATGCATTACAACAGATTTTTAATATACGGCATTTACATCAAAATTGTTAGAGCCATTTTTGAAACAAGAGCAACATTTTCAAACTTTTTTCCGGTAAAGGGTATTAGGATGGGGGTATTTTCTGGAAAATCGTGTTGCATCTTTGGTACATTCTAAACCTAAATACCAAGTTTCATATTTAACTGTCTTTTCGTTTTAGGGATATGCTATCCACATATATCCATTGTTTCCCTAAAAAAACTTTTTTCTAACTCATGGGACTTCAAAATATATTTACTGGAGAAATCTCCAAATCAATTTTTGGGTGGAATACAATACCTTCTCTATACACTATCTCTAGATTAGTACGTGTAGAGAAAGTAAAAAGAAAGTCTTCACAAAAAAGTAATATGAAATTACAAATGTTGAGGTTTCAACACAAGACAACTTCAGCTTCACACACACACACACACACACACACACACACACACACACACACACACACACACACACACACATACACACATACACACATACACACATACACACATACACACACATACTCACACATACACACATACATACACACACATACACACACATACACACATATACACACATACACACACATACACACATACACACACATATTCACACATACACACATACATACACACACATACACACATACATACACACATGCGCACACATACACACATGCACACACATACACGCACACACATACGCACACATACACGCACACATGCACACATACATACACACATACACACATACACGCACACATACATACACATACACACACATACACACATACATACACACATACGCACACATACACGCACACATGCACGCACACATACATACACACATACACACATACACGCACACATACATACACATACACACACATACACACATACATACACACATACATACACATACACACATACACACATACATACACACACATACACGCTCACATACATACACGCACATACACACACATACACGCACACACATACACACATACATGCACACATACATGCACACATACACACATACATACACACATACACGCACACACAAACACACATACATACACACATACACACATACATACACACATACACACATACATACACACATACACATACATACACACACATACATACACACATACACACATACACGCACACACATACACACATATATACACGCACACACATACACACATACACGCACACACATACATACACATACACGCACACACATACACGCACACACATACACGCACACACATACACACATACACACACATACACACACATACACAAACAACACACACACATACACACACAACACACACACACACACACACACACACACACATTTGAGTTACAGATTATGATACAAGTGATGACTTCCAAAATTTATCCTATGTTCAAAATGCTGTGAAGTTCTCCTAAGTACAGATTTGAACTAAACTTTTGTAGAGAGACTGCAGTCTACCTTTTGATAAAGTAAATTTTCAACTGAACTTTATTTTAAAGCCAGTGCATAATTTTACAAGAATAAATCGCAATTCCTATTGATTTATTCTTGAATAGAACATTTGGGGCTGGAAACGAGTATTGCAAACCATAACATTTACATATATGAGCAAAACTGAATTTGTCATCTTTTTGTATTATTTTATAAGCTATACACACGCGCAGCTTTTTATGAAATGCGTCTTTTTGTATAAGCTACACACACGCGTAATTTTTTATAAAATACAATCGATTTGTATTAATTTATAAGTTACACACCCGCGTAGCTTTTTATAAAATGCGTCTTTTTGTATTATTTCATAAGCTATACAAATGCATAGCCTTTTATAAAATGCTTCTTTTTGTATTATTTTATAAGCTACACACCCGCGTAGCTTGTTATAAAATACGTCTTTTTGTATTATTTTGTAAGCCACACTCACGCGTAGCTTTTATAAAATGCATATTTTTGTATTATTTTATAAGTTACACAGCCGCGTAGCTTTTTGTAAAATGCATATTTTTGTATTATTTTATAAGCTACACGCACGCGTAGTTTTTTATAAAACGCATCGATTTGTATTATTTTGTAAGCTACACACCCGCGTAGCTTTTTATAAAATGCATCTTTTTGTATTATGTTATAAGGTACACAGCCACGTACCTTTTTATAAAATGCGTCTTTTTGTATTATTTTATAAGCTACACACGCGCTTTATAAAATGCTTTTTTGGATTAATAGGACCCTGAAACATATATTTCCGGTGAAATGTCGCACCGAATTTTTTGGGACACAGATCTACTATGTACATTTTATATAGATACGTGCTAGAGAAAGTAAAATTGCAAAACAATGGGGGAAAAATAGAGGGTCTCGATGTGTTAACTGAGTTGTGAACGAAGCTGATTTAGCTGATACACTAAGTCACATTTCTGCAATAGTCTAGATTGGTGAGTCACATCAGCCATTACATTTATCTGCTTCGGTGACTAAAATCCGTGAATACAGTAGCAAGAAGTCAACATTTTACACGTGAGGTAATACAGCGGATGGAAATAATTGTTTTTATTTGTTTTACGAATGTGCAATAGTAATATTAAATAAACCATGAGTGAAATGTGTAATTATTTTTGAGGCAAACAATGCTAATAACAACAGAGGAGTGTAAAATATTCAGAAAACCCTTTTAGTACAGGTAAACCACATAACATATTTAAACAGAGTGAAGTTTACAGAACCTTTATTTAAAAAGCAAAGTGCGAGTTTCCCGTCGGCTTCGGAACTTGGGGCCGGATTCTGAAACTGATGAGAAAAGTGACAGTCTAACATATGAAGTTATGCAGCCATAACATCAGCCATAAAAATAAAATATTGCCAAATGCTCACCAAAATTGGTTACGTTCATTTGTACAGAAAAACTACTGTTAAGCGTAATTTAGGGAGCAAGTTATTGCTTTTACAATATTGTTTTTAACTTAGAATCGAGTATCAAATTACGGTGCTTAAACATCAGCATCGATATCAAGTATTGAGAAATAGTGGTATCCTCTCATCACTAGTGTTCATGTACGTAATGGTATATGCAAGCAATGCTCTTAAAATATTTGTTATAAAAAATTCTGTATAACTGTTTTTCTCTCAAAAGTTTACTGTTATGTTTCTGGTTTATATTTTAGATTTATCAATTTTGTATTGTACTAAATCCTCTTGGGAAACATCAGTTCATTTGACAAATAATGTAGAGCATGAAGCTTATTTAGCATTCTATTCTATCACATTAAAAGTTTGTAGTCTCATAGGAATATAAATGCAGCTATTAGTTAATTACAATCATTCCTATCTCTTCTAACTGAATGGGTCACCACTTGGTGTAGTGCACCGACGAAACCAAATTTAAAATATTCTCTCTAAGAGATGTCCAGGATCCACTTTCATTATCTCTCTTAAATACTCAACTTCATTGGCTTCATTCAGAAACCGCAATAAAATATATTGGCCTATTATTATGCACACATATGACAAAAAGCAATACTTCAACACAGATGAAATTAATGTATATCCTCTAATTAACAGGCATTCAAAGCTGGGTTTTGAATGCTCAATTCTTCTTATAAATCATTAGCATTATTCTCTCATAAGCTGCTCCTGCATGGAGCACAGCTAGCAAGGCTTACCTTCATCAGTTACAAGCTATCCAGAATAAAATCCTACGAAAAGTCACCGGTGCTCCTTGGTTCGATAGAAATAATCAATTTCATCAGAAACTTTGAATACTCCTTCTACATGAATACGTCAAACCCCTCTCAAAATCCTTCTTCAACAAACTACCTACAATACCTGGACATCGCACATACAACTTTGGAACCAGAAGCTGTCAAATAAACAGACTGAAAGAAACATTCCCTCAAGATCTGCTCAGTGATTCCGAAGACAGTGATTTCGCATAACCTTTAACATCATAGTTTAACCATAATGTGTTTCACACCCATTGATTCAATACATCAACTATTACCATCTTAAACAATTGTATATTCTTAATTGTGTATTGTATGTCACACTAACTTGCGTTACAAGAGCCAAAAGGTTGTTCATATTATGTTAACTTATCAATAGCCTGTAAAGCAATAATTGTATGCTGATCGTTAATAATAAACAAACAAGAAATTAAAAAAGGTTTGTAGGAATATACAAATATATTAAATACATTATTTATATTTAATACACCAAATTTGTACAGCAAATATATTAAAGTTTACTTTGTGCTAGTCGACTTACTTTTTTAACTACTTCCTTGTGTATTTATACCAGTTTTAATTTCAGGCTAAGTCTGTGGCTCATAAGATGGTGCATCTTGACATAATAAACTTTTTAAACGCATACATGATTTTATGTTACGTTGTAAATTGAAATCTCTAATTATATATTGAGCCTACAACGACATATACAAGGGTGAAAATAAAACTAATTATATACATTACAGTCATTGATTAATAAAAGTGCACTATGAATCAAACAGAATATTTTTGTGATTTCAGGATATATGAAAATTACAATGCTCTATTCATAAACACAATGCATATACTTGCTATAATAGACGTTTACAAATATTAAGATGCTTAAATTATCGCTTGTTGGCAAGAGTTCAAGCTTGGTGTGATATTTGTATGTAAAGAAATCTGCCTGACAGTGCTGATAATAAAATCCTTGAATGCTTAACACACGACTTACCATCAACTGTGATACTCCAGTGCAAAACAATATTTAGCGTAGTCTTCCATTTTAGGTGAAGTATGACATTTGATACCTTTTAAATCAGTGTTGCTAATGATTATCTTAAACTGCACACGGAACTTTCAGCATGAAAATCCGAAGCTCCTACCATTCTAACTGTGAAGTCAAGCTATCTCTTATCAGGAGGAAACAAAAGCAAGCGAGCTGGGAGGAGAAGAGGATCAGGGGAAGTATAATGGAATGTCTGAGAGGGGATACAGAGATAAAACAAGGCTTCTATGACTCTTAATACATTTATTTGCTAATAAGAGTACTTATTACTTTCTCTGGCACATACGTTACAATGCACTTAGTAGGTATTGTATTTCACCCAAAAAATCGATGTCGACTCGACGTTTTGAGGTCCCTTGAAACAAAAAAAGCATTTTTAAAAAAGGTCCCTGTGTGTGTGGAAGGCATAGTTTAAAAGCGAAAGAGCATGTATTTATAAGTTGGTATTTATGTTCAGTGTCTTCCAAGGATGCAACACGAAGATTTTCAAGAAAATCCTCACCACAAACCACACTGTGCGTGGAATTTTTTTTTGAAAATTTTGACCTTCTCAAAAATGTCTCTAGCAATTTTGTTGAAAATATGTACTAAGCATATTTATATCAAAAATAAAATGTACATTTTTAATTTCCTGGGAATAGCCTCTGAAAACCTCTTTATGCTAGATATATTTTGCAGAATTTTACATACTGGTTAAACCGTTAAAGATAGACAAAAAACTATCACACAAAAATGTAGATCTCGTTAAAAAACATTATTATGTCATGTTTATAACTTAAATAGATTTAGCACTGACAAAGAATATTATCTCAAATTTTAATAATTAGAGGATTTCAAATATAACAAAGGAAATATAAATTGTTAAAATTTGCGCTGTTAAGATATAAGGACCTTCAACTGTTAAATTTTTGTATACCGCTGTTTAAAAATATATCTTTAGGCACTTTTTTTGGATATAAAGCTAATTGCTATTTCAAGTCAAGGTGCAGTTATATATAAGTTGAATAATGGAGTACAGTAAATGGATTGTTATTGAAATATGATTGGATATATGGTGGATTAATTGTATAATTTTGGTTTTCTTGTCGACCTGACCGTTTTCGAGATATTGCTTGTTATTGGTTTCAACTTAAACTAGCTTTTCTCAAACTGGACTATGCAAAGCGAACCGAACCTCAATTGTTTCGCATAGCGATTACTTTTAAAAGATTTGAATAACACTTTAGTGCCCGCCTGGGTCGTATGGTGGTAGCGTGTCTGCGAGTGGTTACGAGTTCGGATCTCGCTTAGAATGAGTTACCTGATAAGGTTTTTTTTTTTTTTTCTGTATTTTCCCTTATTCTGAGGAGAAGAAGAATGTCGAGTAACTTTAAGCTCCATGGACCACGAGTAATTTGAGCATCATTTCACCAATTTCATTCATTGTCCGATATGACCAACCAGCTTAAAGGACGTTAAGGTACAAAAATAAAATAAAATCTGCAAATGTTTATCTCGATTAGCATGAAATACATAAAAGAATAACCTCTTGTAAGAATAGTTTGTATACGGAACGCTAGAGAAAATTATATGAATGCAACACAAACGATTCTTTACTTCCTCTACAGTACTAAGTTCATAGTGATAGAGAAGGTATTGTAATACACCCAAAAATTCGATACCGAGATCTCACCGGAAGTACATATACCGCTTTCTTACGGCATGTTTAAGGCGTGCCTATATCAGCTCAATCAAAGACAAAAGTGAGATGGTGGTAACGTGAGGACTTCATGGCCGTGGGGTTACCAATTCGTCTATTACATACACTTTCTGTATGTCATTTTCCAGCATTTTCTCCAAAAGCACGGTTTATATTGGAACTGGACTGGGTAAACCTAAATTATGTTCTTGCTTGAATTTAATTATTTCGTCTTTTCTCCTGGACATAGTGGGAATTGTGGTCTTTAGCCGGGAATAATAACTAGCATTATCTAAAGCAATAACACTCTTAGGAGGAATGCTTTTCAAAAGTGTGTTCTTGAACCAAGCTTCAAATATTTCAGCATTCATCTTGTGATGTGAATCAGTCAAGGATTCCCGAATATTTTTAGAAGCAACCGGTACAGGCGGTACCCTGGCTACCGCCTGTATGTAGGATCATGATTTTTTCCACGTGACACAGGGACTGGAAGACAGCAAGAGCAACTGCCGATATCGCAACTTTTTCTTACATCATGTGTATCGTACCAAGATTCATCTAAGTAAATTATATGATACCCTTCCTGCCTGAAATAATTTAATCTACTCAAGTACTCACTTCTCCATGCCACAATCCTCTTATTTAGTATGCGAATCTTTTTTTTTTTTTTTTTTTTTTTTTTTTTTTTAGGAAAACTAGCTGGATTATTGACTATTAATATTGTTTCTAGCTTCAAAGAAGCTAGATGCGTCCCAAGCCCTCTACATATTTAAGAATACATAGTAAACACCACTTGCATTGTGAAGTTCACAACAAAACTGCATGAATAAGATGAATGAGAGGGAACACAGCGAATACGTTGCAACACTATATTTCACTCCACGTGTGGTTAACGTCTTTCTGTCATTTGTGATTTCTACGCACTCATTGACTGAAGTGACGCGCTCATTGGTGCACTGCAAAACGTTGGCGACTTCCCAGAATAACCAGTGCGTTATCTGACAGTTTCTATTAACAAAGATAAAGCGCATGTTCACCTTTTCAGTAGCCCAGGTTGTGAGACGCCTTAATGTCCTCCGGACTACCTGGAAAGCTAGTAGAAACAAGCTGATAACGAGGTCTTCTGCAGTCTTCCCCTTTGGTATTGACGCACATAAGTGGCGTATCCACTTCCGTCCTTACTTGCATTATCCCTCCATATTGTTTCCATTGAACTGTCATTGATCCCTCATGCCGTTGGTTTCTTTCAGGGTTGGAAGTGTCAGCGATGGTGTTCAGTATGGCGTGGCAGGGTAAAAGGATGCTCAGAGTGACTATCTCCTTCCCGCGACTTCGACTGGCTGCCAGGACGAGGATTGCTCTTGGTGCTGATGATGGACCTAATTTGGAACGGGGGTAGGGGCGAGGTGCTTAATCTGGAAACTGTTAGGACCCTATCATCGCTGTGCCGTTGTTCCTGGTTTCGGTCACCCGGTGAGAGAATGCATCTCATCCCTCCAGGGACGTCCCTCATGGGGCGTAATCATAATAACCTCAGGTTCGGTGCTGAGTCCCCTCCGACCGTATCCTATCCTTGGTCATTTTATAAGATTCTAGAATATGCAGCGGTGATTTCGGTGCGTTGTTAGTGGTGTACGTTATGTGCCATATGCGGGAGTATCTTTAGTTTGTTGATTTTACGCCTTCCTTTGGGTGCTTGTGTGCAGCGTAACTAAGTGTCACTTCCATTCAACTCCACTACACTCACGTACCTGGTATTGAAGCTCTTCTGGGATGTGTTGCCAGGGCGTTGCTCAGTCTTGCACGAACATTGACTCTCCCAGGCATGGGTTTGGCTAGTGGGAGGAGTTTTAGGGGTGATCTTGTAATTGTTAAGAAAACACTTGTAACCTTTTACTGCTGTTTATTCTAAAGGAGTTTTGTAGACAAGCACCTGGTTATACACTTTTATACTGCTGACTGATGTTCTTTAACACTTACTCACAAGTACTTTCAATTACACTGTTTTAGTTGAGCACATGGCACAATTCACTTTCACCTAATCACGAGCCGACTGTTAAATAGGTGAGCGACGTTACTTTACTTCACATACAGTTTCTTATTATAATAAACTTACTTCGCGAACTTCTTGACAAACGACCTTGCCTCACACACGGGCGAATTCTTAACATGCGACGACGTTGCCTCTCTCACGGGTGAATTCTTAGCAAAACGACATCGATGTGCCAAACCTTGCTTCTTATATACAAAAAACGGTGTCATGGTGGCTTCTTTCTGATTGGTTGGAAGGTCCGCCAAAATGACACCATCGTTACCCAAAAAACCATTGCTAATCTCCCAGAATGCGTCATAATAATCACGTGATTCCACGAATATAAAGAAGAAGTCCCCTTGTGTGCTTTAAACTGTGGTTTCCCCTTATACTAAACTCGAACGTGACTTTCACAAAAGAAGTAACTTCTCACCCCTCTATCCAGGCTGGCGTCATGATTCTGAGTAACTTTTAAGTAAACGACTGGCTTCTTGGTTCCTATGCATACAACTTATTAAATATTAACTTTCTTTACATATAGATTTAGACAATTAATAAAATTGATTGTTATTATTACTACGAGGCTAATTAACGGTCTCAAATAGCAAATATTTTTTATTGAAAAGAGTGCCAATGTTTTATAAAACCAAAAGTATCTTTTAAGGTAATATTTCTGGGTAGGTGTTGAAAAAGAACCAGATCAACAAATCAATAGATTGAAATTTCGAATCCCTATAACTTCTAAACTTAAAAATATGGAGAAATGCTAGAGGATTTTAATTAAACATCTAGACACTTTCTCAATATAAAAACTCTTGGTGTGTTACATTCACGGGACTTGCGTTACCTATTCTTTTACAAACTGTTCTTACATAAGCTTATTCTGCTATCTGATTCATGCTATTCAAGATAAACATCAGTAGAACTGGTCTTACTGCTTAGTTTCTTATAAGTAGAAGGAAAATAGTGAACAACCAGGCTAAAGTTATAGTCAAATGTTTTAAAATATGGTTGCTATGTTATCTAAATTCGGTTCTCCTTGCATAAACAGGAATAAAAAAACAAAAGAAAAAGAGATAAAAATCCCGTTTGAGAAAAGTTTTAAGTGTTTTAAAGCTGAAACCAAGAATATTTCTAGATAGTTAACTCCATAAAAAAGTATGGGTAAGTCAAATTGTGTGTTTTAACTAGATCTACAATTTTTGCAGAAAGTTTTTGTCTAACTTTTACCAGCAATGCAAAATTCATCCAGAATGAACTCAGAAGCTATTCTCATAAAATTCAAGATATACATTTTATTTTTCATGTAAGTATATTTAGGCCGCGCCTTGGCCGAGTGGTCAGACCACTTGCCTCTCACCTAGATGGCCGGGGTTCGATCCCAAGCGACTGCATGTGAGATTTGTGGTGGACAAAGCGGCGCTGGGGCGGGTTTTCTCCGGGTACTCCAGTTTCCCCGCCATCGCATTCCACCGGTGTTCCATCATCATTCATGTATCATCAGTGTCACCGCCTGCGGTGCCATAAGTAGTTAAAGCGGGCGTTAAACACTACCAAAAAATGTAAGTATATTTAATATTCAGCATCTTAATAAAAATCGCTAGAGACATTCGAAAAGGACTCCATGCAAAGGGTAATTTGTGATGGGGGATTTTTTTTTCTTTCATCCTTGGAAGACACTAAATTTAAATACCAAGCTTGGTATTTAACACCATTTTCGATTTAGAGGTATGTTGTACACACACATACACTACAGGGATCTGTTTTCTAAAAAAAAAATCGCACTCAGCGGACCTTAAAACATAGATATATTTCTGGTGAAATCTCGACATCGAACTTTCTGAGGTAACACAATAACTTCTTTAGCTTCTATGCACATTGTATGTATAGTTTTCTCCAAAACATTATGGCCCAAAAAACGGGACTGCTCTCCGCTTCGCTTGGGCAATAAGCTTTAGCAAACATAAGACGAACCCGTACTAAGGGGCGGTCTAACGTAGTAAAACCGGTTCCTGGAGATACCACAACTAAGAGACCAGTAAATGGAATACTTAGCAACAGAAAGGGTTGGTTTTCAACGGCAAACCCCTAACCAGAAACTTTAACTTCTCGCTTTTAGAAGAAGAGTGAGGCAGTTATCATGTTCTGAAAAATACTGTACATACTGTAAAGGTGGTGTACCAGTCTGAGCGATCGCTGCCTTGCCCAGCCTGACAATAGATCGAACGGGCATACTAGCCAGGTAACCAAAGCCCTTCGTGTGTTTCCCTGCAAGACCTCTCGAACCCTCAAGGAGACTTCTCTGTCAACACATAATGGTGAAAAAGAAACCGAGCCGATCCGCCGCTGCTAAGGCAGCAGTCATAGCCACTCCCCTGGCAGCCGCCGAGATTGCAAGAGTCTCCGCCGGCTGAAGCAAGCCTCGCTTCGCCGCAACTGCAGCCGCAGTTGCCGGCCTCAACATCATCACCACCGCCGCCCCGGTTCAGTGCCGTGGTACGGGGAGTCCCTCAGGACCTTTCCACCCGGCATCTGTTCACCGCCGTGCAGTCGCGGTGGCCTTCTTGCTTGAGGGCCACCCTAATTACTGCGACCGGGGACCATGCCGTTGGTACGAGTAGAGCTTCAGGACCCGGCTGACCTGGAAGCTGCCTCGGCATCAGGGTTGCCCTTGTTAGGGCGACTTCTGGCATTCGAAACAAGCCAACAGGAACGCCACCTGCCCTGCCGACGCTACTGCGCCTTCGGGCAAAGCCAAGACGCCGGCACCTCAGCGCCGTGGTGTCACTACTATGGGACCAACGTCTTGACGACACAGTGCAATGGGCACGATCTCCGCCACCGTCGCCGGTTCTATGCCACTTGTGATGGTATAGGACATTTCACCGGCCAAGCCCAGTGTCCCTTATACCCGAGAGACGGGCGCTCCACTCCGCCGCCAGCCTCTACGGACGAGCCATTCAAGACCTCCACGCGGAGATCCTGAACATTGGCACCGCTTAGCTGCTTTGGAGGAGGCCTTCACCAGCGTCTTCTCCGAGAAGATGCTACCACCACCGCCGCCATCTCCACACTACAGTCCACTACCTCCGAGCTGTCCAACCGGACAGTCACCGTCCACTCGCAGCTACCTCAGGACCACCAACAACAGCAGCTCTACTCCGCTTTTCAGGGGCCAACACAACGCGGCTGTTCCACCAAGGAACGCTGAGTCTTGATTCAGCGAGCAAGACAGAAGTCAACATAGCCCAAGAGGACGTGGCAATGATCCAAGGTTCAGAAGTTTCTTCAGAAGTCGCCATAACTTCATTCATCCATTTCACCAACAACTTCTCCAGTGGGCCACTCAGGGCGCAAGCCATGTGTGTCTCCTGGCAACTCATATCACTCGCTGTTACTGTCACTGATAGGCGGCATCCATACTTTACCAGTAATGCGTAGGTGCTTAATGTGGTACTGCACAAGAGAAACATGGGCCTCCTACTTCCGGGGTTTTTCATGGGTAGTGCCACACTGGTTCGAATCCAGTGTGGGGAGTCTCACACTCCCAGGACACGAAGAAGACCTGACGTGATGAGGGGCATACCGGAGTCATCACCGTTTCATTACATGACGCTGTGTGCCTTAGACACAGCCTCACCATGGACGGTTGAGCACCAGGGAAGTTGTGCCGGATACTAGTGGACATCACCGCAGCCGTGACAAAAATTTTTGATATTTTAAGATTACAGTTTAATTCTGTTAAATGTAATAATTATAGATTATGATCAGCAATTTAGTAAAAGTAATAAAATTACATTATTTTATTCTTAGTTATAGCAACAGCATTTATAGGTTACGTATTACCCTGAGGACAAATATCTTTTTGAGGAGCTACAACCTGACGTGGCTGAGAGCTTCCCGATTAGGGAACCGAGTTGGACTTATGAGAGAGTAACAGCGCCGGTAAAAACCTTGCCGGTGTAGAAAGAGGTCTTTTAGGAGTTAATCTTGGGACGGAGCGCCACAAGGCTGTGGGTGTTCATCGCCAGAGTGATTGAAGTGATATGGGGACTAGATGTTCCTAGGAGCCACGATGCGTCGTTTCACATCGGCAGGAGGATCGTACGTCTCGGCGAAGACGAGGTAGCAATCCGGAGTGCCGACGGACATCCTGGAGTCCTCAGGCTGACCCTGAAGGAGGATGTGATTGTGCTAGGAGGCGTAACTACTGTGAGGGCGTATAGTGGATCAGCTATCAAGAGAACTCGTCAACACACAGGGAGCAAGGGACAGAATGAAGACGCGTTACGACCGCCAGAACAACAGTCATGGCAGTCGGGAGATCTTGTGAGGTTGTATCTCTCTATGAAGACCAAGGGGCGTTGCCCCAAACTTCGTCAACCTTGGCAAGGACACACTTGATAAAGGGGATCAACGATGCGGTCTACCACATTCAGAGACTACCCCAAGGGAAGGTGTTGGTAGTGCATCTAGATCGATTAGCTTGCTATGACGATGCTGGTGGGGATGACCAGCTCTGAGGAGGGAGCAGTGTAATGGTGGCGCGCAGTCCGAGCGATTGCTGCCTTGCCCGGCCTGACAATAGAACGAACGGACACAATAGCCAGGTAAGCAAAGGTATTTGTGTGTTTCCCTGCAAGACCTCTCCAACCCTCCTCTTGAAATAATCCGCCGATATTATACCTTGTATAAATAAAGATGTTAATTCATACGAAGAATGTAAATAAATTTTACCCCCAAGCCGAGAGCATTCCTCTTCCAGAGTGATCTCTTCCTAATGGACAAAGCGTAATGTTTTTTCCGAAGATATAACGGACCATATAAGGGGAGGAGAAGTGCCGGAGAAAGGAAGTGAACTGTAGAGAAGTGAATTAAAATGAGCGAAGTGAACTGAACTGAGGTGAAGTGAATTAAAAGAGTGAGTGACACTTGCTAAAAGGTGAGTTGAACCCAGCGACTCAGGCATTTGTGTACCACAAGTGAAAGTGTCGTATTACGTGTAGTGCTCTAGTGACCAATAAAGCGGATTAAATGGAAATGGTGATCCCATTTGTTAACAATACAGTTAGAAAGAATAAACAATTAAGTATCAGGGATAAAATATGTCAGTTGACGTGAAAATAAGACATCCATAATAATATTGAAAAACTTAGGATAAATCAGATGCTAAGAAAAGAAAATAAAGTAATGTAAATTTGTAAAACAATTCTTCACCAGCGGCAACACTTCTAAACAGGGATTACATAAATGGGAAAGTTGTAGCATAAATGTAAGGTAAAGCACTTTAAATAATTAATAGAAGTAAATAATGCTAAAAACAGTGTATTCACCCTTGAAAAATATATGTTGTATATTCTCTAAGGCTGCATTTCAAGAGAAAAATTAACTATTGCTTTAGACCGCAACACTATTGTTTCCGCTGGTTATTTGACACCAGCCGTGTAAACTCATTAGTAAAATGCAGTTATTGCTTTAATTTACGTAAAATCTGCATTATTTTTTTCCAAAAGCACAGTAAGTAATTGACCGGAATCTGCTTAAATATAGTTAACTGCAATATACAAAAACTCTAAACACTTCAAATTACCTACGCGTGTTCACTCGAACACAAAAATACTAAAAAACACATATACACATTGACTCACATAGCATCAAACACTCATACACACCCCAACACGGCCGATCCCCATGGCCACCGTCGCTAAGGCGTCTCGTTTTGGTGCTTCGTGGGCAGGGGATCGTGGGTTCGAGTCCCGCCTTGGGCATAGGTGTTGTATGTTTGTGCAATCTGTATATGTTTGTGTAAAGGAACAGTAAGACCAGTAATCACAGAGGGGGGGATGTAAATATGGGATAAGGAAACAAAAAAAAAAACACACACACACACACATCTATACTCACCCACGCGATTACCGACATGTCAAAATCTGTTATACTCAATAAAAACTAATATTCACACAGAGACTCACGCAAAATCACAACCACGCAGGCGCGCATTTACATATGTTCATATACTTCATCAAACACTGAAAAGATATATGCTTACATCTATGTCACTTCACACAAACACTGAAAACACCTTCACTCACACACGCCACTTCACACAAACACTGAGAACACTTATATTCGCACATATGTCACTTCACACAAACACTGAAAACACCTACACTCACACACGCCACTTCACACAAACACTGAGAACTCTTATATTCATCTATATGTTACTTCACACAAACACTGAAAACACCTATACTCACACACGTCACTTCACACACACACTGAAAACACTTATATTCACATATATGTTACTTCACACAAACACTGAAAACACCTATACTCACACACGTCACTTCACACACACACTGAAAACAATTATATTCACATATATGTTACTTCACACAAACATTGAAAACACCTATACTCACACACGTCACTTCACACACACACTGAAAACACTTATATTCACATATATGTTACTTCACACAAACACTGAAAACACCTATACTCACACACGTCACTTCACACACACACTGAAAACAATTATATTCACATATATGTTACTTCACACAAACATTGAAAACACCTATACTCACACACGTCACTTCACACACACACTGAAAACACTTATATTCACATATATGTTACTTCACACAAACACTGAAAACACCTATACTCACACACGTTACTTCACACAAACACGGAAAACACCTATATTCACACATATGTCCCTTCACACAAATACTGTAAACATTTATACTTACACATACGTTCTCTCACGGAAATACTGAAAAGACCTATACTTAGATATGTCCCTTCCCGCAAATACTGAAAAGACTTATACTTAGACATGTCCCTTCACGCAAATACTGAGAAGACCTATACTTAGATATGTCCCTTCCCGCAAATACTGAAAAGACCTATACTTAGACATGTCCCTTCACGCAAATACTGAACAGACCTATACTTAGATGTGTCCCTTCACGCAAATACTGAACAGACCTATACTTAGATGTGTCCCTTCACGCAAATACTGAACAGACCTATACTAAGATATGTCCCTTCACGCAAATACTGAACAGACCTATACTTAGATATGTCCCTTCACGCAAATACTGAACAGACCTATACTTAGATATGTCCCTTCCCGCAAATACTGAACAGACCTATACTTAGACATGTCCCTTCACGCAAATACTGAACAGATCCATACTTAGACATGTCACTTCACGCAAATACTGAACAGACCTATACTTAGATATGTCTCTTCACGCAAATACTGAACAGACCTATACTTAGATATGTCCCTTCACGCAAATACTGAAAAGACCTATATTTATACATGTCCCTTCACGCAAATACTGAACAGAGCTATACTTAGATATGTCCCTTCACGCAAATACTGAACAGATCTATACTTAGATATGTCCCTTCACGCAAATACTGAGAAGACCTATACTTAGACATATGTCCCTTCACGCAAACACTGAAAACACCTATATTTGCATAGATGTCCCTTCAGGCAAATACTGAACAGACCTATGCTTAGATATGTCCCTTCACGCAAATACTGAACAGACCTATACTTAGATATGTCCCTTCACGCAACTTCTGAACAGACCTATACTTAGACATGTCCCTTCACGGAAATACTGAGAAGACCTATACTTAGATATGTCCCTTTACGCAAACACTGAAAACACCTACATTTGCATATATGTCACATTACGCAAACGACCGTCAGACCACTCGCCTCTCACCTAGACGGCCCAGGTTCGATCCCAAGCGCCGCATGTGAGATTTGTGGTGGACAAAGCGGCGCAGGGGCTGGTTTTCTCCGGGTTCTCCGCCATCACATTCCACTTGGGCTCCATCTTCATGTATCTTCAGTGTCATCGCCTGCGTGTCCTTTCACGCAAACACTGCCACCCTCCATGGTGTAATGGTGACCATGCGAACTTCATACACCCAAGGTCGCGGATTCAAACCCGGCGGAGGAGGCTGTATTTTTTCGGGCGTAAAAATCCTTTATATATAACATAAACTGTGTGTTCCAATAAGATCTATAATTTTGTGTAGTAAATATATGTCCATCTCTTACGCCTTATGAGTTACACAAAAATATCATAAAGAATGAAGAGGTTCTCAGAGGCTATACCCAGAAAATTTAAGATATACGTTTCGTTTGTCATGAATATAGCTTATTCATATGGTATTTTAATTATACTCGTTAAAGCCATTTTTGAGAAAATAAACATTTTCGAAAACTGTTCCATGTAAAGTTCAGTTGGGGGTGGGAAGAGTTTCTTGAAAATCTTCGTGTCGCATCCTTGACAGATACTGGATCTAAATACCAAGTTTGGCATTTCGATTTTGGACTATGCTGTCCACAGATTCACACACGGTCGTTTTTCTAAAATGATTCATTTTATTATTTATCGGGTCTCAAATCATGTATTTGCGCTGAAATCTCGATATTGAATTTTGGGTGAAATACAATACCTTCTTCATTTACTATGTACATGCAAATACATGCTGGAGAAAGTAATACACAAAGTTCTACCCTACAAATTTAATCAAACTTGTATCCATCAGCTACTCCCGAAACCAAGAAATAATACAAACAAGGTCTGCTTCCGGTGAATCTGCTCTAAAGAAGGCAAAAACAGTGATGACGATGTTTTGGGATGTTTAGGGAATCACTGACGTCATAGAAAAATTATTACTGTGGTTGCTCAGGCAGTGTCTATTGGCCAGAGTTAATAAGACGTTGACGGAAATATGACCCCATTTGGCGAAGAAGGTGTTGTTTGACCACGACAACACACCAGTCCGATTTTCGCCGCCAAACTAGATGAATTGCGACATTATTGGCAGCCGCAAGAAAGAAAGAAAGAAAGAAAGAAAGAAAGAAAGAAAGAAAAAGCAAATTGAAGACCGAGAAAAAAAATTCCCTCTTTGAATATGAATTTGATCCCTAAATTCGCCGTCCTGGTTCACCTGCATATCACCTAGTTCCCGAACATGAAGCTCCTCGCATGATCAACATTTAAATCAATGTCATCTTCGAGGCAGAGCTTTATTTTTCAGAGCTCGACAGTTTCTGCTTGGAGGGGTTAAAATTGGGAGGAACTTGAGAAGAGCGTACCTCCCTAAAAGGGGGCTACTTGAGCAATAAATAATTTGTTTTTAAAATAAAATGACGGTCCATTCCTAACAAGGGTACTTATTGAACCACTCTCATATACTCTCATATACACAAACACTTTTGGTAGTGTTTAATGCCCGGTTTTACACCTTGTAGCACTGCAGGCGATGACACTATATATATATATATATATATATATATATATATATATATATATATATATTGCACAACAAGACATGGGCTGTTTACAGCTGGACAAGAAACAAAATCGTCATATTTACAAAAACAGAGACGGAACAAAATGGAGGCTCGCAATACAGAACAATATCGTCAATACAAATTGGACGTATAAAACAGAATCAGTATTCCATATAGGAAAGAGCAGTTGCAAATTGGGGTTTGCTCATTACAGATCTCTCGGCTACGCCCTGTGCCGCACCGCATCCGCGGCATTCGTTGCAAAGTACACCTACATAAATTCATTCGTGGGGGCCTACCGCAACTTCTGCGGCCGGGACCCAATGTCACCTGTAAGGATGGAACTCCAGGATCGGACGAACTTGAAGGTTAGCTTGGTGTCAGGGCTGCATTTGTTAGGGAAACTCATACTCGCCGAGGTTAGCAGACAAGAATGTCACCGGCCCTGTCGGCACTGCTGGAACACTGGGCTCGACTTCCGCTGCTGTCGCTGGCAGGGCCATTTCATTGGGCAAGGCCAATGGACCAGCAACTCGAGGAGCAGACAACCATAGTATCAGACTGAGACCCTCCCCCGACTTCACCGTAACCCCAGCCTCAACTGGAGAGGGCGTGGATCTCCATGCGAAGGTTCTGAATATCGGAGCCCACTAAGCCGCTTACATTTCAGCTAAACCACAGAATAGAGTGACCACAGTGCGCATGCGCGTATTCTGACATATTGGGACCGAGTAAGCAGTTACTCTGTTGAAATTACACACTTCGTAATATACATTTTGTTAATGTTATTAATACTCAACGGTTAAATTATATGTATACTGTACAAGATGGATGGAATATTTGTTAACTGTTGAAGCTTTACTGCTGTTATAATGAGCAGTAGTAAGAGAAAAGGGGGCCAATAGTTCTCAGCACCTAACGCAAAAATAATTCAAATAAAATTAATAAGGTAAAGAAACATGGAATGTCTCCTGCAAAGTTAGTAATGTGGTTTATCATGTGTTTGCATCAAGCTTCATTCTTGCATTTTTGTTTTTGTTGTTTTTTTATTTTTATTTATTTATTTTTTGTATGATAGGACTATTTTATTCTGTCTAATCGTATTTATTGCCCATTCTGATTCAAAGTTTAAGCTTTTTTATTCTTTTATTAAATAAAACTAGGAAGCCCATTGAATCATTTGGTTATCTACTCCTTCCTACATATTTCCTAACCACAACTGCATGTTGCTAGGGCTTGTTTTGTAGATATGAATAGCAAACAAAACAGTCTCAAGAATCTGATGTGTTCCATTCACATGACTTTCTCTAACTGTTCCACGATCCAAATTTTCTTTCAAAAGATTATTCTTTTATCTAAATCATGCTAATCAAGATAAAAATTACCAGAATTGGTTTTATTACTTGCTTCTTTGTAAGTAGAAGGGAAATAAGAGAATACACAGGCAAAAGATCTGGTCAAATCTTTTAACATCCAGATGCTACGTGAAACAATTGAGATTCGGTTCTCTTTGCTTGCTAGGAATGACTTCTCGTTTGAGAAAATGTTGTCTTAAACTGAAACCAACAGCTCGGAATATTTCTAAAATGGCCAACTCTAGAAAAAAATGTAAATGATGTATGCTGTGTGTTTTAATTAGATCTGCTTTCTGTAACCCATGTGTACAATGTACATAGTGGATAGAGAAGGTATTGTATTCCATCCAAAACGCCGATGTCAAGATTTCACGGAAATATATGTTTTTAAGTTCCCTGAGTTCGAAAAAAGCATTCTTGGAAAAAGATCCGCGTGTGTGTGTCTTTGGACTGCATAGCTCAAAAACGAAAAGTCCCTTAAATACTACATTTAGTATTTAAGTTTAGTATTTTCGATGTATGTGACATGAACTTTTTCAAGAAAATCCCACCCAAACTACCCTTTATATGGAACATTTTTCGAAAAATTTTATTTTCTCAAAAATGGATCTAACGATTTTGATTAAAATATCATATATTGCAGATATTCACATCAAACATAAAATGTATATTTTAAATTTTCTGGGAATAGCCTCTTAAGACATCTTTGTTTTGTTCGAGATTTGCAGAATTTTGCATAACGATTAAACCGTAAGAGATAAGCAAAAACTACTACGTAAAACTGTAGATCTCGCTAAAACACCTAATTTGTGTTATATACGTTTTTATGTAGAGCTGACCATTATTGAGACATTCCTCATTATTGGTTTCAGTTTTAAACTAATTAACTTTTCTGCAACGGGACCATGGAAAGCCACCTGAACATCAACTGTTTCACATAACGACCAGCTTTTAAAATATTTTACTATTATTTTAGCCAAATGTATTCCCTTGTTTCCCATCTACTTATAAGAAAACAAGTAATAAGATCATTTCTGCTGATGTTTATCTTGATTAGCATGAGTTAGATAAAAGAATAATCTTTTATAAGAAACATTTGTTTGTGGGACAGCTAGAGAAACTTATGTGAATAGAGTACATCAGATCTTTATGTAGCACGTTTTCGTCTATCTCCTACGGCTTACCAATTATACAAAAGTTATATAAAAGTCATCCAGAATGAAAAGGTCCTCAGAGTTATTCCCAGAAAATTCAAGATATACATTTCATTCGTCAGAGAGAGAGAGAGAGAGAGAGAGAGAGAATCTTATTACACAGAAAACGTAGATTCTGTTAAAGCCCACAATTCGTCATGTACATTTTTTGTGGAGCTAACCATTTTGGAGATACCCCCTGCTATTGATTAAAATGTTTCAAATACATACACATTTTTTTACGTGGAAATTACCCTTCAGTACTTTTTCTTTTTCTTTTTTTTCAAGTCCATGCAAATAGAATAGCATTTGATAGCTGCTGACATGAAAAGATTTGACTATCGTTTATACTTATAACGAAATGCGCAATTAAAATGTATTTGTATTAACAAGAAACAAGAATAAGCTGTCGTATAAATAGTTTGTAGGAGAGCAAGCAGAGAAAGGCATACGTATACCACACATGAGATTTGTATTACATATTTTCTTGTCTTATTATTTTTAAACGTTTTAATTTACTTAAAACCGCTTTCGCTTTGGTTTACTAGATCCCAATATGGCGTCTAGCGCACTGCTTGGCTTCATGCACATCAAAGGAGCCGCCCTCGAGTTTCCTTTCTATACACTCTCTATTCTGTGGCCAAACTGCAGAACCTACAGGCAACTTCCACCGCCGCCAATACATCATTACAGCATCGCCGCCAAGCTATCCACGCGGTTGAAAGAGTATCCGCAAGAGCCTAAACTCTAGTTTATTCAAACAGTTCGGATAGAATTTTCATATGACACCTTCTATCGGCAAGCTCTATACATATGTAATTGGAGTTTAGATGTGTAAGTCTAAACAGCATCCAATTTCCTTTCCCCCTCTACCCCTTTCCTTCTATTTGTGCATCCGTAAGTTACGAAGTAAGAACTTGCCTTCACCCTTTTTGAATTCTAAAACCTCTGGCCAACTATCATCCCCCTTCCATCTCCGCTATTCGATAACAGGTTCCCAATTTGCAGGACAAGTCCCTTCATCCTTTCGATGCATATAAGCAGTTAATCTTCCAGCTCACTTATTCGAGATGGAGTCTTTTAAAGAGTTTGCGTTGGCTATCAATAAAGTAATAGTGGGATTGAATGTCTTCTGGAGTGAATGCAGCGGGAAGCTCATCATATAAATATAATCATAAAGAGATTGTAATCGACCTATGCATTCAATCGTATGTAAAAAATCATCATACCATGACCAGATGCCTCGCGCGAACTGTGACAGAACCACTCAAGATAGTTGTAACAACATGTCAAATTCATGGGCTCATATCTATCCACACTAAATGTTTCCATACATCTACCCCAATTTTACAGGTGTGCATAAAGCCAACTTGTGCGAGAACGGACGCATTACTTCAAGGCATTAAAAGAGGTTCGCAGACTTTGAGTTTAGGCAGTGACTTCGAAGAGTACGCTTGGATTATGAAGACAGCAGAAGCTGTCGAAGCGATAAGATATAGAATTTCTATGTAGCATTGGAAAAAAGAATTTGTAATCATCTATGTTGCATTATATTGAACATTAAGAATACTAACTCATCTAAGGAGAAAAAACGAGAGCAT
This sequence comes from Hymenopus coronatus, assembly GCA_030762935.1. NCBI lineage: Eukaryota > Metazoa > Arthropoda > Insecta > Mantodea > Hymenopodidae > Hymenopus > Hymenopus coronatus. The sequence continues at coordinate 133,609,838 of CM060897.1, read as the reverse complement.
CTCCACTTACCTGAAGAAAGATCGAAAAAATAAGGATAAGAATGAAATAGATAGATATGTCATATGATGTACGATATGATGGAACCTACATAATACAGAGCTAGAACATTAATTTTATAAATAACCAAATTCAAGCAGACCAAGAGATTACAAGGCTACACCAGGTTTGAATGAACTCATTTTCAAATAAGTGCTAAAATTAAGGAGTCTTTCACGCCCAATAGAGAATGGAACGCTAAGAACCGCAGAGGTTAAAGACCTTCATTAAATAAAACTCAATTTAATTAATTTCAAGCCACTGTGATTTCTGTAAGACATTCGGCTTGCCAGCAAGCCATACACGTTATTAATGATCCAGTTTGACAGAATGGTCCTCAGTTGGTTAGACTATTTTGGAATGGTTTCGTCGTTGGCTTTGGAGTAACGCTTAGGCACTGTGCAAATCCCACAGGACCTTCCTGCAAAGCTTCTACACGCTGGAATCATTAACTAACTGCAACTCTGCTGTGGTGGTGTTAGGCATGGCGTCGAAGACTAAAGATGGAGACGTGAATATGTAATGGAATATCGATTCCGGGTGTAAGATAAGAATACTCGGCATTGATCTTAAAGTCACTGTCGCTTATGCTAAACTAAGCTACATAACTTGTCATCTGAAGTATGTAGCTGTGGAGGAACCTGAATGTAACGTACATCCCTCTACTTTTTGCTGAATGCCACATAACGTTCAGAGGATTCAGTTTTACATGACATAGGAGAACTGAATATGCAATGTGTGCAATGAATAAGTGGCTATCACAATTTCTTAAGCAGTGAAAGAAAATGGGAATAAAATTAAGAAAATTTCTATTCAACTGCAAACTTTGTGAACCCTCCAAAATATATTCTAAAGATGCGCCTGGCAATAGTCTTGAAATGCATACCAAAATCTCTCTTGCTTATCTGATTAACATTGTAGAATTACAGGTGATTTTGACGTGACCTGCTAGGGAGTATATATCAATGACTTCACCAGCGACCAATTTAAACTTGCTGAAGAAGTCATTTATTTCTTTGTCATTTCTAATGTGCCTAAATATCGACAATGTCTGTATATAGCTACATAGACCTTTAACGCTATCAGTATCACCTCACGACGGACGAGACGAGGTCGGTGGCGGACGGGATGAGGCCGATGGCAACTGACAATGGAACTGTGGGAACGCCGACGAAAAACCTAATAGTAAAGGTGAGTCTCTAGTGATTTTGCAGGTAAATTGTCGAAGTATCTTACACAAAAAATTAGAATTCTCAAACTTAATAGATGCTTATGATCCAGACGTAGTAATAGGTACCGAATCATGGCTTCATCCGGATATTACAAACGCTGGAGTATTAGGGAATAACCTCACGACAATAAGAAGAGATAGGAATGGCAGAGGAGGTGGGATATTTATTTGTGTCAAGAATATATACAATGCTGTCGAATTATGGAGCGATGAGGAATATGAAGTCTTACAAGCAGACATTTCAGGAAACTATAGTAAAAATAAATGGCAGGTAATAGGAACATTTAGGCCACCAGGTGATCACTTAGGATCACTAAAATCACTTGCAAAACGAATTTTTAAGAGTGACATGGCCAGTGAGCAGGTAATTGTAGGGGGAGACCTAAATCTTCCGCGAGTTAACTGGGCGGGAGACGTGAGGGGTGGGGAATCGCAGGCTATTGTTAATGACCTGGTTTGGGAAGGAGGCATTGTTCAAACTGTAAAAACCCAACCAGAGAAGGGGCAGTTTTGGACATATTTCTTGTAAAGCCAGAAGAAGCTGTACTAGAATGCGAGGTTTTTCCAGGTATAAGTGACCATAACTGCGTATTACTTAAAGTAGAAGGAATACGTGCCAAGTTTCACACGGATGAAATGAGACATTTTTACCAATATTACAAAGGAGATATTCCGAGGCTGCAAAAATTCTTAAACGAAAAATATTCGCTGTCGTCCCAATCTGGAAGCTCTGTAGGAGAAATATGGCAAAATTTTAAAAAAAATTGTTATGGAGGCAACATATAAATTTATAATTTAAAATGCTAACTAAAAACCCTGACCCGGAATGCTACAGTAAAACAGTAAAACGGCTAAAGAAACAAGTCAGGAAAGCATATAGTTCACGAAAAATTAGTAGTTATCACGCAAATAAATTCCGAGTTTTGTCAAACAAACTTCTATTAGAAAAAATTACCGCGGAAGAACATTTCTTAAAAAGTATTCTCTCGTCTGACAGGAATAGTTGGCAGCAATTTTTTAAATTTGTGAGAAGGCGCAGGGGAAACGCAGGGATCATTCCAGAAATCAAGAATGGAAATATACTAATGACCGATTCATTGTCAAAAGCCGAGGTGTTTAATCAACATTTCGCTTCAATTTTTCGAGTAAAGAGCAATGCCAGTATAAAAAGAACGGAAGAGCCCCATATGACAGTGAAGCCAAGCGACATTAGAAGACGGTTAGCTAAATTAGGAAAACATAAATGGCATTTTGGGCGACTTTCTTAAGATTGGGGGGGGAGGCAATCGTTTCATACATACTGAGGCTATTCGAAGTAACAGTAAATAACAGAAGTATACCGCAAGACTGGAAGCAGGCTATAGTTGTGCCTATTTATAAAGCAGGGGATCGAACAAATGCGGCAAACTATAGACCAGTTAGTTTGACATCAGTAGTAAGCAAACAAGTTGAGCATCTTATAGCACAATATTTAAGACGCGAATGGGATAAAACTCATTGGTTCTTCGAAGGCCAACATGGTTTCCGGAACGGACATTCTTGTGAGAGTCAACTAGTAGATGTTTGTCAGGATGTAGCCGATACACTTGACGCGGGTGGAAAAGTACATGCAATAATATTTGATTTTTCTAAAGCGTTTGACCTTGTACCTCATGGACGACTAATAGAAAAATTTTGTAATCTGCAAATAGACAACAGAGTGATAACTTGGATACGGGAATTCTTGAGATAACGAACCCAAAGAGTGCGGGTGGGAGAAATAAATTATCGTCTCCTACAAATGTAACTTCTGGTGTGCCCCAGGGAAGCGTGATCGGGCCGTTGCTTTTCTTAGCATATATAAATGATTTACGGGAAGGGATAACATCTCAGATTCGCCTATTTGCAGACGATTGTATAATCTATAGAAATATTGCGGTAAATGTGACACAGTTGATCTACAAGAAGATTTAAATAAAATTCAACTCTGGGCAAAATATAATAAAATGGAGATAACAAATGTAAAACAATTATATTATCAAGGGGCAAGAATAGTAGAACACGCAATATATAAATTAGACAATAAGAAAATACCCAGAGTAAATTTAGGGGTGATACTAAATCAAAGATTGGAGTGGGGGGAACATGTAAACTTGATCACTGGGAAGGCGTGGAAAGCGTTGCATTTCGTAATGAGGATTTTAAAAAGCAGCAATGGAAAGTCGCGAACTTTGGCATACACTTCTTTAGTTCGACCAATATTAGAATATAGTGCTGCATGCTGGGATCCGTATCGGGTGGGGCAAAAACTGGCACTAGAGAGAGTTCAAAAAAGAGCAGCTAAATTTGTAGACGAAGTAAACGATTAGAAAATCATACCAGCACTGCTACTTCCTGTGAAGCACTAGAAACACGCAGGAGACGAGCAAGGCTATGTGCAATTTTTAGAGCCTATAAAGGGGGACCTGCATGGAAAGATATACCCAAACGATTATTAAAGCCATTATACTGTGTGAGGAATTATCACACGGAAAAAATAAGAAATAGGGAACAGAAAACAGACATAGGTAAATGTTCCTTCACAAATAGAACAATAAACGAATGGAACAAAATACCTGCAGATTTACTGGAGACTTTGCCTCAAAGTGTAAATAGTTTTAAGAAGAGACTAAAGAAGAGTGATTTATAGTCAGGATAGTAAATAAAAATATTGCGTTATTATTACTGTTGTTACAATTATGTATGTATTAGTATACTATGATGTCATTGGCATTTTAACAGTGTATTACTCACATTATTGTTTATTTAACTCATTGTATTGTACATTGTATTATTACATTGACAACGCTGCCACCGGGCCACGCCCTAAGCAGTGAAATAAGGTATCTATCTATGTGTTGAAAGGTCTACCTTCTGTGTCTAGCGATGGATCTTCCTCAAAACAAATTCGATATCTGCATAAATAACAAAATGTACAGGGAATGTGCGTTAAATTCAAGGACCTTCCCCTCCCTAGGCACTTATCACATTTCAGTTTATACAATTTCAAGGCATCCTCGTAAGGACACCTTCCCATTCATGCCTAGCATAATCATATTTTTCATATGCACTTAGTTGCCTGACTTCTAATCAGCCTGGATATGTTACAGATTATCCAGTAGTTGGTTTATCATTGTGTTTCACTATTGGCAGATTCAGTTGATGGTATTTCCTTTCGGATGGCTTGAGAATAAACTCCGCTGAGCTATTGCAATTCAAATGAGGATTTCGTTTCTCAAAGGAATCAAGCTGAACGAGGGAGATATCTCATAAATGAAGTCTTTGAAAAGTATTTCTCTCAGGCGTGATACAGTCCGTGCAATATTACGTTTTGTGGGGCATCATGTTGAACCATGCCAAACGAAAACAATTAGTCCTGTTCCTATCATTTACTACAGCTTTGTTCCACCTAAGGCATAACGGAAGCTGAATATAGCACAAAGGGAGCTATATTTTGCGGCGCTAATCACCAGTGAGTGGACAACAAACAATGACTTTGAACTTGCTTGGTCTTCAAATCAAGAATAGTCTTCTCAATTTTCATCTTTCACTGATTGGAATATACCGTGAAGCGACGATGTTTGCTAGATCTCCTATGTTCTGGAATTAAACTGGACGGATTCTGCTTGCTTCTTATCATGTGTATAGATGAAATATGACACGTTCAATGAACAACAATATTTAATCCGGAAATAGCTTTCTTTAGAAGGAAAATATTTTTAACGACCAAGTCCCTGCAAGCATTAATAAACCCATTAGGCGAAATTTAGATTTTTTTCTTCCAATTTTACTGTTGAAAATAACAGCTCTAAATGCTGTGTCTATGAATTTAGATTAATACATATTTTAGACATTTCCTTTTTGCCGATGATGATGATGATGAGGTAGTGTTTAACGCCCGCTTTTACTGTTTGTGGCCTCGCAGTGATGATGACCATAAGGATGAGGGCTCTAGTCCTAGATCTAAGATTATTCACGTGGTTTTGGAAATTTATGAGTCCTCCTTGCTAGTGGTAGAAATAGGAGGGACCCGCCTATTCTTGGAATTTTGATAAATCCCTTCCACTGGTTAAAGTTGGAGGGGTTCATTTAATTCTGGAATTTTTAGTACCTCTCCTGCTGGTGATAGTAATTGGAGAGGACCACCTGATTCTGGAAATTTGTGGGGCCTCAACTATAGTGGTTGAAGATGGAGGGACCCGCCTGGCTATGCATGCTGAAGCGTGCTGTGGGTGAGGGGTTTGACACTCCGAAATAGTTTTGCCAGAATTAAATTTAGGACGGAGATCAACAGGTCACGGGCATTTATATAGTTGGGGATGAAACGCATTTTTGTATATTATTATAATCGCAGTTTTTTTGCTAACGTAATAAAATTAATTGTTGCTGCTCCTCTACTCCTCTCCTCTGCTATTGCTACTACTACTGCTACTGCTACCACTACTACTACTGCTACTACTTAACGGAGGAACACGGCAGGAAATATATAACCTTCGCTAAAGGTGGTGGTCTAGATAGAGACTATACTAGGAAGCTCCTAGAGTGGGTCTTCAGGAATAGTGGCATTCATGTTGGATATATGTTACCAGCCCGTGCACAAAATACGGCGATTAATACAGTTGGTGGTCAACCGAAATTGCATCAAAGGACACCTGAGGTACCTCAGGAAACGGTCAGAGTTAGAGCAAATGGAAAAACGTTTGCGGATATACTGAAGACTGTGAAGCAAGAAGTTGATATCGGGAAAATTGGAGTGAGGATAAAAAATATCCGGAAACGTGGCGATGAAGATGTGGTTTTTATTGTGGATGGGGAAGGTAAAGCCAACGTCCTGAAACAGGAGATACAAAGAAACAGCAAACACCTGGAGGTGAATACGAGAAGGAAGGATGCCACTACACTGCTATACCCATCAATTAGTGAGGAAGTACTGAAGGCCGCAATAGGTACTGAGATCGGTGTTCCCGCTTCTGAAGTACTGGTTAGCGCTCTGAGACCCGGAAGGTTTGGGCATTTAAATGCGACTATTGTTGTACCTTTGGAATTCACCCATAAGTTGATTAAGAAACGGAAAGTACAGATTGGGTGGACTGAATGTCATGTCCGAGAAAGGGTTACTATTTGGAGGTGTTACAAGTGCTTTGAGTTAAGCCATAGAACCTATCATTGTAAGAAGGAAATTAACAGGAGAGAGGACTGTCTTAACTGTAGTGGAGAAGGACACTATGCTAAGGATTGTCCGCAACGTCCATTCTTCATTAAATGTCAGAAGGAGGGACATAGATTCGACTAAATGAAGTGCCCGAACTTTCGAAAGTTGGTATTCACCGCTCAAGCTACACAGTTATAATTCACAGGATGCCTACACCAACAATTCGCGTACTGCAGACCAATTCAATGCGATCCAATTTGAGTCACGACATGGCGGAGGCTATGGCCCTTGAGAGAGGCGTGGATATTAGAGTTGCCTGCGAACCAAATAAGAAGCGGGTGTTGGATGGAGGTGGGTCAAAGATAAGAGGTGTGATGTAGCCCTCTATTTCCTGAATAATGGGCTCAACGTGTTACAGTTCCGAGCTGAGGAAGGTTACATATGTGTAGATTTGCCACACTGTCCCTTCTTATGTTGCTATAGTTCACCTAATATTTCATTTGATGTGTTTACGAAAGATATCGATCGTTTAATGCAGGATAGCCTCGATACAGGTGGTGAATGCATTCTCCTTGGTGATATAAATATCAAATGGCTACAATGGGGATCTCCGGTAACCGTAGAGGTGCATACTGGACGGACTGGATGGCGACATTAGATCTAGTGGTGCATAACACGGGGATAGCACCCACCTTTGCTAGGGGTCACTGTGAGTCGTATATCGA